>CM076571.1:604345949-604729111 GCA_034641835.2 Pinus albicaulis | reverse complement strand
CTCTACTATTTTCTCTCATGCCTTAGTTGAGGATATCTCATTGCCTCACCTATGGCGGACCTCCTTCTTTCGACATCAGCTTCTTCATTCCAGAAGACAGGTCTAGACGGCGATGTACCTTGGTTCCAGCTTCCACTCTTTTTCGGTGCCTCGGATCAGGCAAAGGGATCTCTCATTTCCCTTTGACTTGATTGTTTCTCCACTACAGCTCCTTTTAGCATGATCGAGATCCATATACTGGATGGTTCAGTGATGCAGCAGCAGCTCTTGGTGATTCCTGGGTGTGTGTGAGATGTCTCAGCCCTGATGAGGGGGTGGCCCTGCAGGTAGCCCCCCACATGCCTGGATGCCCTCTTCATCACAGCCCTTGATGCAGCTCCATATATTTGATGATGTCGGCCTTAGCCGCTTGCAGCGCCTCTTTGATTTGCATGTATCAGTCAGATTGTGCGAGCCCTTGCGCACTTACAGGGGGCATTTGGGTTGTATTTGTATCTCATGTACTCAGATATTATTGTATAAGTCCTGGCTGTTATCCCAAGCACAGCATGTATGTGGGATTCTTCATTGTATTTTTATCTGGATCATGATTATGCCAGCTGTACTTTATGGTTCGGTCCCTTGTTTACAGGACACACTATTCTTTTGTACTTTGTCTCGGCGGGCATAGGTATGCCTCCCCCGCCGCCTTTAGCACAGGTACCCTCTTATAAAAAGAGACTTATTGCACCTGTAAGTCTTGTCTCCTCAGGGTATAGTTCTTCAGCACCTTAGTCTACCTCACATTTCTCTCTCTGACTTCCCTCTTGATGTCTGGTGATTGAGTTCTTACAACGTACTTTGGTCATATGATTTGCTCCTACCACTCGCACGTTGGGGGGCAATCTGTTACACCATTTTTTGGTCATCTAACCTCTTATCATTAGATGGACCCAAGTACACCATGTAAGACCAATTTTACCCTAAGTAAAATTGATTTCACTATGTAAAATAACTTAATAAACCACATTTATTAGGTTGTTTATGGTCAAAACAGGAAACCCCAAAAGGAAATATTAAACAAACCCATTTTGTTTAATTTTCCTCATGGAATAATTAATTAAACCATAATTTAATTATTATTCCTAGTCATGTTTAACCCAAACACAAAGAAATTAATTAGATAAACCTTTATTTATCTTATTATTTTCTAGGAATAATTATTTAAATCTTATTTAGATAATATTCCTTGTTAAATATGACTAAATCACCCACAAATAATTAAATAAATCATTATTTATTTAATTATCCTTCAACTACTTCCTTAAAAAGATAAATAAATCATTTATTTATTTATTATTAACAAATAAAGGGATTTGACCCAAGTCAAATACTTTTTCCCTCCAACAAATATAATAAAATATTCCACAAAAGGTGGATCTAGATTTGGTTAACATTATTTTAATCATGCACCAAGATCTAGAATGACCCAATATTTTGTTATAAATAGGAGGGTTTTTCCTACCATTCTTCACCTTTTGTTGCCTATTAGATCACTCTGGATCTAAACTCTTGGTCCGACTTTGAGCCATTATCATTGTCATATTTTCCATTATTTGCTGTGTGAGCTCCCTTTGAGTTCTATCTTTGTCTGGGTTTTCTACACCAACAGGAGAGAGAAATGCTAGATCTGAAGTGCTAAGGACTTCCAAGAACCCATCCCATTGAGGAGAATTGGAAACATCTTCTTGTTTTCCTCCCAGGTGCCCTTAATAGAAAAAAATTGTTTCAAAAATCATTCTTGTCTTGTCTATTGGATATATGGAACAAACCCTTCTTTTTACTGCTTAATGTCTTTCTATGCATAGATCTGGTTTTTTGCAGCTCTTGTCTTGATCAACTAACTACAGATCTGAAGATATTGGCAGCCATATTTGATGTTAGGGCTATTAGTTATGTGTAGCTAAAGTGGTCTTTTTTCATACACTTCGACAAAGGATTCATACTAACAAATGGTGACTCCACACGGGTTTTAAATTACGACCGCTGTCATTTTTCATATTCCTGCATATCCAGCTACTTCAGACCCTAGGGTTTCTTTTCAGATTTTTTTTTTTCCTATTTTTATGTTGTTTTTCTCACATAAAACCCTAAAACATTAAAATTTATAACTTCCACGTGTTTTTGGCCCTATTGCACAGGTGACAGACATCAGCCGCAACTGAGACGACAACTTTTCCACAAATCTGCCGCCGAGACAATCGGAATTGGAGGTCGCACTTTTCAGCCCAAAAATTGCGACCTAGACCTCCAGGTTGCACTTTTCAGCCTCTTTTCTGCGACCTACACTGAAAACAGGTCAGAACCTGCGACCTGCCAATTTTTCAGCTGTTTTTTCTGCAATTTTTCTGGGTTTTTCTAAATCTTCTGTCAGGGTTTTCCAGCCACTGTCTCAGCCCGTTTTGACCTGGTTCTGATCTGTTTTTTCTCATATAAGTGGGAAAATAGCCCCCTAGGGCTTCAGTACCCTCCACTTTTTGTGGAAGAGTTTTTATCTGGTTCAGGTCTATTTTTTCAGAATTTCAGCCCCCCTCTTTCCAGATCTGATACCTCCTTTTCATACCTCTTTTAATCAGCTCTTCTCCCTTTCAAATCGCCTCCTGAAGATTTGTTTGGATCTACTTTTAGGGCCTCCTCCTCACCCTTTCTGCTTTTTGCTGATTTCCTCCCTTTTTCTAGCCACCTTGCCTCTGCCTCTTGGCTATGATCTGCACCTCTTTTCAGCAGCTTTTCCCTTTAGATCCCTGTCCCTTTCGACCCTAGATCTATTGACCTCTTTTTAATGTGTTTTGACTAGATTGTTTCCCTCTTTTAGATTAGTTTTGAGAGACCTGCCTTTTTGGGTTGAATTGATGCACTAGTAGTTGTTAATTTTCTGTTATTTCAGCATTATATACTATTTTTGCAGCATTATTTTCAGTTACGCAGCACACTTTTTTTCTCTTTCTCTCAAAATGAAAAGGGTTTAAAATTAAAATTAACGCACGCCACACAGTCACCCTAAGCGAAGAAGAGCCTGGTTTACACCGCCAGGCAAAGCCTTTAAAATCAATTGACACTGCACCTATCTGCCCTTGTTTCGACATTGTAATCACTTGATTCTGCACCGCCTTGCCCCTGTGGTCGTTCTTCTTCCCCTTGTGTCGTGTTTGTGTTGTCATCATTGCGCCCCCAAGGCGCACTTCTCGGAGACTTCTTGGCCTTCACCCTCAGTTTCCGGTCGATTGACCTGCTCCGTCCCACCGTCGTCGAGCTAGTCCTCCTCCGAGTCCGCACTCTGAATCCTCTTCTAATTCATTGGGTTCTCCTTTTACTTCTGGTTCTCCCCCTGTCACCTTCACTATGTCTGGTCCAGTGCCTAATGCTAGTGGTGCTCCCGGCCCTAATGCCGGAACCACTACTAGTGGAACCGCCACAGGAACTACCTCAGCCACATCCTTGCTGCCGTACATCGCAAGCCTCAGCCTCCCCGATTTCAATCAGTTGATCAACGACCCTATCCGCCACGATGTTGGTTGGCCTGCTATGCCAACCAAGCTCCCTTCTGACATCCCTAAGTTCGAAGGGCTTGCTGGAGAAGATCCAACCAACCATGTCTGATCTTTCCACATGTGGTGTTCCTCCAATTCCATTACCGATGACTCCATCCGTCTTCGATTATTCCAATGCACGCTTACCGGTGAAGCTTCTAAATGGTATGTTGACCAAGCCACCTCTTCCCATACCACCTTTGCGACCATTGCCCAAGCCTTTTTATCTTACTTCCAGCTCCCTCTCCGATACGATACTGGTACGGAGCTTTTGACCTCTTCAAGAAATCCTTCAACCGCCTTTCCACCATGTCCAGGACACAGCACCACACAGTTTATGTCAAGCTCCCCCCTTCGAAGATCAGGTCTATATGGACTGGTTCCTTTTCTCTCTCTTAGCTCCCATTGGCAAAGATGTCGCCTCCCATTTCCCTCAAACCGAAGAATCCGCCCTCCAAATAGCCTTGAAATATGACCTGATCTATGCTCAGTCTGGTTATGTTTATACCGTCCTTCCTGACCTTCCCAGGCCCGGAGGTGCTAACACCGCAGGGGCATCTCATTCCGCCAACGGTATAATTGGAGCCCTTTCCCATCCGTATGCTCAACCTCCTGTGGGCTATGGTCTTCCTCAGGGAGGGGCCAGAACCTCTAGCACTTTTCCCCCTCCAGGTAGCATATATCCAGGATACGGCACGCCTCATCCTTTTTCCCAACCTAACCATTACCCTTATCCGCAGCTTAGTGCGCTAGCTCCTCCAGCATATGCGCTTCCACCTCCCTTGCCTCCTCAACCCCAGCAACATCACCTACAGCCCCCTCCAGGGAAAGTATTTGTACAGCAGGGCGTGACTAATCCCCCTTCTCAAAGAAGGCGGAGAGGCAATCCAAATAAATCTGCCCCTGGTACTCGTGGACCCAATCCTCAAGGTATTGACCCCAACACTGCTAACTAGCAACAGGGCACTCAGCCCAAGCTAGACAGGCCTCTTCGCACAAATAAGCCTTGTTCGTGTTGTGGTGTTTACGGTCATTACACCCATGATTGTCCCCTCTTACCACAAATGCGGTAGATGTGGGAGTCTCAAGCCACATTGCGAGGACAACATGCCTCCCCTCATGCTCCCCCTAATTTGGCCACTACTCAACCAGCTGTATTTACTGATCCTTTCCCTCAGCAAGGACTCGTGGCTACCCAACCACCTGATGGACAGGTCGCCACTCCACCTTCCATTTCTAGTTCCTCCGATTTCCAGATCCTCATGATGAACTCTGATCCATCTCCACCCGTCGACCTTCACCTTCAAACTCAGTCTCGCCAGTTGTTTGGTCAATTTAGTGTGTCCTAAATTGCTGCATTTAATTTGTCAATCCGGGAATCGTAAGCTGATGAAGTGCGGCGCACTATATGTGCAAGATAACCTATTTCTTAACTTTTTGTCGTTTTTGGTTTTCTAAGGTGAAATGGAAATTCTAAGATGAAAACAAGTTTGGTTATGTTTGTTCAAGGAAGTGATATCCCCTATAATGATTTACCAACTTGAAACTTTAAAAAGAAAATTGAAATTTACAATGACAAGACTTGAAAGAAAATGAAAATGTACTGCTGAAATGAAAAGGTGCTGCTAATATAATAAATCAAAACAGTAAACTAGTGAGCATGAAAACCAAACTATTCTTGCTGCCGACTAAACACAAAAGAAACTATGCTTAAGGAAATTCAAAATTGCAACAAAATAAATCTAAATCAGATTACATCAATTTATCTCCTGACCCTTCATCATTAGTCCAGCTATGATTTTCGGAAGTAATCATAAACAACTTGAGTAACTGATATTTAATTTGCAGAAATTAAACTAATACTAAACCATACACTCATGATTCAATCCCTCACCATCAGTCCAGCTGTGGCTTTCGGAGGCAACTGAAGATGTCATGCATGATTTAATATATCTAAATTTGCAGAAAAGAAACTAATAATAAACTACACATTTCATAATGCAATCCCTCACCATCAGTCCAGCTGTGGCTTTCGGAGGCAACTGAAGATGCTATGAGCAGATTAGTATATCTAAAATTTTTTAACTACGACAAGCAGATAAACAAAGCCGAAAATGTACAAAGCAATACTGAAATTAAACAAAAGCTATGAAAAGCAAACTAGCAGCAGAACAATGTTAGTCCCATGTCATTAGTCAAAAAGCTATGAAAATGCCCAGGCTGCCTATCTAAAACCTGAAAAACATAAACACTGATCAATGGTTAACAATCATAAAACATGAAAAACAAAAATGAAATGGAAATTATAGAAGTTTATAAACAGAAATGAAACATCTGCAAAGTATGAACATATGAATGGATTATGATACAATGATTTCTAAAGAAACGAAATGAGAAATATACACTATTACACAAAACCTTAGCTGAGCAGGGGCCCTCTACACAGCCTTGGCAACGGTCCTCAAATACGAATTAAGTTGAAAAACAGAGTCTTCTCATATTAAAAAGCAGTTCATTACAGAATGGTAATGTTATGGCACAAGTGCAGCGTAATCACTACAGAGCAGACTAATCAAAAGATAACAGAGACTACATCCACTAATAACGACTAACTTCATATGCGTATGCAAACGCAATATATATAACAACAAACTATAACTGTTTCCTAATGTTCATGCTAGTGGAGAGCACGTAGACCACTACGTCCACGGATATAGGAGCATGGCCGTGTTGGAAAGTATATCTACGAGAGGTGGATGCTTGAATTCGACTCTAGAACCCTATACAGATGTCGATTTAACCTCCGCAGGCTTAGAAACGGCTGTATGGATCTTTATGTGACACGAAACAGAGTCCGGCCGACATGAAACTCCATGGTTGACTTCCATGTGGACGCCTTTGACCGCGGCTTATTTGGATGAGTTTGCTTGAACCAATAGGACACGAACCATGTCCACGTCATTCCTGACCTACCCATGTGGCTCGTTTCCCTTGTAGACACCTGTAGCATAGAGTTTCACAAAATAGCTGCGGAAAGTTGCAGCAGCTGCGGAAAGTGGCAAGATTCCGCAGCTGAATGAAAAAAATCTAGATCAAATAGCAAACCCAAAAATATAATTAAAAACCATGTTAAATGCTCTTTTGCACATGATATCGACAATTTGGGAGGTTTAGGAGAGTGAAAAAGGTATGGAAAAGTGTATGGAAAAGATGCAAATTTGGGACTCAACATACCCCCACTGTGAAGGTGTTGCATGTCCTCATGCAACCAAAATTTTGATACTCTTTGTTCAGTTCATGTGCCTTGATTCTTCAGCCAGCACATCCAATCCTCTTCTCTTCTTCCTTGGTACTGCCATCATTCTGGGTTTCTTCATTAAACACCTAAATTTGATATTTACAAGTGCTCTGCTCAATTTCTGGCATTTCCTTTTCAATTTCTTATTCTTCTTTTGCCATATTCCCAAATGTAACATAGTATTATCATGGATGATCTTGTCCAGCTTGCCTTGTTCTTTCAATGTTTCATTTTCATTTTTGATGTGCCTATTTAAAAGCTCCAGCTCAAAAATTTCTTGTTTTAATGATTGGACCAAATCATCCTGCAATGTATGTGGCTGAATGGAAGAAGTACTTGGACCTGTGGCTGCCTTTTCCAAGGATTCTATATAGTCATATACCTCCTGCTGCTTGGGGTCTATTTCAGGTGTCATTTTCATTGGGCTGTCCCCAAAATGCTGTAAGGGAGAATTATGTTCAAAATCTGGCCGAGGAGGGCTTACATCAATATTTTGCCGAGAATAAGATGGAGTATGCTCATTGTCTGATTGGGAATGAAAGGAATCAGGTTCACTAACTGACTGAGATGGACTATGGTCAGTTGGGGACTGTTCAGATGTCTCCTCACCCAAATCAATGAAATGAGGACCCTTAATTTGCGTTTTTCTCAATTTCCCCTTAAGCCTGCTGCTTCTCCTCACACACTGTGGTACACTATCCTTTTGTTTTTGTTTTCCTTTCTCTGCCTTCTTGGATATAGATGATTGTTTTTGAAGATAGACTAATCTTTCAGAAAGCATTTGATGATCTTCTTCTTCAGAAGAAGGAGTTTTATGTACAGCCTCAATAGCTTCTTTCCCTTTTGGTATTATTGGCTTCTTACCCTTGATTTCCTTCTTCTTCCTTTTTACCAATCTCTCTTCCCTATCAGTTCTTTTCATAATAGTAGTAGGAGTGTTTTGGATTTCCTCAATTTTTCTTTTCTTCCTACTTCTTCTTGCTGTGCTAGCTGCCGGAATTTCCTGAGTAGGAGTAATTTGGGTTTCAACATTTATTCTTTTTCTTCTACTCCTTCTTATTGAACTACCTTCAGGAATTTCCTGAGGTTCCTCAAAGAAATTTCTAACTAGAAATTGTTCCCATGTATCTTTTCTTTCCTTTAACTCCTTTTCAATCATAATTTTTATAAGGCCGTGGTGATATAGATGAGGCTCTACATCTCCTAAGTGTTTTTGAACAGTCACAGCCATTTTCTTCAAGCTATTGAATAGAAAATATGGGAGATTGAGAGTTTGGTTTTCTAGAAAATTCATTAATAGCCTGGTATGGTACATGTACATGGACCCAAAACGGCCTTCACATGTAATGAATTTCTGAACAATTAACAGTAAAGTGGCCCATTCTTCCTTCAATGCATGCACAAGAATTCCTCTCTTAAAAACAGTTATATCCATACCTTGGTTTCGTAGGATTGTTCTCCATGCCTCATCACTGATGCTTTTATTTTTGAACCAACGCTCTCCCTCCTGAAGAAGTTCCGTGGCTGTTGCTATTGATGCTTCATTGACCGAAAACTTGAGGTCTCCAATTTCTGCTTCCGAGCCATCAAATGACCTTGCAAACGCTTTCGTAACTTCTCTGTGATAACCTCTGAATTTCTGAATAAAACGCAACCATTTTTCTTTCTTTAATATCTCCTTTGCTTGCGGATATCCCTCTATAAACTTCGGTCCTTCTGGCTCTACCCTTAGCAATTTACCCATTTCAATTCTCTGTTTTTTACAAATTTGCCTTCGTGAGGGTTTCAAATGGAAGTAGAATGGTTGAATGCTCAGGAACGAGCACAATAGCTGTGGGGATGTATCATAAAATGGGAATGAGCACTATAAACAGAATGGAGTGAGACTGTGGGTAGATATCCAGGAGTGAGAATGAGCAAAAGGAACGAAACGGAGTAAAACAGAACAGAGTGGGGTTTCGAAAACATAACAAAGATAGGACTGAGTAGATTGATATAATATAACACATTCAGCCGCATTTTGAATTTTGGTGGCTACAAAATAAATGTGGACACGTTTCAATCAACGGTTGTGACTTGATGCGGCTTGTAAGAGTCCTTGGTCAAATCAAATACGCTTCATTATCACCGGTGGGATATTGGATCATGAGTGAAAATCGGGGTTTAATGATGAAACCGTTTGTGAATAAATGCAAGAGGATAATATGGAGATCGTGAAAGGTTACGAAACTGTCAATATAATCATTGCGCATAATGGATAGAGCTCATGGTTCAAAACTATATAAAAATGTGTTTTTCAATACTATTTGAAATAAATTTTATTCATACCTTTGGAATCTTTGCCTTTTCCTTTGGTCTTCAACTGATTGATCTCCATTGGTGTCTTGAATGCTCTATTGATCCTCTCTCCTGCATTTTATTTCATAATTATGAAAATAACATCTGACTGTACATTCTCTTTGAAAACAGAGTAGTAGCTGCGGAATCTGCTTCTGGCTGCGGAAACTGGAGTCAGCTGCGGAAACAAATGTCAGTTGCGGAAACTGACACAGCTATTACTTGGATGAATGGAAATGAACAAATGACAAATGACCAGATGGAAATGGTCATGAAAAAGATTTTTATTGATGGAATGGAATGAAATGAAGTGAATGAAGTGGAATGAGATGAAATGAAATGTTATGAAGTGGAATGAAGTGGAATGAGTGGTGACAAAGCTTGTGAAATGAAGGAAAGATTTTTTTTTGGAAAATATAGAGTGTCAGGTTTCCCTGATTTTCACCCTATATTTTCTGTATAAGACTGCCAATCAATGATTGGTTTTCAGGCTTATACCATTATATATATATATATATATATATATATATATATATATATATATATATATATATATATATATATATATATATATATATATATATATATATATATATATATATATTTTAATCAAAAGAACAAAAGCTAGGTCATGTGGAGAAGAAGAATTCTTCTGTACTAGCCTGATTGCAGAACTTTCTTGAAACATTTTGAAAAAATCCTCTTTTGAGAGTGGCTTATGATAAACTTTCAATCTATGGCCATTCACAATAAGAGGAGTTTGAAACTCATCAATGGTCTTGATTCTTACAGCTCCATTGCTAAAGATCTTGTCAATCTCATATGGCCTAAGCCAATGAGTCTGAAATTTCCCTTGAAAATCTTTAAACTTGGAATCAAATAAAAATGCCCAATCTCCTTCTTGAAACTTCTTCTCTTTGATATATTTGTCATGCCATTTAGTTCTTTTATATTGAACTAGATCAGTTCTTAGAATTGCTTCTTGTCTGATCTCATCTAGCTCATTCAACTGCTCCATTCTATGCTTTTGGGCTTCTGATAAGTCCATCCCCAACTGAACTGCTATCTTGAAGGTCTTGATTTGGAACTCAATGGGGAGCAAGACTTCTTTCCCATAAACAAGTTCATAGGGAGAATGTCCCGTTGTATTCCTCCATGTAGTTCTGTAGGCCCACAAGGCTTCTGGAAGCCTTTCTGCCCAATCTCTTCTATGTAGATGAACAGTTTTGGTGATGATACTTTCAAGAACTTTGTTTGTGGACTCCACTTGACCATTTGCTTGTGGATGGTAAGGAGTAGATCTTATGTGCTTGATTTTGTATTCTTCCATCAACTTTTCCACCAAATTGGATGTGAATTGGCTCCCCTGATCTGTCACAATTTCTCTTGGAACACCAAAGCGAGTAAAAATATCCTCATAAAGAAAATGAACAACCGAATTTTCAGTAGCAGATACTAATGCTTTAGCTTCTACCCATTTAGTAACATAATCAGTGCAAACCAATATATACTTCTTTTGCTTAGATGGTGGATTAATAGGTCCAATGAAATCTAAAGCCCATTTTTCAAAGGGTTCAATGAGTACCCGTGTTTGCAATGGCATTTCATTTGAAAGGGTAGGTTTCCCTACTCTTTGGCAGCTATCACACCTTTTGACATATTGTTTTGCATCTTTGAAGAGGGAAGGCCAATAATATCCCAAAGAAAGGATTTTATAGGCCGTCCTTTTGTCTCCAAAGTGTCCGCCGCATGGTTCATCATGACATGCCTTAAGAATATCAGGCATTTCATCTTCCCTGACACATCTTCTGATCACAAGATCTGGCCCTGTTTTAAACAATTCGTTAGAAATCCATGAATATTTTGAACTCTCCCGAATAATCTTTCGTTTTTCTCTTGGAAATAAATGTGAAGGTAGTTTCCCTGTAACCAAATAGTTAGCAATATCTGCATACCAAGGGGTCTTAATAGTTACCGCAAACAAGTATTCATCAGGAAATTTATCTTCTACAGGAGAATCTTCTTTAGTATTCTGAATCCTAGACAAGAAATCAGCTACTGTATTCTGTTTTCCTGGTCTATCCAACACAGTAATATTGAATTCTTGCAAAAGTAAAAGCCATCTTGTCACTCCGCCATTAGTAACAGGTTTGTTCATTAAATATCTAATTGCAGAATGGTCAGTATGAATAAAAGTTTCATAGCCTGTTATGTAATGTCTAAACTTATTAATCGCATGAACAACAGCTAAGAACTCTTTTTCAGTCACAGTATAGTTCAACTCTGTGGGAGTCAAATTTTTACTGGTGTAATAAATGGCATAAGGAATTAAATCTTTTTGACCCAACACAGCTCCAAGAGCTGTATCTGAAGCATCTGTAGAAATATGGAAAGGAAGTTTCCAATTTGGTCCTCTCAAAATAGGTGCTTCAGATATTCTTGTTTTCAAGGTTTCAAAAGCTGATTGACAATCAGGATCCCATTTAAATTCACAGTCTTTTGTAAGCAATTTGAAGAGTGGAGAAGCTATTTTAGTGAAGTTTTCTATAAATCTTCTATAGTAACCAGTAAATCCTAAAAAACTTCTAACATCTCTTTGACAATTTGGAATAGGCAACTTGGATATGACTTCAACTTTTGATCTATCAACCTTAATCCCATCTCCTGAAATATGATGCCCCAAAACAATACCTTTAGTAAACATCATAAAGCATTTTTCATGGCTTAATGAAAGTTTTGTTTCTTTACATCTTATAAGGACTTTTTCCAAATTTTCTAATGCCTCTTCAAATGAATTACCATAAACTGTAAAATCATCCATATAAACCTCTACACAATCATGGATTAGATCGGAAAAAATTCCTAGTACTGCTCTTTGGAATGTTGCTGGTGCATTACATAACCCAAAAGGAAGCACTCGGTAGGCAAAAGTTCCCCATGGAAAAGTAAATGTGGTCTTATCTTGATCTTCAGGTGCTACCTGAATTTGATTGTAACCACTAAAACCATCCAAAAATGAAAAGTACTTTTTACCTGCTAATGTATCTAATACCTGATCAATAAAAGGCAAAGGAAAGTGATCCTTCAAAGTTGCTTTGTTCAATTCCCTGTAATCAATGCATACCCTCCATTTACCATTCTTTTTAGGTACTATAACCAAAGGAGAAACCCATCGGCTATCCGAAATTGGATAAATGAAGTTTACATTGAGTAGTTTTTGGAGCTCTTCTTTCACTATCTCCCTAAGATTTGGATTCATCCTTCTTTAAGGTTGTCTGATTGGTCTACTGTTTTCCTCAATATAGATATGATGGATGCAAGTCTTAGGATCAATACCCTTCATGTCAGTATACTCCCATGCAAATGCAATAGAATGTTTTTGCAAGATTCTGGTTAGTTCTTCTTGTTGTGACTTCTCCAAATGTTTGTTGATATTCAATGTCTTTTCTGGAAAAATCTCAATAGCGGAATTACCAAACTCTTCCATAGAGTAAAGAGACATTTGTCTAGATGATAAATATTCTATGTCAGATTCCAACTGAAATTGTGTGGGGTCATATTCTGAAAATATCTCAAAATTCTCTAATGTGTTCAGAATTTGACTATCCTCACTGATTTCGGAAATGGTAAAGACAGGTTGTATAGTGTTCTCATCATCGACCCATTCATTGTCTCCCATTTCTGTGATTGCTCTTGCTGGAGGATACAAATTGAATTTCTTTGTCGAATTACCATTAGAAATGTACATGTCTCCAGATCTACAACTAATAAAAGCATCAGCCGTGGCTAGCCAAGGTCTTCCTAAGATAAGTGGGTGCCCTCCTAGATTACTCTTGGGAGTCAAAATCATAAAATCTACCGGATATTCCCAAGAATCTAAGGAGACTGAAATATCTTCTAATACACCATATGGTTTAATAATTGATCGATCTGCAAGTTGCAGTAAAGTAGGTGTAAAAAGAAGGTTAGGAAGTTTTAGCTGGTCCATAGTCTGTCTACTCATAATGTTGATAGCAGCCTCTAAGTCAATCAATGTGTTTGGAATTTCTATCCCATTTATATGTGTCTTGACAATTGGACTTCCTGGATCTACATACTTCTGCATGGTAATTTTTCCCATCATAATATCTGCAATCTTTCCTACCAGGTGGATTCTTCTTGTGTCTTTTAGTTTCCTTCTCGGTCTTTTGAAACTCAACTCCTTTATGGTTTTTGCTAGAATAGGAATTTCTCGAATGGCTTGTAGCAAGGGAATCTTGATACAAACATTCTTCAATTCATCTAGAAAGTCATAGTTAGGCAACAGGATTTGTTTTTCCACCCCCTTGTCAATTTGTAGTCTTTCAGGAAAAGGAGGTGTAGATGAAGATGTAGGTTGCTCAACTATAGGAGTTGTGGGTGTTAACTTTTCTTTTTCTTTTTGAATGTTTGAATTTTGAAGAGATGCTTCCTCAGAACCCTTATTGACTTGAAGAGAATCCTCCTCAGAGGTATCTTGCTCTTCAATATCTATAGAAGGTTTTTCTAAAACTCTACCAGATCTGAGTTGTACATCGTTGAGAGGAACAATCATATAGGTAGGAAATTGTTGTCCTTCTACCATATAAGTAGTTTGAGAATTCTTATTGTTAGGATTTGGCAATGGCTGAGCTGGAAGTTGATTTGTCTTCTGTTGGTATGGGAGCATGAGTTGAGGATTTGTATTTTGTTGAGAAGGTTGTTGTTGTGGAAATGGCAATGAAAGTTGTGGATTTGGGCTTGGAAGTTGTGGAGCTTGTTGATTTTGAAAAGATGGAGGATATTGATAAAATTGAGCAAATCTTCCATAAGGATTTTGCATCCCTTGTACCCATGGCTGATATGAATTTTGATGTTGGGGCCAAGGTTGTTGCCAAGGATTCCAATTTGGTGGGGTTTGAAGATTCATAGGGTTATTAAACCCTTGAGATTGTTGTCCCTGCCAAGGTCTCCTTGCGACAAAACAGAGAGATTCTACCGAATTTGGATCTTCTTGAAAAACAGCTTTGAGTCCAGGAATTGAAGGACAATCCTTGATCTCATGATTTTCTGAGCAAATCATACATGTTTCTACAACTTTTGCATCCAAGGGACATTCCCTTAAAGCATGTTTCTTCCTACATTTCTGACAAAAGATGGCTAAAGCATCTGTTTCTGCTTTCTGCTTGTTTTGAATTTTAAGGGTGTCTAGTTGTTCACTAAGGCTCCCTAAAATATCAGTTTTAAACTCATCAAGCATGTTACCAATATCTGCCCTACTTACTGATCCGGTTGCAGATTTATTAGCCCTAACAAGAGAAGGATCCCTAGGCCCTTTTCCTGTTTTAGATTTTCCCCTTGAGAGATGGATACATAGTTCTGTTATATCACGAAATGGAAGTTGAGAAATGTCTCCTTTCCCCATCATGTTTAAAATGTCTATCCATTCATCTCTAATGGCTTTTAATAGGATGGCTTTCAAGGTTTCATTATCTAAGTTTCTCATCTTTGCTCTTTTCAAGTTGTATTGAAATCTTTCAATTAAGTCTTCCAAATTTTCATCTTCTTTTTGCATCATTTTAAATACCTCATCCTTGTGATTGGTGGGCATACAATAGTCCAAATATATATCCAAAAATGTTTTTTTCATATCATTCCAAGTCCTAATAGATTGAGTGGCTAATCCCATGAAACATTTCAAAGCAGATCCCTTCAATGTTGAAGGAAACAGTTTGAGTTTTTGAGAATCTTCCATATAGTCATAAGTTCGGCACACAACTTCAAACTCAAACAGAAATGTTTCAGGATCGTCACTTCGCAATCCATAAAAGTTAGGGAGAACAGATGGTGAGATATTTTTCATTGTTGCATGAGTTTCCTCATCAACTATAGGGAATCCCAACAAATCCCTATTTCTATCATTATTTCCTTCACCATTGTTATCTCCATTGTTTCCTCCTCTTCTACCTCCACCTCTATTTATTACTTCCTCTTCCATGATAGTTTCTTTAGAGTCCTTATAGTCCTCTAGTTCTTCTACCAAGGAAGGATGAGAGAAAGTCTCTTTGTTTTCTAAGTGGGTTTTAGTAGGTGGTATAGGAGAATCCTCTAATTCAGCTGTTCTTTGACTTCCAAAAATCTTAAGGCTAGGGGTAGATGGTGGTGAATCGGGTCTATGCCTTGAAGAAGATGGAGTTGTGAAAATCGAACTCTTGGCTTTAGCTATAAACCTTCCCCTAGAATCTCTTGCTCTATGCATGTCATTTTTTATTTTTTAAAAAGTTGGGCTAATAATTCTCTTTCTGATCTTCCAGATCACACTAAGTGCAAGAAGAGAGCATACTTAAGAAATTACTAAACCAATAACTCTTTTTTCTGATCCTCCAGATCACACTAGGTGCAAGAGGAGAGCATACTTCAAGAAGTTATCAAGTTTTCCCTTCTTTTATGATTTTATGTTTTTTTTTTTTAAGAAATTGGCTACCTAGTTACACTTCCCCGGCAACGGCGCCAAAATGTTTGGTCAATTTAGTGTGTCCTAAATTTCTACATTTAATTTGTCAATCCGGGAATCGTAAGCTGATGAAGTGCGGCGCACTATATGTGCAAGATAACCTATTTCTTAAATTTTTGTCGTTTTTGGTTTTTCTAAGGTGAAATGGAAATTCTAAAATGAAAACAAGTTTGGTTATATTTGTTCAAGGAAGTGATATCCCCTATAATGATTTACCAACTTGAAACTTTAAAAAGCAAATTGAAATTTACAATGGCAAGACTCGAAAGAAAATGAAAATGTACTGCTGAAATGAAAAGGTGCTGTTAATCTAATAAATCAAAACAGTAAACTAGTGAGCATGAAAACCAAACTATTCTTGCTGCCAACTAAACACAAAAGAAACTATGCTTAAGGAAATTCAAAATTGCAACAAAATAAATCTAAATCAGATTACATCAATTTATCTTCTGACCCTTCATCATTAGTCCAGCTATGATTTTCGGAAGTAATCATAAACAACTTGAGTAACCGATATTTAATTTGCAGAAAGTAAACTAATACTAAACCATACACTCATGATTCAATCCCTCACCATCAGTCCAGCTGTGGCTTTCGGAGGCAACCGAAGATGTCATGCATGATTTAATATATCTAAATTTTCAGAAAAGAAACTAATACTAAACTACACATTTCATAATGCAATCCCTCACCATCAGTCCAGCTGTGGCTTTCGGAGGCAACTGAAGATGCTATGATCAGATTAGTATATCTAAATTTTAACTACTGAAGCAGATAAACAAAACTGAAATGTACAAAGCAATACTGAAATTAAACAAAAGCTATGAAAAGAAAACTAGCAGCAAAACAATGTTAGTTCCATGTCATTAGTCAAAAAGCTATGAAAATGCCCAGGCTGCCTATCTAAAACCTGAAAAACATAAACACTGATCAGTGGTTAACAATCATAAAACATGAAAGACAGAAATGAAATGGAAATTATAGAAGTTTATAAATAGAAATGAAACAACTGCAAAGTATGAACATATGAATGGATTATGATACAATGATTTCTAAAGAAACGAAATGAGAAATATACACTAATACACAAAACCTTAGCTGAGCAGGGGCCCTCTACACAACCTTGGTAACGGTCCTCAAATACGAATTAAGTTGAAAAACAGAGTCTTCTCATATTAAAAAGCAGTTCATTACAGAATGGTAATGTTACGGCACAAGTGCAGCGTAATCACTACAAAGCAGACTAATCAAAAGATAATAGAGAATACATCCACTAATAACGACTAACTTCATATGCGTATGCAAACGCAATATATATAACAACAAACTATAACTGTTTCCTAATGTTCATGCTAGTGGAGAGCACGTAGACCACTATGTCCACGGATATAGGAGCATGGCCGTGTTGGAAAGTAGATCTACGAGAGGTGGATGCTTGAATTCGACTCTAGAACCCTGTACAGATGTCGATTTACCCTCCGCAGGCTCAGAAACGGTTGTATGGATCTTTATGTGACACGAAACAGAGTCCGGCCGACATGAAACTCCATGGTTGACTTCCATGTGGACGCCTTTGACCGCGGCTTCTTTGGATGAGTTTTATTGAACCAATAGGACACGAACCATGTCCACGTCATTCTTGACCTGCCCATGTGGCTCATTTCCCTTGTAGACACCTGTAGCATAGAGTTTCACAAAATAGCTGCGGAAAGTTGCAGCAGCTACGGAAAGATTCCGCAGCTGAATGAACAAAATCTAGATCAAATAGCAAACACAAAAATATAATTAAAAACCATGTTAGATGCTCTTTTGCACATGATATTGACAATTTGGGAGGTTTAGGTGAGTGAAAAAGGCATGGAAAAGTGTATGGAAAAGATGCAAATTTGGGACTCAACACCAGTACCCCAAGCCTCCCGCTCAGTTTTCCCTCGAGCCTCCTTCTTCAGTTTCTACAGAACCTCTTTCGACATCCAGTGGCCCCTTACATATCCCTCAACCCAATATTGAGGTTCATACCAAGATTCCTAAGGGACCATTACGTTGAAATGGTGCTTTTGGTCGAGCTTCTCATTCGTATAGCATAGTAGATGATTTGGTGCAATCTCCTACTGCCATTTCCACATTGGAACTCCTCCAATCGTGCCCTTCCCAAAAGAAGGCCCTACTATCTGTCGTGGGCACTGTAGATCCTGCTGATGACCAAGTGATTGTTCTCGACGCCCATCAATCAGAACATCCTCCTCTTCCTGCTTCCGTCGCCTTCCAAATCCCAGTCAAAATCTGGAATGCCAACATTTCTCAGTGTACAATTGATGAGGGGGCATCCACCTGTGTGATGTCCGCTTCAGTTTGGAAGCAACTCGGATCTCCTGACTTGGACCCTTCCACGATCACCCTTCGAGTGTTGGACGGCCACGCCTCCTAGCCCATCACCCTTTTCCGTAATTGTCCTATCTCCCTTGCCGGTAAGACTGTTTGCGTTGACATCGAAGTCATCGACGCCCCTCTAGATTACAACATTCTATTGGGGTGAAGCTACACCTATGCCATGTCTGCTGTCCCCTCTACGGGTTTTCGCAAGATGTCTTTTCGTCACAATGGAAAGATAGTCACCATTGACCAGTTGACCTATCATGAGCCAAAGTCTCAGACCTCCCCTGAGACGACCATCTCTTCTGTAGCCAATAAGAAAACCGTCGATTCCTTGACCAATGTCTCCCCCGACGCCTACAAAGATTCCTCCTTGCTTGGAACTTTCCTTGGTCTCCCCCCTCCTCACATCTCTGATCCTAGCTTATCGAATGTTTGCATGATGCAATCATCTCGAGCTGCCCTTAAGTGTCCCGCTTCGGCTAGCCAACCACCTCAGAATCAACCTCACCCACCGCAAACCGCTCCTAGCCCTTCATCTCTGCTAGCCAGACCTCCTCCTTCTAGCCCTTCTCCTACCGCTGGTATCCCTGAACCCCTTTATCCTCTTGGATCGGTTCCCCTAGGCCTTAACCATCTCGGAGCCGTCCCTCCTGGTCACTATCCCGTTGGTCAGATACCGTTCCTATCTCCCCCTCCCAAAGTCTACTTGGTCCCTATCATGGCCACCCTCTCTCTCCCTAACCTGACCCTGGGTATACCCATCTGGTACCTTGACCCTCCAGCCGCTACCCCTCCTGGTCACCCCAAAACCTATCTTGCTTTGACACCAGTTCAACCAGTCCCCCTCGCTTCCTGTGTTGCTACCATGCCCCCTGCACCTCCTCAAGACCATACCCCTATAGTGACAGCTCCAGGAAAGAAAATCAAAGCTCGCAAGGGGGCCTCAGAAGATAAGGCCACCCTGACTGACCCTGCTCCTCCCCCGTCCGCAAAGCCTTGTGCCTTGTGTGATGTCATCGGTCACGCCACCCATACTTGTCCTGAGTTGCCCCGCATTCAACCCATGGTTAAAGTCGCGTTCCCTGATTCTACGGTCTCTGAACCTTCTCTTCCGTCCTCGTCCGTAACAAAGAACTCAAAACCTATTCGCACTAGAAAACCCTGCGCTTTGTGCGGTATCCATGGCCATTACTCCCACCATTGTCCTCACCTGACACATTCCCGCGCCTCTTTAGAAGTAGTCCGAGAGTATGAGATTGAAAAAAATCAATCCGCCTCTCCCATACTCGCGCAGTATGCTTTGGGCCATCTTGAGGATTCCCCCCGCTCCCATCGACATTCCCCCCCCGGATGTCTAGATGATGGAGTCTACTACGACCATTCTTTACCTATCCTCCTCTGTGAGACCTTTGGAGCCCAGTCCCTTGGCATCCTCCCCTATTGTTTCGCCTGACCCCCCTTCAGCGACCACCCTTGACCCCCTCTTTTCTACCCATACACGAGATCACTCCACCCGTATCTCTGTTGACCCCCGCAGCCCGAGTCCCCTTCATACCTCCTATAGCCCTCATATACCACCCTCTAGTTTGTATATGAGCCATAGCCATCCTACTCATTGCACTCCCTCCCGTAGTTGCCGCTCGATGTCTTCTGTACACTCATGCTGCCGTCATTGTATCTCCTCCCCCCATTTGTTGTCTTGTAACACCATTCCGTAGAACCTCCCATCCCCACCCTTTATCGGTTACGCCGATGGTGCAAGTCGTTACTCCCAGAATAAAGACTCAGCAGGTTGGGCCATTTTCACCCCCTTGCATGCCCTTGTTCTCTCAAACGGGGTCTGCATTGGTCCTGCCACCAAAAATCAGGCCGAATATGATGCAGTGCGTGGTCTCTTAGCCAATGCCCTCTTTCATCGCATCCTCCATCTGCATGTTCGTTTGGATTCCCTACTTCTTTTCATGCAACTAAATGGTGTTTATCATGTGCATAACCCTGTGCTGTTTAGACGATATTTACGAGTGAAACTCTTGATACGTGATTTTGAAACCATAACTTTCAACCATGTACCTCGAGAATAGAATCACTATGTAGATAGTATTGCAAACCATGTTCTAGATTGGCATTTATCACACGCATTTCATACAAGACAATAACATTCATAATCATTAAAAATGATGCATATCCATAATATGTGTCGCAAAACATGTGTTTAGAGTCCATCTACTCTGATACATATGACATGCCCATAACATGTTACAAAAGCTCAAAACTGGGGGCACCACCTGCCCCTACATACACACTAGGGGGCACCACATGCCCCCCACCTACTCACTATCATGTATGCCTTGACCGGCCATCGCCATGCGCCGCATGACACCTTGCCATTCCGAGGGAAGACCAATGCATGGCTCCACGTACTGGTCATCTAAGTCTTGCCACCCGCGCTCTAAAACTCTGGTCAGCAACCTCTCGCATCTATGACAGATGTCCACCAGAAGGGAGGCCACATCCTCATTGTGTGCTTCTCTCGACCCACTCGACCCTGTAGCTCCAGAGGCTGCCGGGCATCCCATATATCTGGCCGGTTTTACCGGAGCTATATCTGCATACCAAAAGTACATGAATCAGTACCATATCTACTATTCAATAACTTTAACATGCCCATACAATAATAGTAATCTGTCACTTACCATAGGGCCCCCATACTCAACCAGGCGAAAGTGGCAGGTCTGGATCTCCACAATAACTCATCCCACTATAGGGATAGTCATCAATGTATAACGGCATCTGATCCCAATAGGCAAAGAACTCAGGTCAAACCACTCGTCTGACCGCCCCTCCTCCTCCTCTGCACAGTATCCGCCCCCACTAGCACATCCTGGGCTCTCTTGGGCCCCTATCTGGGAGCTGTATATGAGGTCGTAGGGTCGGGATCTTCTCAAAGAAGAAGGCGCACAATAAAGTCCCATACGAGAAATCATGGTTCAATTGCCGCCTACAGAGCGACAATTGTCATTTTAGCAACACCAGCATCATTTGGGCCCACCCATACTAGGTCCCACTAAACACACTCTCCACAATCATCATCGGCCCCCCAGTGATGTGATGGAGCGCCTGGTTGCCCAGGATACGTAGCACTATTGCAGCCACTGCACAGGTCTCTAATCTTTCTAGATCCCTGATCGGTATCCGAGCCCCCTTGACTGGGAGACCGGGTCAACAATGTCGCTCCACAAACTCCATGATATGCCGCCCCCACGGTAATATTGGCTGCATGTTTCCCACCATCCCCAGTGGCGGGAGACCCGTCAGGAAATACACATCCTGGACTGTTAGTTCGCTCCTGTGCCCCTGCACTACAAAGACCTCATGCTCTGGATCCCAATAACTGATAATCTGGGCCAACAAAGGCTCTCCCGCTCTCAT
This sequence comes from Pinus albicaulis, assembly GCA_034641835.2. Classification (NCBI taxonomy): domain Eukaryota; kingdom Viridiplantae; phylum Streptophyta; class Pinopsida; order Pinales; family Pinaceae; genus Pinus; species Pinus albicaulis. Next base: position 604,707,591 of record CM076571.1, on the reverse strand, counting down.
CAAAGGGTTCTCCAAAAAATTTAGAACCCCAAACCTGGCCAACACACGACGAACACCCTGGTCTGCCTGGATCTCTGCCCGTAATGTACCCAGGTCTCTCTCTCTCCAGTTAACCTGTATATCTTCCATATCTGCAAAAAAACATCATCTTTGTCAGCATACAGATCGGGAATACCATAACCAAACACAAAAACCCAACTCTCAGCCATAAAATAGCGCTAAAACCCCCTAATCTTCCAGGTCACACTTTTCTGCCTAATTCTGGGACAGGTCACAGTTTTTTCCCTGAAACCTGCTTCCCAGGTCGCACTTTTTGGCCCAGAAAGTGCGACCCGGCCGTAGAGATGAAAGAGGGTATGTTACTGAGATTTTGGGCCTAAACCGAACTTTCAATCCATCAAAATGAAAGAGTAAGGTTAGGCCTCTTACCTGCCACTGACGGATCTTGATTCCAACGGTTGGTTTGTCCGCTACGCTTGCCGCAAGATTTAGAGCCTTCTCTCCTCTCTACATTCAACACAACAACACTAGCAAATGAGTGAATTTGTTGGGAAACCTGCCTTATTACAAGAGAACCCTTGTTTCTTCTTTCGCCTGCTGCGACCATACCGTAGCCCCATTTGACAAACCATCTGCACCGTTGGAAAGCTCTTACCGAGCCCTCAAATGGGTATCTATTAGTTTTTTGTGATTTGATACTTCACCAAGACACATTTTGTCCAAGAAGGGTCACTTCACCTCTCCTTAAAATCAGATTTCTTCACTTACGACACTTGTACTTGGGGCACCATTTTTCCTCCTTACTTGTCTTTGTTCGTGTCGATTTTCGTCATGAGTTGCCATCTTGTACTCATGTTTTCATGGTCCCCCATTGGGCCTTTACTGTGTGGCAGCAACATCGAGTCGCCCTTGTTTAGAGCATCCGAGTCATCATTGCATTCATGGAGTCTATCCCGAGTCCCTTTGTACCCCGCTATAGCCCTCCATCCTTCATTGCTTGGTCTCTCTCTGGTGTCGCACATTATGGCCTTCAGTCCCACTGTCCCCTATCGCTTATGATATTGCGTCAGTTGCTGCCATGTCATTCATGCCCTTTATGCTCTAGCAAGGGAAGTCGTCCATTCGCTACTCAGTCCCCTCCATTCCACCATCATCATCAGTATTAGTCTGTCTGTCGCTCTACTATTTTCTCTCGTGCCTTAGTTAAGGATCTCTCATTGCCTCACCTATGGCGGACCTCCTTCTGTCGACATCAGCTCCTTCATTCCAGAAGATAGGTCTAGAGGGCGGTGTACCTTGGTTCCAGCTTCCACTCTTGTTCGGTGCCTCGGATCAAGCAAAGGGATCTCTCATTTCCCTTTGACTTGATTGTTTCTCCACTCCAACTCATTTCAGCATGGTTGAGATTCGTATACTGGATGGTTCAATGATGCAGTAGCAACTCTTGGTGATTCCCGGGTGTGTGTGATATTTCTCAACCCTCATGAGGGGGTGGCCCTACAGGTAGGCCCCCATATGCTCGGATGCCCTCTTCATCGCAGCCTTTGATGTAGCTCCATATATTTGATGGTGTCAGCCTTAGCCGCTTGCAGCACCTCTTTGATTGGCATGTATCAGTCAGATTTTGCGAGCCCTTCCCCATTTACAAGGGGAATTTGGGTTGTATTTGTATCTCATGTACTCATATATTATTGTATAAGTCCTGGCTGTTATCCCAGGCACAGCATGTATGTGGGATTCTTCATTGTATTTTTATCTGGCTCATGATTATGCTGGTTGTACTTTATGGTTCGGTCCCTTGTTTACTGGACACACTATTCTTTTGTACTTTGTCTCGGCGGGCATAGGTATGCCTCCCCCGCCGCCTTTAGCATAGGTACCCTCTCATAAAAAGAGACTTATTGCACCTGTAAGTCTCATCTGCTCAGGGTCTAGTTCTTTAGCACCTTAGTCTACCTCACATTTCTCTCTTTGACTTCCCTCTTGATATCTGGTGATTGAGTTCTTACAACGTACTTCGGTCATACGATTTGCTCCTAACACTCGCACGCTGGGGGGCAATCTGTTACACCATTTTTTGGTCATCTAACCTCTTATCATTAGATGGACCTAAGTACACCATGTAAGACCAATTTTACCCTAAGTAAAATTGCTTTCACTATGTAAAATAACTTAATAAACCACATTTATTAGGTTGTTTATGGTCTAAACAGGAAACCCCAAAAGGAAATATTAAACAAACCTATTTTATTTGATTTTCCTTATGGAATAATTAATTAAACCATAATTTAATTATTATTCCTAGTCATGTTTAACCCAAAACAAAGAAATTAATTAGATAAACCTTTATTTATCTTATTATCTTCTAGGAATAATTATTTAAATCTTATTTAGATAATATTCCTTGTTAAATATGACCAAATCACCCACAAATAATTAAATAAATCATTATTTATTTAATTATCCTTCAACCACTTCCTTAAAAAGATAAATAAATAATTTATTTATTTATTATCAACAAATAAAGGGATTTGACCCAAGTCAAATACTTTTTCCCTCCAACAAATATAATAAAATATTCCATAAAAGGTGGATCTATATTTGGTTAAAATTATTTTAATCATGCACCAAGATCTAGAATGACCCAATATTTTGTTATAAATAGGAGGGTTTTTCCTACCATTCTTCACCTTTTGTTGCCTATTGGATCACTCTGGATCTAAAACTCTTGGTCTGACATTGAACCATTATCATTGTCATATTTTCCATTATTTGCTGTGTGAGCTCCCTTTGAGTTCTATCTTTGTCTGGGTTTTCTACACCAACAGGAGAGAGAAATGCTAGATCTGAAGTGCTGAGGATTTCCAAGAACCCATCCCATTGAGGAGAATTGGAAACATCTTCTTGTTTTCCTCCCAGGTGCCCTTAATACAAAAAAAATCTTTCAAAAATCATTCTTGTCTTGTCTATTGGATATATGGAACAAACCCTTCTTTTTACTGCTTAATGTCTTTCTATGCATAGATATGGTTTTTTGCAGCTCTTGTCTTGATTAACTAACTACAGATCTGAAGATATTGGCAGCCATATTTGATGTTAGGGCTATTAGTTATTCGTAGCTAAAGTGGTATTTTTTCGTACACTTCGACAAAGGATTCATACTAACATCAGCCAATATGCTATCTAGAAGACAAGACAAAGAGATGAACATAAAATACAAAAATAAGACTCCATTCATTGGAGGAAGAAAGGAGTAGAAACTACCAAAGTTTCTATCTCAAACTTGTAGAGCATTCATGAAGATCTCAAGAAGATAAGGGGAGAGATGTGTATAAAATCTACAAGGGGGTTTGAATATGAATCAAACTCTAGATTCTCATATGATGAGTGTGAGCATGCAACCACACCCTATGATGCATAGTGTAGTCACATGCCTGAATTTTCCATGAGAGAGGTGGAAGAAGGAGGAATGACTAGGAGGGAAAATCTTGGTGATTTTATGCAAGAGTATGAATCTAAAACTCAGAAGTTTAGAGATCACATTAATTTTCTAGAGTTTTGCAAGATCAAGGTGGAGAGAAGCAAGAAACATGATATGGATAGATTTCTTCTATCTACTTTTGATGGTTCACCTACATGTTCGGCCAGAGCCTGGGTGGAAGAGCTAGATACATTTTTGCAGCAACACCATATTTCTGAAGATGGAGCCATCAAACTTTTAGTGATGAATTTTGGAGGTAAGGCATATGCATGGTGGATATTTGAGTCTTTTCCTTTGAATAATGCAAATAATCATTCTTATGCTAGGTTCACCAAGACATTGGTGGAAAGATTTGTTGGAAAAAATTCTGAAACACATGGGGTGAAGATAAACAAATCTAAACAAACCAAACCCTTGCATGTGATGGAGAAAAATATAAAATTAAAACCACTTTAGAAAACCATAAAGGATGCCGAAATATCGCATCATACCTTGTTAGACGAAATACCTTTATCTCATATTTCTGAACAAGAGGGCATGGAGGTCTCGTTTTCAAAAGAGGATCCAATTCTTGGGAGATTTCCCATACATGTTGATGAGGAGGAGGGCAACAATGCTGTCATGTCTAGAGTATATCTAGCACCTCATGCAAAGGAAGAGGGAGCTCTTGCTCTAACTAGAGGGATTTTTGTATCATTCCAAGAAATTCCCTAGATCTCATATGTGGATATCAAGGCACAACTCATGATTCACATGTGCCATTTCTAGTATAGTGTGAGACCATGCAGATAAAAGGAGGAGGTAGGGAGGATGATAAACATCATTTAATGAGGAGAACTCACCCCTATACATTTCAAAGGGTTGATACGTAGAAGTGGGAGACTGGATTTCACAGTAAGGGCCAGGACAAGTCTATCCATTCATATATGCAGTCTACTCTTGATGTTGATGTCACATTGCATGGAGACATTCCACCAAGGAGACCGCCAGATCAACAGATGATGAGAGATGCTTCACATTTTGAGGACCATTCATTTATCTCAGAGGAGTGGAGGCCTTGGGAGGTCATTGTAAAACGCTAAGAGTCTTGGGTAGACTCAAGGAGGAGAGAGGCATTCTCTCAACATCATCTTTACCCACTCTGATTTCAAATTCTACGCTGTGGCAGGAGTAGCAGGGGAAGGATATCAACCTTCCAACTTGCATATTTATCATGGGAGATGTCAAAGAGGAGGATGAGCATATTATAGATGTTCTTCATGATAGATCATTAGCATTGTCACTATGGAGGATAGATCCATACTGGAACTCCCAGCTGTTGGTGGAGTATTCCAAGGATATTTTTACTTGTATGATATTGGGTGACCAGTTTCATGAGGAGGGATATTTAGTCAGACATGGGGTCATCTACTATCATGGTAGGATATTCTTATCTAGAGCTTCCAAGCTCAAGGAGAATTTATTGCAAGCAACTCATAAATATTTCCTTTTCAGCCACACTTATTCTATGAGAGCATACCACACCATCATGAAGGGGTATTTTTGGGAAGGCTTTGAGGAGGAGATGTATCAGCATATGAGGAGATGCATGGATCATATGGAGATGGAGGAGATACACAACTCTTTGGAATATTTAGCACAATCACCTCTTTTCTCTTTGAGGATGAGAGGAGACTCATCTATGAGCCACTCCATTTGTATGAGCAAGGTATATGGTGAGGATATTTTTTGGTTGTATAATTATTTATATAATGAATATGTGCATTCTTTAACCATATATGTGCAGGATATTACTCAAGGAAGGAGCATTCTTCCTTATAGATCTCATGGTCTACTTGAGGCCATAAGCAGTATTGGTGATGGTCACTACCTAGGAGGACTTGGGGAGGCTCTATATTCTGTAAAGCATGCTCACTTTGCACCATACATCATACACTTCCTCCAAAATTGTGAGGAGATTGGGACAGCAAGCAAGTGGTGGGGAGGCCACCCATAATTTCATTTTTTACTGTAGTTCAGAGTCAAACTGTGTTGGCTACATTTGAGGGACCATTGTCCTTCTCCCTTGCTATATATGGTAGCAACTATGGTTCTCATTATGGTTCCCTATGTTTCTGATGTTCTTATTTTTATTAGGAGCATGATTGGGGGAGTGGCACATTGGTTGGATGTGTCCCTTGGGGGAGAGATATCCCACATTGTTTGCATTGCATGTTCTAATGGGAGCATGAGAGAGTATATGGTCACTACAGCAAAACACTTGTTTCCTTATGAGGTGATACATATTATTGATTGGATGCCATATGATGGTGATTTCCAACTCATCACATATGAGATGGTTTGGGCCATCATGATTTATAACGTTGGGGAGGAGTTCCTTGAGGATCTATTCTTCTTCTTGCCACATGATGGCATCATTATTGCAGCCCAGGATCAAAAAACACTCTACACATATCTTAAGTGGAGAGGAGGACAGTGTGGGGTAGGCTATTTTTTCTACCATGATCATATTTTCAGCCCACCTGCATTACTGGAGCTCAAGGTGGAGGATGATTTGTATGAGTTGCCATGTTGGGAGGTAGCTCACTTCATATGGATGATTTCTTGGGGATGGAGGATCCACATGGGAATGATGATTCCCAACACATTTCAGATCTCATGCCTCAATAAGGCCTTTATACAGCCCATTGTTGTCTCCATTTGTGTTTTACATGATGATAGTTGTTTGGGATGCACACGAAAAGATAGCTTGCATACTTGGGAGGGACAACTTGGAGACATATTGATGAGACAACATCTTGATCCTTGGAGGATTTTATCATATGAAGATGCTACAGGGGAAGAAGGGGACACTTCTCAGTTCTATCCTTGCAGTTGCTTGAGGACAAGAAACATTTGGGAGGGGAGGACTGTAATATTCCAAAATTAGCATGCAACTAATTGGAATATTAATTTTTGCTCATGTCACTTAGGTGATAAATAAATGGTTAAGGAGGCCCATACATTTCAGAAAAATGAATAAAATCCCTCATAGTGTGGAAAGTGATTATCATAGGAGCTGTATTTCACACCCTCATGTGTGAACAGGGTCATTTGTATATGGACAAGGTCAAGTTTGACCAAGTTAACATCGCTGGGGTAGGAGGTGGAGAACACTTAGAGAAAAATTGGAGTATGAATGGGAGGAGGTTTCTTTGGTGAAGGAAACCCTAATGAGTGGGACCCATGGTGAGAGTGCTTTCACTTGTTTAAAAGGAGGGCAAGGCAACCTTTGTTACCTATGTTATGGATTATTGATTTTATGGTCTGGAAGACTATTTTGCATTCTCCTACTATTTAGCAGAGTTGTAGTGATTCTTAGCACAAGGAATTCCTGTTTAGGAATTCCTTATCCTTTCAAGAGAGGCCTCTTGAAGGAGCTTGCTCTTCATTTGTCCACATTCAGGCTTCAGGCCAAGAATCGTCCTTCAGCTATAGTGCAGTTTCTATTTAGAGTTGAGTTGTGTTGCAGGGCATTGCAGTGGAGGTTACTCAACACCACTTCCAGAGCTTATTTTTCAGAGGAGGGGGCCTTATTTTCTTTGGAGGATCAGTGAGGAAGAATCTGGGCTGATTTCACCATCTTTGGCATCAGGCCAACCATTTTCCATCATCTACAGTGCAGTCCCTCTCCTTGAATGCATTATTTTCATTGAGCATCTATAGTGAGGGTTGCAGTGATTATTTGGAGGGAGAGATATTTAGTGTTAGGATCAGTATTTCACTTAGAAGATCCATTGGAGGAATTTTTCTCAGCTAGTGCATCATATACAACCCTCTCCATTGAGTTCTTGATTTGCAACTACTACTCAGCCCTACAACTCCGACATTTTGTGGTTTTTCATATTTCAGCCAATCCTTCCAGGATTGACTAGAAATTATGTTTGGGAGCTTAGATCTTCTCTCCCAATGTTGTATGAGCCATCTATTGGTAGATTTGTGTTATTTAAAATCTCCATGTAGTAGTGTACCATCCATGACTGCACTGTACATGTTCATGAGCACTCTGCAATATAGCAACATTTCACTTTTGGCATATGTATTCATGGGAGGCTTGTTTTCCTTAATTATTCGAGTTGTATTGTACGTGTTTGCTGCTGATTTACATAATAAAATGGCTCCATGGTTTCCATTCAATTTGGTACGATTTTTTTCACTGCTACTTTCCATTTTATCTTCATGTATTGCTAGATCTCCAATATTGGGATATTATAAGATATTCCCAATATTGTTGATTTTCCCTATTTTGGGATATTACACATGAACACCTCAGCAAAATGGAGTTTCTGAAAGAAAGAACAGAACCGTACAGAAAATGGGTAGAAAAATGTTGCAGGACTCAAAATTGGATGAAAATTTATGGGTTCAAGCAATTGATATGAAAGTATTCATTATCAACCGAAGTCTTCTCAGAAATAATTGCAACAAGACCCCATATGAATTATGGAAAGGAAAACTAGCTATTGTAAATATTTTAGAATCTTCGGAAGCAAATGTTATATCAAAAGAGAAGATAAAAAGTTGGGTAAGTTTGAATCACGTGTTGACAAAGGTATATTTGTTGATTACTCATTCAAAAGAAAGGCCTATAAATTCTATAATATAAGACGAAAACAGATAGTGGAGAGCATAAATGTTACATTTGATGAAAATGGTGTTCTAACAAATAATGATGAGGACTTTGAAATTTGAGGTAGAGGCTGAAAAACACATAGAGAACATTCTAGAACAAGAAGCAGCTATAAACTGGGAAGAAGTAAATAATGATCATCAAGATATACCGGAATGACAACAAGAAGCTCCTCCAAAGAGAACAAAATAATGGATTCAAAAGAACCATCCATCAAATCAAATCATTGGTGACATAAATGAAGGTCGATAGCTTCATTCATCAGAACAAGCTCACATTGCTTTTCTATCAACCTTTGAGCCTAGTAGTTTGGAGCAAGCCAGCCAAAATGAACATTGGGTAGCATCTATGAATGAATAATTGGATAAAATAGAGAAGAATAACACCTTGGAATTAGTTCCACGGCCAAAAGATAAAAATTTCATTGGGACTAAATGGGTGTTCAGGAAAATATTGAATGAATATGGACATGTTACCAGAAACAAAGCAAGATTGGTTTTCAAAGGCTATGAACAAGTGGAAGGAATTGATTTCGATTAAACATTTCTACTAGTTTCCAGAATGGAAGCCATCCAAATGTTTCTCGCATGTGCATGTTCAAGAAAAATCAAAGTCTACCAAATGGATGTTAAGTCGCAGTTAAGTCCCTATATTAATAGTGTAGTCCTTATTATGTTATGTAGCCCCACTTATTGTTATTGTTGTACCTGAATCGAGACAATTATTATTAGCCTTTACAATATTATTGTCGTCGTGGCGTTAGATTACGTTACAGTTTACTAGGATTATATTTGTGTCTCCATGGACTTCATATAGAAGGAGTGTTTGTTCATTTGTATCATCCAAGAATTGTTCATTTATGTAATGTATTGGAAAATTCCCCTCATGGCTCATTTCTTGGGCGTTTATATCTCTTTTCTTTCTTTGAGTTGGTTACACAACATTTGGTATCGTAGCTTTGGATTCGTGTCTTTGCTCCAAACAGGTCATCGCGGAATTTTCGCTATAACTTTTTTTCTACGAAGTTTTAGAAGCTGAAATTTTTAGGGTGCAAAGCTGAAATCCTGAGGAAGATTTTCTAAAAATTTTAGAGCTTTGTTCGCAATATTTTTGGAGATATCATCTGTGGAAGTTAGGTCTTTTTTCAAGCTCCTAAACAGGTCATCGTGGCATTTTCGCTATAAACATTTTTCTACGAAGTTTCAAAATCTGAAATTCGTATGGTGCGAAGCTGAAATCCTGAGGAAATTTTTCAAAACATTTCAGATCTTGGTTCGCAATATTTTTGGAGATATGATCTGTGGAAGGTAGTGCTTTTTCAGGCTCCTGAATTGAATCTCAAAGAGGTGATCGTGGGAAAAGTTCAATAAATCTCTCTCTGGGCAGTGGATTTGAGTTCCGTAAAAAGTGGTCGCAAGTACATAGACTGTAGTTTCTTGGCTATCAATTTCAGAGACAAAGGACGAAACAGTGACACGTGGCAAGTCCTACAAGTGTGCTCTACTGAACCAGTCCAGAATTAGGTCATTGTGGGAGATTGGACACAACTTTGTCTTGAGGAATCCAAATTAGATCAGACCTGTGGCATTTGAAAGAAGATTTAGAGGGCTACTACAGGGCTTAATTTCAGATATTGAAGATTTTCAATTACAGAGATAGTTCAATTTCAATATCGAGCTCCTCAAAGCAATAAAAAGGTGTGTATTTGTTTTTTAAAATTGCATAACGTTTGTTTGAAAAAGTAGTTTGAAGTGATTCCAAGGGCATATTGAAGAATATTTATCAGCATTGGGTTATATAATGCCTCCAAAAAATAATTCCATACCAATTAAGCCCTCGGAAATCTATACAATGATGCATGAAGAGGAAGAATTGCAGTATGAGATATCAAAATTACGGTACCAAGTGCAACAAGTTTCGATCTTACGAAGAGCAATCGAAGATGAAATAGATGGTTTAAAAGCAGAAATGGAGGCTAATTTGGATGGTTTGAAGGATAAAATAATAGCTAATATGGATGATAAATTAGTGGAAGATCACAACGAGCATCAACAACAACTTCTCCAACTCTCAAAGGATAACCTAACTTTGGTGCAGAATCTAATGAAACAACAGGAATATCACCATCACATTGAAAGAAGTTCTGAAGCAGTCACAAAAACAAGAACTCGACAATTACGATCAATTTTAGAGTATCTCAGTAAGTGGAAGAAATTTCCTGTAGAAGATTCCACATGGGAGGATGATAATTTTATACAGAAGCATCAAGAAATAATCAAGCGTTGAGGACAACACTTGTTTGAAGGAGAGGGGCATGTTAAGTCCCTATATTAATAGTGTAGTCCCTTATTATGTTAGTGTAGCCCCACTTATTGTTATTAAAATTTCAGAATTTATATTGTTATTATCATGTCTCACAATATTATTGTCAAGTCGCTAGATTACATTGTGGCCCACTAGATTATATTGTGTCTCAGAATGGACTCCCATATAGAAGGAGGTTTTGTTCATTTGTATCATCCAAGAATTGTTCATTTATGTAATGTAATAGAGGCTGTCTCTCAAGTGGCAAAATTCTACATGCTACATTCTTCTTCTCTTTTTGAGTTGGTTACACAACAAGCCTATTACTTTGCAGCCTGAAAATTAGAAGAAGAAGTTTACATCGAACAACCTAAAGGTTTTCTACTATCAGAAAAAGAAGACTATGTTTTCAGGTTAAAGAAGGCTCTATATGGTCTCAAGCAGGCTCCCAGAGCATGGTATGCTCGTCTTGATGGATATCTATGTCAACAAGGGTTCAAGAAAGGTATTGTTGATAGAAATATTTATGTACAAATAGATAAAGATAATTTAACAATCGTTGAGGTATATGTGGATGATATAATATTTGGTAGCAATGATGATCGAATAAGTAAGAACTTTTCTACAAAGATGCAAAGTGAGTTTGAGATGTCTTTATTTGGTGAGCTGACATACTTCTTAGGGCTTCAAATATCTCAGCAAGAGAAAGGAATATTTATATGTCAAGCCAAGTACATCAAGGAAATGCTCAAGAAATTCAAAATGGAATATTGCAAACCCGTCCTTACTCCAATGGTAACAGGTTGCAAATTGAGCATAGACGACTCATCTAAGGATGTGGATCAGAAGTTGTACAGATCTATGATTGGTAGTCTTCTATATGTAACAGCCTCTCGGCCAGATGTTATGCAAGCAGTTGGACAAGTAGCAAGATTCCAAGCAGCACCAAAAGAATCACATATTATTGTTGTCCAGGGAAAATTTTAAGGATGGAAATTTATCTTAGAGTTTAGAAACCTTGGAGAATTTGGTAGTCCATCATATGCAACCTATAAAATGCTTGACAATATTTTTTTAAAAATATTCAAATCGATAATAATTTTATATAGTCTTTATATAAAATTTTGGTGATTTTTAAGTTGAAATAATTTTATACTATAAAATTTGGGAAAATCATTTTTAGAAAAAATGGAAATTAGCGAATAATTTTTTTGGAAAAAGTATGGAAAATTAGCCCACCTGCGAATATTATCCCCTAAAATTTTCCTTGTTTTCGTCAAAATAATTCTTCGATATCTGAAGGGCACAACAAAATATCGGTTGTGGTACCCCAAGGGTAACAATCTCATTATTCAAGCCTTTACAGATGCAGATTGGGAAGTAAGTGTTGATGATCGTAAGAGTACTAGTGGAGCATCATTCTATCTAGGTGGTTGTCTTGTATCATGGTTGAGAAAAAAGAAAACCTAAATCTCGTTATCTACAACGGAAGCAGAAAAAATTGCAGCGGCAAGTTATTGTACTCAAGTCCTTTGGATGAAACAAAATTTGCAAGAACTTAAAGTATAATTTAGTGAGCCTATTCCCATATTTTGTGATAACACCAGTGCCATCAACGTCTCCAAGAATCCTATCATGCATTAAAAAACAAAGCACATTCTGATCAAATATCATTTTGTTAGAGAACAAGTTGCTGAAAAGAATATCAAACTTGAATATGTTGGTACAAAAGAACAAATCACTGATATCTTCACTAAACCTTTACCTCATGAAGCATTTGAATATCTTCTCTAGAAGCTTTGGATTCTCCCAAGTTCTCAATAGATTTTCCTTATTAATAATATAAAGGGGGAGTGGAAGTGTGTACAGGTCCGCAGGATGGTTGTGTGTCAGGGGGAGTTACCCTTTGAAATTGATGTCAAAGGGGGAGATAATGTTGCAGGAAGAGGTGTCATGATCATAGGGGGAGTACTTGTGTTGCCATCAATGCGAAAGGGGAAAATTCTTGATCAGTGGTTGTCATTGATGTGAACCCAAGCAGCACCAAGGGCTACCCCGATATTGCATGGGAATTTTGACATAATAAATTAGTATATTCCATGTCAAGGATATTTTTGATGGTTTCTAATTTTCTATATGTTTCCATTGATATATGGCACCTGACGTAATTCTTCACAGTTTGAGAGATATTCATGTTTGAAGTTAGTAACCCTAGCCAGTGGGATAAAACACCATGGGGTTGTGGCATGACACTGATAATTGGTTGTGGTCATTGAATAATTAATAATTAATAATTTTTAAGCTCCTAAAATCCCTCCCACATTCACTTGTTGAATTCCCTCTCAACCTAATCATTTATATAAATTGTTATCCTCATATCATCTTCATGTACGGATTTCGCTACTTGAAGCAGGTCATCGTGGAATTTTCACTATAAATTTTTTTCTACGAATGTTCAGAAGCATAAATTTTTATGAGATGAATAAAAAATCCTTAGGATGCTCCTGTAAGAATTTCATATCATGTTGCACAATATTGTTGGAGATATGATCTACGAAAGTTAGGATTTTGGCAGGATCCTGAAATTCATCTCAAAAGCTGACATTGGGAAAATCATCATAACTTTCTCTCTCAGTATCGGATTGAAATTATGTAAAAAGAAGTGGATATTGAATGGACTGTAGTTTTTTCTGTATCAATTTCAAAGCTGAGTTAAGAAAAAATGATACATGGCACACCGTACAAGTTCGCTATACTGAAATAATCGATAATTAGGTCATTGTAAGAGATTGTGCATAACTTTGTCATGAAGAATCCAAATAGGGTCAGACCTGTGTCATTGGAAACAAGACTCAGAGGTATACTTTAGGACATAAAATCACATATTGGGGATATGAAGTAATAGAGATACACCAGATTCAATATCAAGCTCCTAGAAGGCAAGAAAAAGCTAGATCATGTGTTGTTAAGGGCTGCAAAGGACCAGACTTTCTGGGAAAGAAAAGAAAAGAAAAGGTGCAGCAGAGGTAAGCTCTAGGTAAGTATATTCTGTATATACATGTTCATCTCTTAATTTCATTAGGTTCTTTGTATTCTATTTTTTTTTCTTTTTTTTTAGCACTGATATATGCTCTGCAGTATGAGGTAAGTTTTTCTATTATCATGTGATGGGTATTTCCTTGAATACTTTTTGCAGGTATTATATATTCATCAAGATAAGACTCAATGCATGATCTAATTTTCTAAAGAGTGAGAAACGGTAGCATGGCAAGAGAAAGGGTAGCATGGCAAGAAGTTCACCACATGAAGCTTTCACGTGGGCAGAACTACATGCAGTCATTGTAAAGGTATCATTGTACTGAGTCATTGTAAAAGCATCATTGTAAAATCTGTACAAGTGTCTATCTACCAAGAATTGAAAAGGTAGTCTAGGTTCATCATTAGCTATTGTTTTCATAGCTGGCGTTATGGTCTAGTGTGTCTTCTTCTTCTACATTATTCTATATCATTGTAAAGTGGACCATTTTCCTTGGTACGGGGGTCCATTATTTTATTCTTCTATAAGGTGGTAGGGTGGTGGTAGGGTGATGCTTGAATTCACCAACAGCTTCAAGCCTATGAAAACTTCAGGGTGGTAGGGTGGTGCTAGGGTGAGTTGAAGCTCATTGGGTGTTGGGGAATCTGTTTAGTTGACTACTGAATAATCTTGGGCATTGGAGCATCCATCGAGTGGGAGATGGAGATGAATTATTTTCTAGATTATAGGAAGTTGGAGCTTTATTTTAAATTGGAGTTGAATATTAAAGAATTATTAGAAAATAATTCAGGTGGTTTTTTTCTCGGAGAGGGTTTCCACCTTAAAAATTGTGTGCATTTGTGTTCCTTTTTTTTACTGTTATCATTGTACAAACACTGATAATAATTGAAGATTAACTAATGCTCTGAAAGATTAATAATAATACCAATTGAAAGGAATACTGATTCACTCCCCCTCTCATTATTTCCGACAATGGCAACATTATGAGTCATTGTGGCATAGATGATGTATTAAACTCCCCAAAGAGGCTAATAGAGGAGCCAAAATTAATCCTCGTAGCAATCCATTTCATGCAGGGTTAGTTATTCGATGTTCTGTACACTAGGTCAATCTAGAAAAATTAACAACTATTTTGAAATAAGTTGACAGTTCAATTAAACCAAATACATAGCAAACCTGACATTGTCCATCAAATTTTGAATGAATTAATTGATCAAGTAGTTAGACAAATACAGGATTATCCATTTCTTAATGTTGGAAAACTTTAAAAAATCCCATGGGATGTCTGAAAGGTGAAGCTAGTTAGGTACTCATCAACCCTGATTATGAGAAAGGGTTTTTTCTTCAAGGTATATTCTTTGAAAGTAAGGTCCATGTTGGTTTTATGAGTTGGTCCTGACATAGTAAATCCTTTAACAATAATGTAAGTTCATGTGCCAAAAATATGATATTTATTGAATGTTAAGTTGTTGACTAGTGTTGCATTTTAATTTTTGGTACTCATCAACCTGGCTCTGACAAAATGTTTAACCTTAAATGTTGATTTTTCAAAAGTAAGGTCCATGTTGGATTTATTGAGTTGGTCTCAATGTTGCAAATACTTTAACAACCATGTAAAGTCATGTGTAACAATATGAAATTTGTTGAATTCTAAGTTGTTCACCAATGTTCCATTTTCATTATGGTACATATGCATGCCATAAGTTTATAAGGAGAGGATATTGGATGCAAATACTAAGTTGTTATTACCAAATAATTACCTCTAAAAAGAAAGAAACTAATCTTTACAAAGTCCTCTCATTTTTGGGTTATGTTTCTAAACACATTGAAGTTCAAACTTTGGATTTCTTTTCACATTCTACTCACTTCATATTTTATCACCTACTTTTCAATTTGAACACGTGTCAAGAGGAATTTTGGTAACATTATAAAATTCACTCTTAGGCCTTACTCAAGGAGTGATATTCATGTCTCTTCCAATAAAACCAAATCTTTTATACCATGTTGGAATTTCTCTCTCCATTTCTAAGGTGTGAGTAGGAAGATGTGAGTTGGAGTTTCTCTCTCCATGGGTGGTAGATGTTTTTGGTGCATATTGACAATTTTATTATGCATCTTAGATTATCAAAGTTGACCAAGGTTACAATGGGTACTTTGTAAAAATGAACTTGGGATCTCCGAACATGTGCTTCAAGACTTTTAATCAAAGTGAGAGCCTAGGAGGTAACAGCTTAAAGCTTCTAAGGATTTCCTTTAAAAAATTTATTAAGGTATCTATTATATTCTAAATACATTTTATTGAGAGGTAGTCGGTATATGAAATCTTATAATTTTAAATTCATAAGTTTAAGAGGAATAAATAACCTCTATGGGTTCAATTCCATCATCATTTTGTATGTGAAATGGAATAAAGGAATTTTCGTGAAGTTATTTCATCACGACTTCTTTTGTCATAAATGACATTAAATTTTGGGCTTCCAAATTAAATCTTTTATGACAAGAAAATAAAATGATTTCTTTCACTGAAGATATATTTCAGAAATATTAGAAAGGGTTGAAAAGAAGGTAGGAGATTATTTGTTTAAATAATTGAAATAACTTAATATGAGATTTATTATTTCTTTATATAATCAAAATAACTTTTCTTTTGTTGAAATATGTAGTTTTGGGGACATGACAATAGTGATATTGATTGGTTTGAGTAGGGACCATAAGAGCTTCTACCTTCATGTGGTTAGCCCTATTCAGTAGAGAATACTTTAGGATTTGGATAGCCTTGGAGAAAACCTCCATTGTTCCAACAGATGAACAACTAAGTCAATGACTTCGTTACTGCTCCGTCAAATTGATGAATGTTTTCTCCAAAATTCGACTACTCCAATAAATTATTATTGAAACCAATAGGAGATGATTCTGGTATTCATGCACTTGATCAGTCTTGTCTAATTTTTATTTAGTCATAGTTTTTTTTTCTTAATTTTTTATTATTATATTTCTTATTCTTTACCTACCTTTAACACATTTTCTCTGCATTTCAGTTATTCTTATTACCTGAAGTTGTCATCTACAAATGTAACATGGCTAAAATAAAGTGGATGAATTTCTCCTCCTGAGTAGCCATTCCTTGTCAAGTGTGCCCCCTACATTTTTAATTT
Source organism: Pinus albicaulis (assembly GCA_034641835.2). NCBI lineage: Eukaryota > Viridiplantae > Streptophyta > Pinopsida > Pinales > Pinaceae > Pinus > Pinus albicaulis. The sequence goes on along the minus strand of CM076571.1, from coordinate 604,690,945 downwards.
CAATTTTGATCCTCCTTTATTGTCAGTTATTTTTTAGTGATTATAATGCTTGGAGTACCAAGAGATGGATCTTAGAAGTTTTCTTGCAAATTGTTTATGCTGTCAAATATTTCATTCTGCTAACACTATTCATGATTGTCCAATTGTGGAAATGAAAATGTATGGAAGACATTTACAAACCTTTTTGACTAATTCCCATTGAAAATAGTACTTATGAGTACACTTTTGAATTTTACAAAAAATGTGGAAGTCAGTCAAATTATTTTTTTCAAAATCTTGTGTCTTTTAAGCTTCTGCTATTGACGATGGTTCTTTCTTGCAAAAACATGTTTTTTTTTCTGCAGGGTGACACCCACGGGAAGGTTTTAACAATTGTATATTGATGATAAGTCCTTGTATATCCTTCTATTTCAATATGTGGTACGAATCCATTACATGTGTATAAGTGTTTTCTAAAAGCATCAAAATCAAAAATATATTCTATAAGACTTAAAACTACCAATTCCTCCAATATATAGGTCATCTATAAGACTATAAATTCCTTTGGCTTTGTGACATTCTTCATCCTTTTGCTAGGAAACCCTAGGTAGGCTTTTCAATATGACTGACATTAAAGAGACAAAGAGAAAATAGACAAGAAAATAATCAAAACCATCAATCTAAGAGGAACGACAAATTATTCTTATATTTTTCAAATAATCAACCCCTTTTTAATTCATGGACTGCATGCATCCAATTTTTTAGCTTCATCCTGTAATATTGTAATACATCCTCATTCACATCATCATGCATGGGTTAAGGTTTCAATTTCTTTATATTATAAGTAATCAATCATAGGGTGCAAACCATAGATCCTTCTAATTCAACCCTTGACTAGAGTTTGCCGATCAACATACTTACTTTGCAAGGGTTTGACAATGTGCTTCAAGCTTCCAATGGAACTAGGTTATTAGAAATTTTTCAATATTATTCATATTGTATTGATCATAGTCGAATCTACCACACCCTATTCATAAAAAAATTTCAGGATCCAACCTACTTCATGTCTATCAACATAAGTTATCATATCTTCCTCTAATGCATTAGAAACATTTTTCTTATTTACGATAGTCAATTCTCAAACAACAATTGTTAGCCAGAACCATCAAACATAATTTATGTAATATTCCAAAAATTTAGCCTTCAAGCTAAATGGAATATTAGAGTTGTTTTATCACTAGGTAGGTGAATAAATGGGTAGGGAGGCCCATTAACCTCTTTAGAAGGATCAATAACACTCCTAATGTGAAAGGAGGAAGAATAAGCATATAATTTGAGCACCCTTGGGTGTGAACAGAGATGGGTGTGAACAGAGATGGGATCATGTTGATTCAGTCAACTTTGACCAAGTCAACAAAGCTGTCTAGATACATTGAATCTCCTTGATGAACAATACAGTTTTGGTGGAGGACAACTTGCATGAGCTTGATGGCACATATGGATGGGACCCAATGTGAAGAGGTTCACTTGCTATATATGGAGAGGATTAGTAAATTTGTTATTCATGCCTTATTATATGATCATTTGATCTTCGTCTGTTTAGACTTTGCTTCCTCTTACTGTTTAGAAGGGTTGCAGTGTTGTTTAGCACAGGGTGCTCCCGAGTGGGAATCCCACCTCTTACCTTGAGATGCCTCTTCGAAGAGCTCTATTATGTATTGCTCCACATCTAGGCTTGAGGCCAAGGACCATTCTTCAGCCCTGGCATTATTTCTGTAGAATAATGTTGTTGTGTTGCAGGGTGTTGTAGTGGAGGTTGTTAACACCATTTTCGGATCTGTTTCTCAGTAGAGGGAGCCTTCCTTCCCTTGAGAGATCAGATAGGAAGATTTCTGGGCTCATTTCACATCTTGGGAGTAGGAAAGACTATTCCTCATCTCTTGTAGCACAGTCCCTTGCAGGAACTGCGTCATTTTTCATAGAGTTACTGGAGCAGGGTTTAGACCCTTATTTTTGAGCTAGTTTCCTTGGAAAAGGGCCAACCCTTCTCCCAGAAAGTTAGAAGAATGGATCTTCATCCCTATTTTTTATTATTCAGCTATATTTCTGTAATTTTGTAGTAAGACTACATTTTTCCGAGCTGAATATTCAGATCTTCTTTTTTTTTACTTGTACTTTCATGAAAACATTGCCGGGTTGTCTTTATAATGCATTAAGGAGGCTAGATCTTCACTTTCTTAGAATATTGTTAAATAAAGTTGTAGATCCATGTTTTTATATCATTATACTATAGAAACCCTCATAAAATAATGTTATTATTTTCTTTATTAAATTCTGCATAGCTTAAGTCATGGGATTTGGCTATTTTTACGCTGATTTGAGGCCGGGAGGTCTGTTTAACTTATCATAAGTGATTTGTTTATGTTTCTATTTTTTATGTGAGGGCCTAAGTATATATTATAAGTGAAGCAAGCATTATTTCTCCCAGATAAAATGTAATTCCTTAGAAATAACGCTTTCAGGGTCAAATTGCTGCATTTTCCCCACTTGGGAGGATGTAAAAGTGCTTATTTTTGTTGTTGTTTTGTTAATTTGATGGATATGTGTTTCTAAACACATTTTATGACTTAATATCACCCTACTATTCCAGTATTGTTCTTATGCACTGTTGCATTCCAATTTTGGGATATTACAGTGGTATCAGAGCATAATCTTGGCTCAACCTGTGGAACTCAGCCATGATGCTATCAAGAGAAGGAGAAATGAAAAAAAATAAGACTCCATTATGTGGAGGCAGAGAGGAGGAGAGGATCTCAAAGCTTCTTCCAAAACCTATGCAAAGCATCAATGAAGATTTTAAGAAGATGAGAGAGGAGATGGAATCTCTAGAGAAGTTTGAATCTAGAGCTAGATCTAGATTGACACGTGATAGGTGTGAGAATGCATCCACACCCTATTATTCATAGTACATTAAAATGCCTAGATATATCATCAGAGAGATGGAAGAAGAAGAAATTTCTGAGAGGGAAACTCTTAGTGATTTCCTTAAGGAGTATGAATCTCAAACTGAAAGGTTTAGAGCTCATATCACCTTTCAGGAGTTTTGCAAGATCAAGGTGGAGAGGAGAAGACAACATGACATGGATAGATTTACTCTATATACTTTTTATGGATCGCCGACATGTTCAGCCAGAGCTTGGGTGGAGGAGCTACACATTTATTTGCAGCAGCACCAAGTTTCAAAAGATGAAGCCATCAGAGTTGCAGTGTTTCACTTTGAAGGTAAGGCCTATGCTTGGTGGATGTTTGAGTCATTTTCATTGAAAAAAGTCAATATTTATTCTTTTGCAAATTTCACTAAGATATTGGTAGAAAGGTTTGATAAAAAACATGAAAAAATCAAAACAAGACAAACCAAACTTTTGCATGGGTTGGAAGAACCTGAAAACTAAAATCCACTTCACAAAATTGTTGGAGAAACCCACATCTTTCATAACACCTTGCTAAAGGCAAGATCTCTATCTCATATCTTTGGACAAGAGGGCATGAAGGTTCCTTTTTCAAAAGAAGATCCTCTTATCAAGAAAATGACTCCCGTTCATATTAAAGAGGAAGAGGAGGATGGGGGTTATAGCACTGTCACATCTAGAGCATATCTAGTACCTCATGCAGAGGAAGGAGGAGCACATGCTCCAACAGGAGGATTTCCTGTGTCATTGCAAGATATTCACCAGGATCTCACATATGGAAGACAAAGCACAGTCAACGAGCAGCATGATTGTGAGATATTGCTGATGGAAAGAGAAGATAGGGAGGAAAGTCATCATCATTTGATGATGAGCACACACCCCTATCCATTTCAGAGAGTTGATGCAAAGAAGAGGTAGACTGATTTGCACTGTGAGGGCAAGGGCAATATTTCCCAACCATATGTATAGTCTACTCTTGACATTGATGTCTCAATACATGGAAGCATTCCACCTGGGAGGCCACCAGATCTGGAGTTGGTGAGAGGCATCTTACCATGTGGTTCACCCCTCTTATATTCTAGAGAGGTGAATACTTTGGGGGAGCTTAGTACAACATAGAGAGTTTGGGATAGACTCAAGGAGAAGGGAGGCATTCTCCCATTTTCAGCACCACCCACTCTCACTATCTGTACTTCACTGATAGAAGTTGTTGCAGTGATGAAGGATGACACCTTGATGGTGCAAAGGAGCTACTCCATGGATTTGGATAAATAGAGGGTACTTCCTTTAAGGAAGGAATCCTCCATACATTGGAGTAGATGGAGGCCACTCATGCTTATATTGGCCAAGATTGGGAGATTCTTTTTGGATGGGAGCTTCTCATGGGAGGCCAACTTCCAAAGATCACTACTTATTTTTTAGCATGAGAAGCTACATGATGGGTATGGCAGAAATATGGAGGATGAATTTGGCATGAGGGATGTTAAAGGAAAATACAACAGCATGTGGGAAGCTTCACATTGTATAACATCAGTGCTGTCTCTTTGGAGGATTGATCCATATTGGAGGTCTCAAATCTTGATAGAGTACTCCAAGGATCTTGGTGCTTTCATGATTCTTAATGACCCTGATGGATATGATAAATATATGGTGGATGATGTGGTCATATATTCTTATGGTAGAGTCTTCTTGACTAGAGCTTCTAAGCTCAAGGAGAAGTTGCTACATGCAGCGCATGAGGACTTATTTTCCATGCACTTTAATGCACACCTTTCCTTGGCATAGGAGTTCATTTGGGAGGGCCTCCAGCATGATATATTTCAGCATATGGAGAGATGCATAGCCCATATGGTGATAGAGAGGATGTCACAGCCACTTCCCTACTCTTTTGAGGTGAGGGATAATTTCCAACTGAGCCATTTCAGCTCAAGGTCCCAAGTACATGGTGGAGAATGTATAATTCCGCATTATGTTTTGTACTTATTTACCTTATATGAGTAGCATGTTGTACCAAGGAGGATTATCCCTTCTTTCATATTGTATAATTATGTACTTGAAGCCATTTGTAGCATTGCGATTGGCTATATTCTTGGTGGGTTGTGGGGGAAGCCACACAATTTTTTGTGTGCACCATTGGCACCACTTTGTACTTTCATGTTTCTATCTTATAGAATGATTGTGGCAGAAAAAAGTGGCTAGAAAAGCACCTGTTATTGTTTTATTTAATGCAGGAAAAGGATGCACTGCACTGGTTCCATGTGTGAGACCTTGATCCACTTTCTGGTTGTCATATGACAACTTGTTTCTATTGGTTTTTTCTTCCATGTATTTCGGATATTTTTATGTTCATGGGGAGCTTTGTTTGGAGACTAGGATATGAGCTAGAGATGCCCATTGGGAGTATGATTCTCCCTAAGTTGCATGATGCATGTTTCAGGAGAAGCAATGGGCAGCCCATTATTGCTAAACTACATCTCTTTTATTCATGTAGGAGGAGCCATTTGAAGAACCTGAGCTTTTGGAGGAGGCACTTCATGGCTTATTTGTCTGGTGGGGTAGCTTGGGCCACTCTTGGAGGTCATGAAATTTCAGCCCAAGATTAGTAACAGCCCCATACTTACCATAAATGGATAGAGAACCACTTGGATGGAAGGATTCAATCTCTCCATGCAGCCCCAACATAAACCGGGGGTTGAGGATATTTTTGAGCTACCTAGATTGGCTTATTTCATTTGGATGATAGCATGGGTGTGGCAGTCACTCATTGAGAATAAGATTCCCCATGTTTTTAATCACTCCTACCTTTAGGAGGCATTGGAAAACAAGGAGGTTTCCACTTACACCTTCCACCTTTCTATGATGTGAGCCATATGGTTTTTGCATGCTTGGGAGGAAACATTGGAGGGCAGACTTGTAGCAAATAATTTTGAGCAGTGGTGGGGACTTTGATGAGGAGGCCACAAGAAGATGATGGGAGGAATTTTGCTCTCTTGCTCTGATTGTGGGGACAAGCGACATTTTGGAGGAGAGCGTAATATTTCAAAAGTTTAGCCTTCAAGCTAAATGGAATATTAGAGTTGTTTTATCATAGGTAGGTGAAAATAAATGAGTGGGAGGCCCATTAACCTCTTTAGACCGATCCAATAACACTTTCTTAAATCAAGTTATAGATACATGTTTTTTTATCATTATACTATAGAAACCCTCAGAAAATAACACTATTATTTGCTTCAGTAAATTCTGCATAGCTTAAGTCATGGGATTTGGCTATTTTTAAGCTGATTTGAGGCCATGAGGTCTATTTAACTTATCATAAGTGATTTTTTTATGTTACTCTTTTGTATGTGAGGGCATAAGTCTATTTTATAATAGAAACAAGCATTATTTCTCTGAGATAAAATGTAAATCCCCAGAAATAACGTTTTTAGGGTCAAATTGCTGCATTTTCCCCACTTGGGAGGATGTAAAAGTGCTTGTTTTTGTTGTTGTTTCATTAATTTTATGGTTATGTGTTTCTCAACACATTTTATGACTTAATCTCACCCTTATATTCTATTATTGTGCTTATGCACTTATGCATTCCCATTTTGGGATATTACAATCTAGAATAATCAATCAGTTGAGCATAACATGATGGATGAACTCTCTCATGTCATCATTTTTCTTCCAAACCATAGGTAGACCTTGCAATCCCCTTTGAAATTAAAGAGACAAAGAAAACATAGACAATAACCTAACCAAAACCATCAATCAAGGAGTAAAGACACATAATACTTATCTAGTGAACATATTCAATCCCTTCTTGATCCATGGACTCCATGCATCCACTTTGTTTGCTTCATTGTGAAATATTGTAAGACACCCTCATTCATAACATCATGCATATATTATGTTTTCTATTAGTGGAAGAAATCAATCCTAGGATACAAAACCTAGATCATTTTAGGTCAAACCTTAGCTAAATCACATATTCAAATAATCAATACCTTGTTTTTCATCTTCCTATCAACACGTTAGGGTTCTATATCATTAATCGACAAGAGATCACAATATTTACAGGAGGCTCATGTATTTTCTCAAGTGATACGCCACAAGACTGATCATAGAATGTTTTTTTGAATTATTTTTTTGAACTTTTCATAGACTTATTACAAATGGATGTCATAGGAAATAATTTTTTCCAGGATCTTAGAAGAACTTCACATTTCCATCATAGAGAATTGGTCTCAGGAATTTCAAATTACTTCATTGGATATGACCTCGATTATACTCTACAAATATAAAAATCACAGTAGTCTACAGTAGTCTTCATACATAATTTAGATCTCCATGATTAGGTTATATAGATCGTGGATCATACATAATGTGTCCTAGACTTGTGAAATACAAAACTCGAATTATACTTGATATTACAGACTTATGTTCTCTTATAATTTCATACACATTATATATTTATAGAGCATGAAAAACTTTGATATAACCATAGAGATGAGCTTCAAAACTTTCGCCTTCAATAACTTGTTAAATCATAGACAAGAAGCTTCAACTTTCGACTTCTCCCAATTTATCTTCTTCATCTTCCTTCGTGTTAGAAGAGAGATGAGTAAGCTTCAAATCTGTGCCATTTTTAGGTGTGAACTAATGACTATCTATAGTCACCATCCCAATTGAATGGGTTCCTCCAAAACTAAGCCAACTTCACGTGAGGGAGGCTGACTTGGCATTATGTTAGAATTTAAATAAAAATTATGTTTTCTTGCTTTTTGGCCAAGCCATGAATAACCTAAGAAAAATATTCGTTATGACAAATTACATATAGTTTTTTCTTTTTATCACACAATATAAATTATATTTTAAAAAGGAAATTTATTCATTATGAAGACTGACCATAGATACATTATTCAACATCACTCCCTCTATTTATTAACTAAAGATGAAATCTTATTCACTATTGAAAATTTCTTAGTTATGGAATTTGACTTAGAATTCTTTGATACTAACAATGAGTTTTAATTCTCCCAATAGTTTGAAGGAATTTTTGTTGTAGCATATATATGGTATGAGTATTGAGACTTGAGCAAGTAACTTTTTATCTTCAGATTTTTGTATAATGTTCATGGAAAGAAGTTCATATTATGAATGTTGAGCAACACACATAGTTACTTAAACATATTGCAAATGATGATCTACAGAAGCATATGGCATTCAAGGAGCGTGTTAATATTTCCAAGGATATAAAGCTTGCATTGGAATAGGTTATTGTTTACCTACAATTTGATGCTAGTGTTTCATTTTATGGTGGTGTTTGTTGCAAATTCTATATTGTTAAATTGTTTCTTCACTCAAGATGTGGCTTGAAGATTCTTAGTTCTTACTGACTAGTGGTAATTGTTTGTGTTTGCTAGAATCACATCACTTCAACGAACAATGTATGAACACATTTCATTTACTCTTTGTTTTGCATAAAATCATGTTCTTTAATTACTTCCCTTATTGGCATAAATAAGGGAAATGTCATTTCTACTTTCTTTTAGCTATGTGCAAGGGTAGAGCTTGTTCTAGCTAATAAGCTTGATATGACGAGGTAATTGTGGCTAGTTCTTTTATCATTTCTGACCTTTTCTTAGTCATAAAAGTTTGATCACCATGAAAAATTGTAAATATGTTCATCATCATTTATTTTTTTGTTTTTCCAACTTTTTTTGACATATTGTGATCCATTACAGTGTTCTTGTGTGATTTTTAACGAGTACCGAGCATTTTTTTGCTGTAATGGTTGGCTATTTGGGTTATAATGAATAACTTGGTGGAAAAATGCATTAGTTTTCATGAGATATATTTTGAATTTATTTAAGGTGGTTTGGAATGTCCTTGAATATTGCATGAAAATTTTATGAAAATTTGTGTTCTGGAATTTTGTTCCAATTCATTGGAAAATATCTATGGCTCTTTCATTGCATTTTTTTACCAGTCCTTAATTTTGTTTTCTTATCTGTTTTATCATGATTTTTTCTGTTGTATTTGTATGTAGTCAAAATGTTATGTCAGTACATTCTCAGATTTGATCATATGTCATTGATTTTTTCATCAGAATATTGATTGGTTTGTTGTTTTTTTCTATTTACTCTAACTTTGATTGAATTTATAAAAAAAATTGTTGTATTGATGATGTTTATTTCATGAAAATATAACCATTAAACACTGTATTATACCTTTGGTAATTGAGCTTGTAGATTTTTTTATTCTTCAATGTGCTTGGATCTGTATTCAGTTCACTTAAAAGAAGTTGTTTCTTTCAATTCAACTTCAATTCCATTTGTTTTGACAATTTCTATTTATAATTGAGATTAAAGTTTTAAAAATAGTGGTATTTATGCAACCATGTTAAGGTTTAAAAGTCTATCCATGCATTCATTTAAAGTTTTGAACTCATCTGTTTCCAAGATGTTTGAAATTTTACTGAATCTTTGCTATGTTTAGGTGAGTTATTTTGACAGTAATATTTAAATTTTCCTGGTATTATTTTATAACTGATCTTATTACAGGTTCTGAGGGTATCTTACGAGAAAAATAAGAAATGTCATCTATTATATAAGGAGGAAATAAAGCCTTATGATCCTAAGGATGGAATGAAAACAAGCATTAATAATCAACAGGCGATTGCTTTGAAGAGAAAGAGGCCTTCTCAACCAGAGTTTTTTTTTTTTAATTGAACACTCTATCGGTATTGTGAAACCAGTATAATCGTCACAATGTATTTTATTAAATTGATGAGTCCATCGGTTTTGTAACAAACTTCCCCACGAGTCGAACGTCACAACTACAACCACAAGTGGCAACTATGGCACATTTGTCGTAACAAACTTTGTAAAAATAGTGGCATCGTTAGTGTTTGAACATAATTTTCCATGGCTTCAACGTCGCAACTAAGACACATTCATCACAATGTACTTTTTAAAATTCGTTGTATCGTGGGTCTTGCGACGGGTTTTCTTGCTACCCAAATGTCACAATAAGAACAAGATACTCACAACATAATTTGTAGAATTAGTGGGGTTGTCAGTCTAGTGATGGTCATTCCCATGGAAAAAACATCATAACTGCAAGATGATCATTACAGAATTAACATGATCGTCATTCTTTCGATGACAATTTACATAGGTATTTCAACAGATATTTTAACGGCACAAGAAAACTATCTTGAAATGAATTGCGATGATGATTTTCGTCGATAGGCTGACCCCACGAATTACGATGATGATTGTCGTCAATAGGCCAAGCCCACGAAGCGATGATAATTTCTGTTGAAATTATGATGATAACATAGATGACGAAAATACGTTTGGAAAATGTTCGTCGTTTGCGAAATTTTTTTTTTTGTCGTTATAACTACAAATTATCATCACAAGACAAGAGTCGTCAAAACTTGGCTGAATATTTAGTAGTTTATATCCATTCATCATTGAGGTTGGTGTATGGGTTTTGAGTCTTCCTTGATATAAGTATGGTGAGTGTATAATTTAGGACAAATCTCCTTCATGTAAATGTAATCCGAAGAAAAAGCATGACTATGATTTTGTATAACTTTATGGTTTGTTCCCCTTCTTGTTATATTAGCCCTAGATTGATCTTCAAAAATTTCCTAAGGCTAATTTCCATAGTTTCCAAAGTTGGCTCAATCTCTTCATTTGAAGAGGACTCATGTTCTAAGGGTGATGCATCTATTTTGAAAAGAGGATCCTAGACTTCAAGGTCTAATATATGAAGAGGATGAAGCTATAAAATTACCGTTATCCTTATTCTCAGTTTTCTCTTTGAGGAAGATATTCTTGTATAGTAAGTACTTGGTGAGAAGCTAGATCCTCATCACTTTCTTCCTCATCTATCAAAAATAGTGTTTTTGGCTTGATTTTTGGCTTAGCTAAAGGGCATAGAGTGAGATACTTGGTGGAGGTCCTATGGGAAATGGTCATATTTCTAGACCTGTAGCCTACATATGCATCTACAATGGCTAGCCATGATATTCATAAGATTGAAGGATATCCCCCAAGGGAATTTTTTGGTTGTAACACCATGAAATAAGTGGGATAATCCAAATAATGATCAAGAATTATTTTCTTCCAAAATCCCTTCTGATTTAATTATCGATTGATTAACTAATTGTAATATTGTGGAGGTTTTTTAGATGTCTTGAAAGTTCTAGGGCTTCCATTGTTTCATTGTACATTATAGTGGTAACAAATCTAGGGTTGGTTAATGTTTTAAGAATTTTTGCATGATAATATGCACATACTTGACTAATAAGATATGAATATTTATTAGCGGCAAACCATGTGCCCCGAAAAACATACGATATTTTAATTTTCCCATGGCATGAACATTTTGACAATCCTTCCTTTTTTTACTAGTTCATCTCCTTAAGCATAGTTCTCAAACCACATTGGAATATATAGTAACATATTTAATGGCTTGAAATACTGGTACAAAAATGTTCACATTGTTAAGTTCTGTTAATAATTCAAACTTATCTTGCGTAATAGATTTTTCTAGGTCTCATCTCATAGGGTAAGGAGGAACTTGTGCCTCTAAGAAAGTTTGATTGGTTCTCAAGATTTCCAGATATTGAACTCGTTTTGGTTCTTCATTTGGAACTTATGTATTAACATCCTCTAATTGTGATATGGGATTTCCTTTATGAAAAGTATTTCATGACATAAGGTTAACATCATTACAATACAGCGAAGAAAGAGAGTAAGTGGTGTAAGTAGCAAGCCACACATCTTGCATTGGTTGATCTTCCTAACCATTATTTATGTTAGGAATTAGTTGTGTAGGAGGTTGAGGCCAAGAAGGGGATGATGTGTATGGTTTCATTGGTGGATAAGGAGGAAGCAGTATAGGTGGTGTTAACTAACACAATTTTTAATACTTGTCTATCGACACCTTCAAATATCATTGATCTAGAGGAATAATGGGATTAGGCCTGAGATTTAATGTTCATAATTAAATTACACTATTTATAGTAGATTTTTACAATAGAATAAAATAATTAAATAAATAGAAGAATAACCATATAAGTAGCCATATACATTTTTGAAACTAAATAAACTGAATTTTTAACAAACTAACACTAAATTGATAGATCGATTTATGGGAAGATTTTAAAGGATCATACCCTGTCAGTGGCATAAGACTACACATCTATGTTATTGAGTCTAATTTAAATTGAATAATATTTTCATCTAACAATATCAAAGTAATATTCTCTTATAATTTAAGAATATTAAGTAAATTATTAGAGAAAATATGTAAGACAAATATCATCTATCAAAATGATGATTTTACTTATGAAAATGGCAGTACGACGTACTATTTTAACAATTTTTTGTGAAAATAGGGACCAAAAATAAACTTTAAATGTTTAACATCTAACAAAATTCATGCAAAAACACACATAATGGAAAATAATTAAGTGAGATCAATTGCTGGGAAACTTGGGCACTTTTGATAAAATTTGAACAACAATGATTTTTTCAAAAACTATACTAGTTAGCACTGTTATGAGAAAATATCATACGTTTTAATAAACACTAATTAATGAAAGAATTAAAAAACAACCTTGATGAAAGAACCAAAAGCTTTGATGAGCTCACTTTCTCCGAGGGAAAATTTTAGGGGCTAATATTCATAGGCGGGCTGATTTTCCATGCTTTTTCCAAAACAATATCTGCGAATTTCCATTTTTTCCTAAAACTTATTTGCCAAAATTTTACAATTAAAAATTATTTTACCTTACCAGTCACCAAAATATTATATAGAAGAATATAAAATCGTTGGAAATATAAATATTTCTACAAAAATATCACCAAACATCTTAAAGTTTGTAGATTAAGGACTAGTAAGATTCGCCAAGGTGCCTAAACTTTAAGGTAAACTTCCAACCTTAAAATTTTCCCTTTTCAGACTTGAAATTATTTCTGTTGTCACCAAAAAAGGTAAGCTCTAGTAGGCTAAAATAAATGAATCATGGGAAAAATGACAACTTTCAAAACCTATCCATACCTCTGCTTAGTAGTATTTTTCCCATCCCCCCTTCTGTGCCTTTTTTTTAGTTTTATACGTCCCTTAGGTAGTTGGAGGGAAACACTGTCTTTTAACTAATGCTTATATTATTTTATAAATTTAGAAAGGATATTTTTTAGTCAATTAATTTTATAAAGGAGGTGGGGTTCTTGACTATGTTCGTGTAGAATTTCTATTTATATTGTAACTCTAATATTAAACATAAATAAAATATCACATCATCGAGAATACCACCATCATGACAATAATATTTATAAGCAAGCCAAAATTGATAAACATATATAATGAAGCATGTGCTATCACCTTGTTTCTCCCATGTAACATAACATCATAAAAAATAAGTACCATAGTAAAAAATAATATGTTGTCCCCAAAATATTCCAATGTCAAAGTCTGGAATAATTACGAGTAGAATGATTTAAAAAGTAAAAATAACACATAAATCAATTAACTCAGCTTAAGTGGCTTGCTAGGGCCAACCACATAAGATGTGCCTTTTCCTTCTTTCTTCATGTCTCATTGTACCTCTGGGTGCATGTCAGTGAAGGATATTTTTCTCCCTCCCTTTCCTTCTGCTATAGGCATGTGAGAGTGATCAAAAAATGAGGTGGCCTCAGAAGGAGAGTGTACAGATGTAGCATACACTTGAAATTTTCCCAATTCCAAGTGTGTCAGGGAGTCAGGGGGGTGTTGAGCATGAAATGAAGTATCATGAGATAAGGTAGAGGGTATTGATGAGCACCATCATTAGATACATTCTAAGGGGTTAATTATCACATTTTTAGCCTAATTATTCTCTCTTTCTCACATTTGATCTCATTTTGTCATGTTTTTCTTGGTGATAATGGTGTATTAAGGGTTTTCATGCTTTAGGGCCTAATTTGGTTTAAATGCAGGATAATTTTGGGAATAATGCCATTTTTGGGGAATATTGCACAATCAAGGCTCAGGGTAGACAAAAATGAGTGATTGTAGGAGGGCTGACCATCTCCTTAACTCCTAAAGGCAACCAATATCTCCTTGATATTCTCCTCCAACAACTCTAAATCAGAGGCTTCCAATTAAGTGAAAGATCAAAAGGAGGCAAGCTCCATTTCTCTCGAGTTCCAAGGAAAAAAACACCTATGTTGGAAACATGATGCAATGAGTTGTCCTTGATGGAAACCTACTTGATGAAGTTGTCCTTGATGGAAACTGACTTGTTGAAGTTGTCTTTGGATAGCAACCTATGTATTACAGATGTAAGAATGATGTATCTACAGAGAAAATAATTCCAGTAAATGCCGGAGAAAAGATAAATATAATATGTCACAATGTATACGCGCTTTTGTAAAGGCCAAGTCGCGTATACACGCGGATAAGTACATCCCAAGTCACTTATGCCCTTTTGCGCTCCAAAATTATAATACCAAGGGGCATTACCGTGGTTTTGGCACACAGTATTGAGCGTTGTATGGTTTATTTGATTCCGTCCAAGAATACCATCGGAAGTTGTGTGGTTTTGACTCATGGTATTGGTAATAGATAAATATATTTAAGGAGAAGAAGATCATAGTGCAAGGTGTGCATGTGTAAGGGTTGTTGATGAATAAATTTCTCTAAGGAATATCTGCATGGATGAACTCTGTTCTTAATTGATAGATCTGAATTTATGATGAACCCATGGATATAATGATGGTTCAATATCTCTAGATCTGATGATGATGAATCTCTGGTTTGATCTACTGAAAAAATCATGAAGAACTGGCGTAAGTCTGTTGAAGAAAATGAATAAATCTAGGTAAGTTTTATAGATCTGGTCTGTTCTACAAAATTTATTTTTTACAAATCTATACGCTAGTTGGTTTTAGAAAAAGTGCATATATACTCGGGTTCTCTTCATGAAAAGCGCGTATGGCAGTTAGGGTTTCTAAAGAATAAATTACACAGAAGTATACGTGGGTTGGTATGTAGGAAATCGTGTATGTATGCGGCTTCAGTGAAGAAAAGTAGTGTATCCTATTTGAATTAATGAATGTTCAGGGTTGAGTTTGTATCTACATATCTATTCTGAAGTCTGGTTCATTTCTGACATTCTGGTTACAGTGGTCTCACTATTCTGTTTGAAGTATTGGGAAAATTATGTTTGTTGATGTTAAGTGAAGGGTTGTGTTGAAGCTGTTGGATCCAGTATGAAAATTGATGAAATGTGGTCAGCAGTAGATTTGGGGGTTGAAGCCTTCAGTATGAAAGAAGAATCTTTCTGTTAATAGATGTTGGTAATTGATTTTAGGGGGTTGAAGCTCCCTTCCAAGAGAGGTTGGTAAACGAGATCAGGGGGTTGGAGCTCCCTTCCAGTTGTAGCTAGAAAATGATAAAAGGTTACAGCCTTCTGTAGGTAGAAGCCTGCGTATTGGTATGATTCTACATCAGTACTATGTTGTAAAAGGTTTTCTATATAATAAAGATTGAAAACAGAGACGACAGCAGTGGTGGTTTTCTCCCGAATTGGGTTTCCACCTTAAATATTGGTGTTCATGTGTGTGGTTCTTTATTCTGTTGATCACTTCTCATAACCTGATACATAAATGATAAATCTATTTATAATATTGCTTCTGAGAATTTTCTCTAAATCTGGATAGTTAAATCAGTATACGCTAGTTTCCTTCTGCATTTCCGCGTGCATACACTAGTTCCGTTCATAAAAACCGTGTATGGAAATATACTCAAAGAAGAAGTTGAATTTATATGATAAGCTCTAAATACCGATTCACCCCCCCCCCCTCTCAGTTTTTTTCCCAACAATTGGTTTCAGAGCAGGTCCTTCTGAAAAAGCTTAGCGCTAGAAGGAAGATAAAAAAAGATGAGAAATCAAGAAGGAACAACATCCATCAGGCCTCCGCCCTTAAACAGAAACAATTTAATCTTCTGGAAAACAAAGATGAGATCCTATCTTCAGTCTCTGGGAGCAGATGTATGGGCTATTGTTGAAGGAGGATATCAATATCCAGCCACAGTACCAACAGATCCAACGGAAAGGAAGAATTATGAAACAAATGCAAAGGCGGTCAATGCTCTACTGGGAAGTCTAACTGAACCAGAAGTTGTCAAAGTCATGCAGATGGATACCGCAAAGGCAATATGGGACAAAATCATTCTATGTTATGAAGGTGATGCAAAGTTAAAAAGTGCTAAACTCCAAACTCTCATAATTCAATATGAGAATTTAAAAATGCATAATGAGGAGAGCATTGCCAATTTATTTTTACATCTCGATGATATTGTAAATCATATGAGAAATCTGGGAGAAACAATAACCGAATCTACTTTGGTTGAGAAATTTTTAAGATCACTAACGACAAAATTTGAGTCAAAAGTTTATGCTCTTGAAGAAAAGCAGGATCTTCAAAATCTTACTGTGGTGCAAATTCATGGCATACTAACTGCATGTGAAATGAGAATAGGAGGACCATATGAAGTCAAAGAAGCCGTCTTTAGAGCATCTACAAAAGGGAAAGAAGTACAAGAGACAGAATGATCAGGGTATATCTCAGAAGAAGATGAGGTAAATTTTTTAAAGAAACTCCAACTTGGCACAAGACGATTCAGACGTAAGCTTCCTTTCAAATGTTTTTCTTGTGGAAGAGTTGGTCATTATGCTGCTAAGTGACCTTACGAAGAAACACATGAAAAAGGGAAGGAAGTATCAATAAGGAATAAGAATCGGTTTAGCACTAGAAAAAGTTACTATACTCATGAAGACAGTGATGGATTATCTAACAGTGAGGAAGAATGTGAACAAGATCTTAGACTTCTCATGGCATTTGAAAAAGAATCTAGAGAAGAAAAAGATACTTTTATGGATTCTTTAGAGGACAATTATTTTCTTGATGAATTCAATCAAGTCAAAATATGCTTAGAAGAAAGTAAAATATGCTTAGAAGAAAGTAAAATATCCATAGAATCTCTGAAAAATCAACTTGAAGAAAAGGAGAAACACAATGAGAAATTAGAATGTGAAATAGTAAGTCTAAGAAAATAAATTGAGAAAGTGAAGACTTTGAATCTTAGATTTGTTAAAGGATCTGAAACCTTAGATGAGATTATCAAGGTACAATGTTCTCCTCTTATAAAGACAGGACTTGGATATATTGGAGAATCTTCGCAGACTTCAGCACCAAACTATCTAAAATTAGCTATAGCTAGTATACAACATTCTGCCACTCAGCAAGGGAATAAAGAATCTTTATAGGTAAAGCATGACCATCTCAATTCCAAGAACACTAACAGGAATAATTTTTAGAGAAACACCAATCAACAGGTAAATTCAAGTAGAAGATTTCATGATCGCAGAAATTTTTTCTTCAATGGATAATGTTTCTCATGTCACAATTTTGGTCATAAAGCTTTTCAATGTGTTGCATATAAAACCATCATGACAAGAGAAGCAAGAAAGAAAAGGATTGATATTGGAACAAAGAAGAATACCTATAACAACTTTTCTCCTCTTCAAAATGAAGTTGAATGTGCTTATTGCAATAACTTTTTCCATGAAGAATCTGAATGCAGGAGCAAAGTTCAGCCAAAAGAGCATTTTCCTTCAAGCTCCAAAGTGTGGAAAAAGAAGGAATTACAGGTTGAAAATTGTGGCATAGATTTATTTGCAGAAGGTGAAGAAAACCAATGGTACATTGATAGTGGATGCTCAAAACACATGACAAGTGACAAAAACAAACTTCTTGCATATAGTGCTCTAGAAAAAGAAAAGAATGTTACTTTTGGAAATGATACTCCTGTTGTCATTAAGGGAAAAGGGTCTGTTTTTCTAAAAGAAAAGGTGAAAGCTAATAATGTCATGTATGTGGATGGATTAAAGCATAAACTGTTAAGTGTAAGTCAAATGTGTGATCAAGGAACTGAAGTTGTCTTTAGTTCAAAAGAATGTGTGGTACGTGATCTTGATACAAGTAAAACAATTATAAAAGGAAACAGAACTCCAAGCAACCTATATGTATTGAAAAACTGCAAAGAACAATGTTACTTAAGTAAATCGTCAGAAAACTGGCTATGGCATAGAAGGTTGGGGCATCTGAGCTTCTCTCAAATCAACAAATCAAATAGACTTAAAGCTGTTCGTGATCTTCCCAATATTACTCTACCTGAAAATATCATATGCAAATATTGCCAATTTGGTAAGCAAACCAGAGTGCAATTTAATGCCAAGGAAGGATCATCAAGTAAGCCTCTTGAACTCATTCATACTGACATATGTGGACCTGTGAGGAAAAAGTCACCACGTGGTGAACAATATTATATCTTATTTATTGATGATTTTTCTAGAATGTGTTGGATTGGGTTGATTAAACACAAAGATGAAGCATTTGAGAAATTTCAGATCTTCAAAGCACTGGTTGAAAATGAATTAGATATAAAAATCAAGTGTCTTAGATCTGATCGAGGAGGAGAATATACATCAGATGAATTCCTTGAATTTTGTGAACAACATGGCATAAAAAGACAGTTTTCTGTAGCTGGCACTCCACAACAAAATGGCGTAGCAGAAAGAATGAATAGAGCAGTTCAACAAATGGCTAGAGCTATGCTTGATGATTCCGGAACACCTGACACATTTTGGGGAGAAGCAGCACATACAGCAGTAAACATTCTCAACAAGGCACATGTTCGTGTAAATAGTGATAAAACTCCATATGAACTCTGGTATGGTAATCCTCCCACTATAAAGCATTTTAGAATTTTTGGAAGCAAATGCTTCATCAAGAATAATGATGAAAAACTTGGCAAGTTTGAACCCAGAGCAGATGAAGGAATATTTCTTGGTTACTCCTCTAGGAGTAGGGCATATAAATGTTACAATAAAAGACTTCAGAAGATTTTTGAATGTATAGATGTTGTTATTGATGAGTCTCCAACAACTCCAAAAGAAGAAAAACAAACAGCAATTGAAGACGATGATGATGACATATATCCCTCTACATCAAATAGTAATGATACAAATAGTGAACCCAATGAAGAACCCGAAGATTATTTTTCTGAAAAGGCTCCATCCAGATATGTTCAAAAGAATCATCCAGAATCTCAAATTTTGGGAGAAAAGGGATCAGGTGTACAAACAAGAAGGACTCTTGTGGGATCTTCTAGCTATCTGGCATTTCTATCCACTATTGAACCACATAATGTCAATCAAGCTAGAAAAGATGAATGTTGGATTCAAGCCATGAATGAAGAGCTTGATCAAATTGAAAAGAATCACACTTGGGAGTTAGTACCAAGACCTCATGACAAAAATGTCATTGGAACTAAATGGATATTCAAAAACAAGTTAAATGAGAATGGGGATGTTATAAGAAATAAAGCTAGACTTGTTTGCAAGGGGTATACTCAACAAGAAGGTATAGAATTTGAAGAAAATTTTTCTCCTGTAGCCAGACTTGAAGCCATAAGAATGTTTCTTGCTTTTTCAAACTTCCAACAAATCAAAGTTTATCAAATGGATGTTAAATTTGCTTTTCTCAATGGTGATCTAGAAGAAGAAGTTTATATAGAACAACCAGAAGGATTCATTTTGGGAAATGATGAAAAACTTGTTTGTAGACTTGAAAAGGCTCTATATGGTCTAAAACAAGCTCCAAGGGCATGGTATTATCGTCTTGACAAATATATTCATCAACAAGGATTTTCAAAGGGGTCTGCTGATAGCAACTTATACACAAAAAACTGAAAATGATAAACTATTGATTGTGGTTGTATATGTTGATGATAGCATTTTTGGAAGTAATGAAGAATCTATGAGTCAGAAATTTTCTTCTGTTATGCAGCAAGAATTTGAAATGTCTTTACTTGGGGAACTAACATTCTTTCTTGGCTTGCAAGTGCAAAAAGCAACATATGGCATATTCTTATCACAAGAAAAATACCTTAAGCAAATTCTAAAGAAGTATGGCATGGAAGAGTGCAAACTTGTAAGTACACCAATGATAACCGGATGTAATCTCAGTTCTCATGATGATTCTCCTGTGGTGAATCAACTAGAATACAGATCTATGATAGGAAGTCTACTTTATATCACTGGGACTAGACCAAACATTATGCATGCAGTTGGGATTGTTGGACGATTCCAAGCTAATCCAAAAGAGTCTCACCTTCAGGCTATCAAAATAATATTCAAATATCTACAAGGAACTTAAGACTTTGGCCTATGGTATCCAAAGAATGTTGATATCACTCTTCATGCTTACACTGATGCAGATTGGGCTGGAAATGTTGATGATCGGAAAAGAACTAGTGGTGGTGCATTCTATATGGGGCCCCGGTTAGTATCTTGGTTCAAAAAGAAGCAAAGCTCTATTTCCTTATCTACAGCAGAAGCAGAATATGTGGTTGTCGCATCATGTTGCACTCAACTTCTTTGGATGATGCAAACCTTACAAGACATTCAAATCAAATGTTCACCTCCTATCTCCATTATGTGTGATAATACAAGTGCCATCAGTATCTCAAAGAATCCTGTTATGCATTCGAAGACCAAGCACATTCCCATCAAGTATCACTTCCTACGTGAACAAGTGCTTGAACAAAAGGTGAAGTTGGAGTATGTTCCCTCCAAGGAACAAATTGCTGATATATTTACCAAATCTCTGCCCAGGGAAGTGTTTGATAAGCTCGAGACAAAGTGCAGGAGTAGTCTGTTGCTATGCAAAATATAGATATTGATTCAGCCAATTCATATTGAATCTGGTAGTTTCTGGAAAATGGCATGTATGTGATTTGTAGAAAACCGCGTATGGGTATTTTCTAACAAATTTTTTCTGGGACAGCATTCTTCAGCACAGCTGTGGTGCTATTGGGTATCTCTGGTGATGTTTCAGCTCTCATATTTTTGTTTCATTCTCTGATATTAGATGAAGATGCCTTGATGATTTGTTGTTGAAAGTGTTCAGGATGCACAAGCTAAGGGGGAGCTTTGGTCATGTGGAAAGGATGCATTGTTGGCATTCTAATTATTTGTTGTGGTTTGATCTCATGCTTGAGATTCTTTGGTCTTGATTGTATAAGTTATTTCTATAATTTGAAGAAAAGGTCATGTTAAGACCTATGATGTAAAATTGTAATATTCAGTCATGCAAGGACTTCTTCAAATTTGTAAACCCACTTGGTTGGGTAATTGAGTCAAAATGTGTAAACCCACTTGCTGGGTACTTGAGCCACATATGTAAATCCACTTGGTTGGATCATTGATGTAAGTATGAGTCCTTGGTGATAGGAAAGGTCATAAATTCATGTACTTCATTGGAAATTATGGTTGAATATTTAGCATGAACTCAGGGGGAGCATGGTAGCTTCAGTGCACATCAGATCTACAGAGCTCTTCTTTCTACAAGAGAAGAAAAACCTTGTTTTGGTTTTGATCCGCCCTTTGCCCTTGATGTCAAAGGGGGAGAGTATCATGGTGTTTTAATAATGGTTTTTGAATAATGGTTATAATCAATGTATCTATCTGTTGTGGTGATCAAAGACCATCATGGTTGCCATCAAGTCCAAAGGGGGAGATTGTTGGCAACATGATGCAATGATTTTTCCTTGATGGCAACCTACTTGATGAAGTTGTCCTTGATGGAAACTGACTTGCTGAAATTTTCTTTGGATAGCAACCTATGTATTACAGATGTAAGAATGATGTATCTACAGAGAAAATAATTCCATTAAATGCTGGAGAAATGATAAATATAATATGTCACAATGTATATGAGCTTTTGTAAAGGCCAAGTCGCGTATACATGCGGATAAGTACGTCCCAAGTCGCGTATGCCCTTTTGCGCTCCAAAATTATAATACCAAGGGGCATTACTATGGTTTTGGCACACAGTATTGAGCGTTGTATGGTTTGTTTGATTCCGTCCAAGAATACCATCGGAATTTGTGTGGTTTTGACTCATGGTATTGGTAAAAGCTAAATCTATTTAAGGAGAAGAAGGTCATAGTGCAAGGTGTGCATGTGTAAGGGTTGTTGATGAATAAATTTCTCTAAGGAATATCTGCATGGATGAACTCTGTCTATTGATGATGGATAAATTTTAATGGATATACACAATGATAATTTCAATATCTCTGGAATCGACGGTACTGATGAATCCTGGATTTGATCGAAATGGAGAAATCATGGTAACAGTGTGGAAAGAACGAATAAATGCAGGTAAGTTTGCAGATGGTATTCCCAAAATTATTTTCTGAATCTATACGCTAGTTGGTTTCAGAAAAAGCGCGTATATACGTGGGTTCTCTTCATGAAAACCGCGTATGGCAGTTAGGGTTTCTGAAGAATAAAATACACAGAAGTATACGCGGGTTGGTGTGCAGGAAAGCGCGTATGTACACGGATTCAGTGAAGAAAAGTAGCATATGCTATTTGAATTAATGAATGTTCAAGGTTGAGTTTGTATCTGCATATCTATTCTGAAGTCTGGGTTATTTCTGATATTCTGGTTACAATGGTCTCATTGTTCTGTTTGAAGTATTGGGCAAAGTATGTTTGTTGATGTTAAGTGAAGGTTTGTGTTGAAGCTGTTTGATCTAGTATGAAAATTGATGAAACATGGTCAGTAGTAGATCTGGGGGTTGAAGCCTTCAGTATGAAAGAATATTCTTTCTGTCAATAGAAGCTGGTGATTGATTTCAGGGGGTCGAAGCTCCCTTCCAGGAGAGGCTGGTAAACGAGATCAGGGGGTTGGAGCTCCCTTCTAGTTGCAGCTGGAAAACGAGAGAAGGTTGCAGCCTTCTATAGGTAGAAGCCTGCGTACTGGTATGAGTCTGCATCAGTACTATGTTGTAAAATGTTTTCTATATAATAAAGATTGAAAACAGAGACAATATGTGTGTTGTTTTCTAAGATTGATTTATAAATATTGGTGTTCATGTGTGTGATGCTTTATTCTGTTGATTACTTCTCATAACCTGATACATAACTGATAAATATGTTTATAAGATTGCTTCTGTGAATTGTCTCTAATTCTGGAAAGTTAAATTAGTATACGTTAGTTTCCTTTTGCATTTCCGCGTGCATACGCTAGTTCCGTTCATAAAAACCACGTATGGAAATCTGCTCAAAGAAAAATTTGAATTTATATGATAAGCTCTAAATACTGATTCACGCCCCCCCCCCCCCCTCTCAGTATTTTTCCCAACAACCTACGTTTTAGGGATCTATTGGTAGCTAGGTAGCTACCCTTGAGCATAAATAGGCCAGAGAAGGAGCTCACTAGGATTCAATTTTTGGATGTAGCTAGAGCACTCTTGGCTCTTGTATTAGACTTTTATGTCTTTTGTACATTATGTACAAGATTGGTTATGAAATAAAATGATTTTTTGGTTTCCTCTCCACTTATTTAGTTTCAAGAAGTTTAGCTTGTGGGTTAGGTCCCAATCCATTGGACTCATTCTCTCTTATTTACTTGTGTTTTATCTTATGTTGCAATATTTAATCTCGTTCATTTTATGTTGAGTAGAATATAAAACCTCAAAACTTTGTGCTAAGCCTCCCTCTCTCAACTCTTCCACTAGAGCTTGAGGAGGAAGGTCTTCCACTAGAGGACAAAATATCTTTTATTTTATGATTTCTTGGAAATTTTAGATAGCTTACTTTTGTTATCATGAAGTTGTTGTAGATGCAGAGCTAGATTTATGTTTTCGATGCATAGGTGGGTTTATTTAAATTAAACTCATATTTTCCACCATTTTTACGATAATTTTATCAATGATGAATTCATGAACAGGTAGTTTGATTTCAGGTTTGAAGAGAGGAGGACCCCTTCAGCACCATCAACTTCAGTCTCTACCCTTAATCAACCACCTTCCATCCAAGTCACCTACAACATTGTTTTTTGGAAATCACCACCACATCATCGAGAGCCACCTTGAAGGTGCAAGACTGTATTTGTGGAGATTTCTGAGCTTGGACAAGGGGTTAGATACCCTTTAGCTACATAGATCCACCTTAACCCCACCTTTCCTAACCTTTTCCTCACCATTTCTAGCCTCAAACTCCACATGACTCGTTTCCTGTAGCTTTTTAGGACATCCTGTAGCAGCTTCCTGTAGCAGTGAAAAACACTCTCTCCTTAAGACTAGAATCCCACTTTCACCTCATATAATCCTAGCCAAGGCACCAATATACCTATAGCTTTGAACCTGTGTTCCATGCACCCTATTAAACCACCTCAACACCTCCTTCTTTCGTTGTGCAATGGAGTCATTTAAAAGTGTGATTAGCTCATTCCTAGATGCATCATTAAACACAATAGTTAAGTATGAGATATATATGACTCAATTATTCATTTGACTTAGTATGTGTGCTCTAGATTATTTTACTTTTCTACAATTCAATTAAAAAATATAGCTTCTAAATTCCATTTAGTGTAATTTCCTTTCTTGCATTAGCATAAGTGTGAATTTCTCTTTTCTATAGTTAACTAGATAAATCAATGTGATCTAGAGTATTTTCTTTCCCTCTTCATAGAGTAATGGTCATGATTTATTACCATTCTTAGATTACATTTAGAAGTGTGATAGGCTTCCTTTCCTAGAAGTAACCCTAGCAGTAACACCTCATTTTAGAACTTACATCAAGATGGCATGAGTAGAACTCATCTGATGTGCATATAACACTGTCACCTCCAAGTTATTACAAACCCCGAGTTGACAAAGTAAAGTTTAGTAGCCTTTGGGAGTTGCAACACTCTTAGTGAAATACTAGGGCTCACCATGTTTTCGCACCGTTGTTGGGGAGGTGTCTAAGTAGATGCTTATTTCGGCTTTAACATTTTTTTCTTCTTTTATTTTACATTCAGCTCAAAAATATTGAAAAGTAAAAAACCAATTTGACTTTCATGCCTTGTAGGAGTAGGTATAAACAAGGAAAATTCTTACCAAAAACTCCCACATCCATACACAATCACCCTTAAATCTTCTTCAGTGACTATGAGGTTGAACACACCATAGGTTAACCACTTGAAAATTTTGAATAACATATTAAAGAAAAAGAGGAACTTGCTTCACCTAAGGAACCCGCTTCACGAATTCAAGCCATGGATGAAACTAGGGCCCAAGGAGTGTTTTCCATTAGATAAACAAATGGAGAAACTAGAATGAAGAACATCAGTCCCTCAACCCTTCCACATTTCCATGGCTTTAATTTTGAGGATCCAGACACCTTCATGTTTGATTTTGTTGTTTTCTGTAGGAATTATGACTATGGCTCAGATTACTAGAAGCTAAAATTGTTCCCATCCACCCTCAAGGATGTAGCCTTGCACTGGTTCAAGGGTTCACATGGGAACTCGCTACCTTGACACAGATTCAAGAGTCCTTTAACAACAAATATATAGACTATTACAGGTCAAAAGAGAGCAGAGAGGAGATCTTGAGGATGACTCTAGGACTTGACGAATCCCTGGAGGATTATGAAGAAATATTCTAGCTGAATTATAAAAGAGTCAATTGCACCCTTGATCCCGTATTACTCAAATTGACACTTCTACAAGGGATCAGGGAAGAGGTGATATAAACCCATAATATTTTCTCTAGATGAGACATCTACCAAATACCTTATGAGGACATAAAAAATTTCTTTAGAAACCTCTATAGGGTAGCTAGGAAGAAAGGTAGAGCTATCCAAAGAATGACTGACACCCTCTCCTCTTCCACCTCCATCAAGCCTGAGATTGGGAATATGTTGGACGACTTCAAAAGTGATATTTTGCATACCTTTTATTTTCAAATGGACACAATGTAGATCAAGAGGAATCAAGAGGAAGAAAAGAGTGTCTTAGTTAAATTTCTCCCTAGATATACCAGAAAACACCCTCAAAATGAATGGCCACTAAATTTCATAGAGGTTTTCTTAGTTTGTGAAGATAATCATAACACAGAAAAGTGTCCCTCCTTACCTCGTCTCAAATATTTATATCAAGGTTGGGAAGGAGGACGAGAGAACCTCTTTTTCATAAACCATAGAAGGCCTCAAGGGCCTCAATTATATTAGCAAGGCATGCAAGGTGTACCTTACTCCTATTACCATACAAACTAGAATGCACCTATGAAGTCTTGGTATACATCCCCTCCTCCATCATGACATACACCTCCTACTTGGCCTTACACCCCTCCATATCTATTAGGTTCCTATATTACTAGTGTAGTCCCTTATTGTTGTTAGTGTATCCCCCTTATTGTTATTTTTGTACCCCTGCAGCCCCCATTTTGTTATTACTGTGCCTTTATGTAATATTCCCAATTAGCCCAAGCTAATTGGAATATTCAATTGTTTTTGTGTTTTTTTGTTTCAAGAATAAATTGTGAAGGAGGATCATAAAAACTCCTAAAACGGAAAATAAATAAATGCCACATGTGAACAAAGCTAAATCTGGGCTATACCAAATAAACACCCTTATGTGTGAAAGGGGTTGAGACATTTGACTGCGTCAAACATGACCAAATCAATAGCGTTTTCTAGAAGGAGTGATCTTCATTAAGGTACAACACAGTTTTAGTTGGAGGATGTTCATGTGAAAGGAGCTATTTCATTAAGATGGTTTAAGGTTTTGCAAGCTCACAAACTTATATAAGGAAGGGAGGACATTATGAGAAGGGTTGTTGATGGTATTGTATTTTCTAAATATATTGTCTGTTTAGACATATATTATTCTCTTGTCTATCTAGCAAAGAATAGTGTTGTTTACCACTGGGTGTTCCTAATCAGGAATCCCACCTCTTTCCTTGAGAGGCCTCTTGGAAGGGTCTTGAATTTCTTGAACACTATCAGGCATTTGGCCAAGCTCTTATTACAACTACGACGCAAATCCTGTTGAGGGTTTGGTTGTCTTTGTAAGCTGCAGCAAGTGGAGGCTAGATCTATTCAGACCTAGGCCAATCTAGTTCCTCTTTTCAGTGGGAAAGTCTTCTATCTCATTGGCAAGGGTGTATTGGATCATTTTAACTTTAGATCCATACCTTGGCATCACGCCAAACTTCTCTTAAAGCCTACAACATATTTTATCTTCCAGAACTGCGTTATTTGCAAGAGAGAAGTTGCACGGTGTTTTGGCATACTTTTGGAGGAGAGATCTCTGGTATTGCGAATCTGCCTTTCACTGTGGTGATTCATGGATTTCTGATCTGATCTGAATACTCTTGTATTGGCTTCAGAAATTTTGAATCATTCTGCAGATCTGTTGCATAAGTGTTAAAATTGTACAACTAGGTCCAAACTCCATGTTGTGATGCTTAGATGAAGATACCAATATTTTTATTGGGTTCCTCTTTCGGAGAGGTGTAATATCAATATAAAATTGATCTTAATCTGATGAGAGGAACATTTATTTTGAATTTATTTTTAATAATTTCAAATATGTGGAGGTCGGCCTTAAGGTTTTACACCCCCAGCAGATGTGTCACACACCTTAACGATGGATATATATACAGTCAACGTTGGAGAGCATTTCACTCACTCACTCATCACACACATCTCCTCCTCTGATTGGATACGAGCATCTGAGAAGTAGTTCTCACGTGGGAAAAGGACGAAGTTGCTGAAGCTGGAAAAAGGACGAAATTTCTGCAGTTAGGGTTTCTAGGAAAGTTTGACCATCGTTGACTTTGGTCAACGCATGGTCTGAATTGGCTGAACTTTGGTGGAGAGTTCAATTTTTGAAGGCCATACTCATTGGCACAAAAATTGAGGTCAAAAGGTTGACCGAATTTGGAGCTGCATTAACTTTATTGCTGCTGCCCTGTGTTGAATTTTCTGGACTGCGTTGACTTTTCTGGGGTTGACTTTGAGTTGACTCGGTGACTTATTTGAGGACTGTTGTGACACATTCTGGGTTGGCCAACCAAGAAGACTTTGTTGGTTGAAGCATCTTGCTGACCGTCGTAACACACCAACAAATTCTCCCATTTCTAGTTTGTCTTCTATAGATCCACTGGTATGTTTTATCAACATTTTACTTAATTTTTTATATGATTGCTATAATAAAATTAAATTTGCATAAAGCATAGAACATCTACATAAATTTACATGGTATCTGAGCTGAGGTGAAGAAAATCCCTATTTGTAGCAATCACCAGAAAGGATAATGGGTTCCACAAGCTATAGCTTCAAGGAGGAAGACAATTGACTGGGAAGGATGACTTCCATGCTTGGAAAATGGTATTGGATCTCAAATTGGAAGACCAAGATGTCATAGACTATGTGTAGGGTAAAATCCAAGAACATCCATCCACTCCTACTGTTGCTGCCAAAACAAAGTATAAGAATCGGGAGATCAAAGCAAAGCTAATGATCAGGGAATCCATTCATAAAAGCCTAGTGGCCTACATCTCTGAGTTGGGCACATCCAAATAGATGTATGATAAATTGATCCTCATGTTCAAGGCCAACAATGTGAATCAAATACTATTCTTCAAGAATCAATTGAAGAATATGAATAAAGGAAAGGATGAGTCTGTCTAATCATACTTTCTGAAGCTGACTGAAATCAGGAACAATCTGCTAGCTATTGGGGAGACAATAGCTGATCGAGAAATGGCACTCATCGCACTTGGAGGACTCTCATCTGAATGGCATGTGTTCAACACTTCCATTCTAAATAATAATGTGATACATGAATTTGATGAAGTACTATCAAGATGAATTCAAGAAGAATCAAGAATGAAGGAGTATGGAAATGGAGGAAATGATGCATACGCTGCTCATTCTAGAAAGAAGAACTCTGGTGGTCCGAAGAATAAGGGAAAAGTAGGGGCCCAAGGAAAGAAAGGAAAATGTTTCACTTGTCATAGGTCTGGTCACTATACTAGAGAATTTCCTTTCAAGAAGGATTCTCCTGATATTGATGACAACAACAACAACCAAAGGAACGGCAATCAAAGGAACAACAGGTTCAAGGGAAAAAGGAAGGCTTCCTCCGGCGGAAATGATCAACCTTTCAAAAGGTCAAGAAAATCCAGGTATGAGGAATCACATGTTGTTGATAAAATAAATGAATACATTCTTGTATCTGCCCTCTCTGTTACATCCCCACCTGACACTATGGATCTCTATTTGATAGATAGTGGTGCCTCAAGGCATATCACTGGGCTCAAGGAAGAACTTTATGATATGATTGAGAATGATAATAATCTAGAAATTATCCTTGGAGATAATGCCACATATCCCATGAAAGGGACAGGGACTGTGACCCTCCACCTATCTCAAGGTCAAGTCCTTCACTTGCAGGATGTACTCTATGTACCAAATTTGAAGAAGAACCTTGTGTCTATATCGGCCATGGAAGACACAAGTTTCAATGTGGCATTCACTGATGGAAAGGTGCTCATTTGGAAGAAGAGATTTAAGGAAACTATCTTGACTGGGTTTACAGTTGATACACTCTACCAGGTTGGAGGAATTCCACTGGGAGAAATGACATGTGATACTATTCGACAGACTGAACTGTGGCACCAAAAGTTTGGACACCTTCACTACAAATCCCTTCCCGAAGCAAGGAAGGTGGTAATAGGGATGCCCAAGTTTCCAAATAATTATGAAGGTTTATGTAAGGGTTGTGCTGAAGGAAAGCATACAAGGGGACCTTTCCCCTCTAGTGTCACAAAGACATCTGATATCTTGGAATTGATCCATTCTGATCTATCTGGTATGCTGCCTGTGACATCCTTGGGAGGATGTTCATATTATATGACATTCATATATGAATTCTCTCGAAAAACCTAGATATACTTCTTAAAGAAGAAGGATGAGGCTTTCATGTGGTTTCGTACATTCAAAGACTTGGTGGAAAATATGACAGGGAAAAAGATCAAGATTTTGAGATCTGATAATGGCATTGAATATGAGTCAAATGAGTTCAAGGAATTTTTTAGAGAAGCTGGCATTAAGAGGGACACCACAACTGTCTACACTCCCGAACAAAATGGTGTTGTTGAATGAAAGAACCGGACCATTGCGGAAGCTACCCATGCCATGATATGTGACCAAGGTCTGCCAAAGTTTCTATGGGGAGAAGCTACGAACACTGTCGTGTACATAAAAAACCGATGCCCGCATTCCGCTCTAGAATCCAAAACTCTCAAAGAGGTTTTCTCTGGTAAGAAACCCGATGTCTCACATTTTATATTTTTTGGATGTACCATCTACTTTCATGTGCCGAAAGAAAAGAGGAGCAAGTTGGATGCTTCTGGGAAGAAAGGAATGTTTATGGGCTATAGTGAAACTTCGAAGGCCTATAGAGTCTATGTGCCTAGTCAAAAGGAAGTGGAGCTATGCCACGATGTCATCTTTAATGAAGATACTTCCCTGAGTAAAGTAGTCAATATTCCGAGATCTAGGGAAGATAATGAAGCAAGGCCTGGAAATCAAGAGGAACCGAAGGATGAAACAATGCCTGAGGTTGAAGGACTGATGGACTCGATTGATCCACCTCCTTCACTAGGAAAGAGACCATCATGGCTCAAGGACACTCTTGAGGATGCTGAGGGACATGCTACCTCAAGGGGGACATTCCGTGAAATCAAGAAGCCGAATAGATACCAAGGGTATCTAGAAGCCATGAGTACTATTGTACAATCCGAGCCTGAATCCTTTAAGGAAGCCATAAAGCATCAAGTCTGGAAGGCTGCTATGCATGAAGAGTATGAGTCCATTATGAAGAATGATGTCTAGAATGTGGTTCCAAG
Organism: Pinus albicaulis; assembly: GCA_034641835.2. Lineage (NCBI taxonomy): Eukaryota > Viridiplantae > Streptophyta > Pinopsida > Pinales > Pinaceae > Pinus > Pinus albicaulis. The sequence continues at coordinate 604,660,193 of CM076571.1, read as the reverse complement.
ACCAAAGGACAAAGCTGTTGTCACCTAAAAATGGCTCTTCAAGATGAAGCATTGATCTAATGGAAGTGCTGAAAATTTCAAGGCAAGATTCGTTGCCCGTGGCTTCTCTCAAAAGGAAGGCATAAATTATGATGACATATTTGCACCTATGGCTCGATATACCACCATTTGATCTATTATAGCCCTTGATACTATTCAAGGATGGATTCTTCATCAGATGGATGTGAAGACCGCATTTCTGCATGGTGCGATAAAGGAAGAGGTATATGTGGAGCAACCTCTGGGGTTCAAAGTCCAGGATCGGGACACCCATGTCTGTAGGTTGAAGAAGGCACTCTATGGGCTGAAGCAAGCACCTAGAGCTTGGTACGAGAGGATATATAGCTACTTGATGAAGCTCATCTTCACTCGAAGTAATGTTGATCCGAACCTTTACTTCAAGGTTGTCAACCGAAAGCCTCTCATCCTGGTGCTATATGTGGATGACCTCTTCCTGACAGGTGCTGACGCTTTGATTTATCAATGCAAGAGGGATCTCGATGATGAGTTCGAGATGAAGGACCTAGGACCGATGCATTACTGCTTAGGCCTAGAGGTCTGGCAGAGACCTAGCGAGATTTTCCTTTCTCAAGGAAAATACATTGTGAAGCTTCTAGAAAGATTTGGTATGGTGGACTGCAAGTCCATGTCAACACCAATGGAACTCAACTTCAAGAAGTTGAGTGGCAACGCTGCTGGGCCCGTATTTTCAAATCCTACTGAGTATTGTCAACTTGTAGGGGCCCTGATGTTCTTAGTGAAAACCCATTCAGATATATGTTTTGCAGTGAACACTTTGAGTCAACAGATGGTTGAACCTCATCACTTTCACTGGGTTAGTGCCAGGAATATTCTGAGATACCTTCGAGGCACGATAAACCATGGGCTGAGATACACTACTGGGAGCATGACACTCCTTGGATATACTGATGCCGATTGGGCTAGTAGTGTGGTGGATCGTAAGAGCACATCGGGATGCTGCTTCAATCTTGGTTCTGGTTCAATCTCATGGATGAGTAGGAAGCAAAATTTGGTGGCTTTGAGCACCATAGAGGCCGAATACATTGTAGCAAGTATGGCCTGTTGTGAAGCAGTTTAGTTGCGAAAGCTCTTTAGTGAGCTGTCAGACATGTGCTAGATACCACCGTGATACTCTGTGATAACCAGAGTGGGATTTGCTTGTTCGAGAATCCAGTGTTCCATGATTGATCCAAGCATATTGATATCAGGTACCACTTTATCCGGGATATGGTACAGCGAGGAGCCGTAAGGCTCGATCATATAGGAATTGATGAGCAGTTCATGGATATTCTCACAAAGCCCCTGGGGAAGTTCAAGTTCCTAACCTTCTGTGAGAGTCTTGGTATCGTGGAAGGACCATATGATGTGGGTATTGTTGGATGATGAGCTCTGGGAGCTTTAGGGGGCTTTAGGGATAGCTTCTTGGAGTTATAAGAACTCATGGGGCTAGGCTTGTCGAACCTTGTAGTGATTCTACCCCACCGTTATGATGTTTGAGTTGGTTCACCTCTCGTTATCTGTGCCTCGTATGCATCCTACCCATTGAGTTCAGGGCTCATGGGAAGTACCTCTCATTTGGTCAATGAGGTGGGAAAAGCTAGAGAATAGTAGAAAAGAGTGATGGATGCATCAAAGATTGACATACTCTCTAGTTAGGATGGCACGGTCCAACCACTTGATTTGGGATCAATTATAGTGAGGTTTAGGACCTCCAATTGACTTCGAGTTAGGTAAACCAACTTCGGATTGGTATGAGACTCTTTGAGTCTGATAGAGGTTTCAGACCTCTGGGCTGAATCTGTCAGCCAGGGGATGATGTATTTGTGACTGACCCACTTCTATTTTGAAATAAAAAGGCCAGCAAAGCAAGTTACGGTGGGATGACACACGATGTTTGTTTGCACAGGTGGATGGAGCTCTCTCTAGTTGGGAGGGAGTGTTAAAATTGGACAACTAGGTCCAAAATCTATGTTGTGATGTTCAAATGAAGATACCAATATTTTTATTGGGTTCCTCTTTCAGAGAGGTGTAAGATTGATATAAAATTGATCTTAATCTCATGAGCAGAACATTCATTTTTAATTTATTTTTAATAATTTCAAATATGTGTAGGTCGGCCTTAAGGTTTTACACCCCCACTAGATGTGTCACACACCTCAATGATGGATATATATACAGTCAAAGTTGGAGAGAATTTCACTCACTTACTCATCACACACATCTCCTCCTCTGATTGGATACAAGCATCTGAGAAGAATTTCTCACGTGGGAAAAGGACGAAGTTGCTGAAGCTGGAAAAAGGACGAAATTTCTATAGTTAGGGTTTCTAGGAAAGTTTGACCAGTGTTGACTTTGGTCAATGCATGGTCCGAAATGGCTGAAATTTGGTGGAGAGTTCGACTGTTGAAGGCCGTACTCATTGGCACAAAAATCGAGGTCAAAAGGTTGACCGATTTGGAGCTGCGTTGACTTTATTTCTGCTGCCCTTCTTTGAGTTTTCTAGACTGCATTGACTTTTCTGGGGTTGACTTTGAGTTGACTAGGTGACTAATTTGAGGATTGTTGTGACACATTTTGGGTTGGCCGACCAAGAAGACTTTGCTGGTTGAAGCATCCTGCTGATCGCCGTAATGCACCAGCACATTCTCCTGTTTCTAGTTTGTCTTCTACAGATCCACTGGTATGTTCTATCAACATTTTACTTAATTTTTTATGTGATTGTTGTAATAAAAGTAAAGTCACATCAAGCATAGAACATATACATAAATTTACAATAAGATCTCAAATCTACTCCATATGCTTCATGTATTGCTGAGAACCCTAAGGGGTATGTAAAATAGAGACTCTATAGTTTATGGATCTGCCATAGATCTGACTGTTCATGCATTATTTTTCTCTAGATTTGGGTTGTAATCAATAGCTCTTGCAACATAAAAAAAATAATGTTGTCAAGCCTTTTGCAGTGAATATATATGTTGCAACACCTCTTTTTGAGGATTTCTTTCTGTTTAAGTCTTCTAATTCCTATTATACATTGTATGGGCCTCATTGTAAATCTAATTTTATAATGTATATGTAAATTTTGAGCCTCCATATTGGCCTCCTACTGTTGTTTAGCTAAACTGCGTTATTTCTAAAGTATTATTGTTTTGTATTGTTGCTTGTTCCCTTTTGGGGATATTACACTTTACATTATTACTGTTAGGTCAGATAGGATTATATTGTGTCCCCATGGACTCCTATATATAGAAAGGTGGTTTTTTCATTTGTATAATCCAAGAATTTTTCATTTATGTAATTTAAAGGTGGTTTGCCCCTTGAACTGCCTTATTTCTAAACATTTGATCTCTCTTTTCTTCTATTTTTGGAGCTCGTTTCATAACATTTGGTATCAGAGCTTTGAATTCTATGGTCTGCTGCTCCAAACATGTCATAGTGGTAGTTTTTCTATAACATTTTTTCTCCACAAGTTCAAAAGATGAAATTTTTACAGAGCGAAGCCGAAATCCTGAGGAACTTCATCTAAAAATTTCAGATCTTGGTTTGCAACATTTGTGGAGATATGATCTATGGAAGTTAGGGTTTTTTCAGGGCCCCAAATTTCACCTAAACATTTAATCGTGGAATTTGCACTATAACTTATTTTCTATAAAGGTTCAGAAGCTGAAATTTTTACAAAACAAAGCCGAAATCCTGAGGAACGTCGTGTAAATATTTCAGATCTTGGGTCGTAACATTTTCCAAGATATGATTTGTGGAAGTTAGGGTTTTTTTAGGCTCCCGAATTTCATCTCAAAGAGGTGACCATGGGGAAATCATCATAACTCGCTCATTGAGAATTAGATTGGAATTATGTAAAAAGTGGCTGCAATTAAACGTACTTTAGTTGCCCTTGTATCAATTTGAGAGCCTAAGGAGGAAACAGTGACACATGGCACAGCATACAAGTTCACTCTACTAAACTAGTCCATAATTAGGTCATTGTGGGAAATTGCGCATAAATTTGTCTTGAAGCATCCAAATCAAGTCAGACTTGTGGCATTCGAAATAAGATTCGTAGGGCTACTACAGGCCCAAATTTCAGATATTGAAGATCTGAAATCACAGAGATAATTTAGTTTCATTACTGAGATCCTCAAAAGCAAGAAAAATGTGTGTTCTATAATTCCATACCCATTAATCCCTCAAAAAGCTATACTATGATGCGTGAAGAGGAAGAATTGAAGTATGAGATATCAAAATTATGGTACCAAGTGCAAAACATTTCGATCTTACAAAGAGAAATCAAAGATGACATAGATGGTTTAAAGGAAAAAATGGAGGATAAATTGGATGGTTTGAAGGATCAAATGAAAGCTAATATGGATGATAAATTAGTGGAATATGGGATCAAGCATCAACAACAAGTTCTCCAACTCTCAAAGGATAACCTAACTTTTTGTGTGGAATCAAATGAGACAACAGGAAGATCAACATCGCAACGAAAGAAGTTCTGAAGCAGTCACAGAAACAACAAATCGATCAATTTCAGAGTATATAAGCAAGTGTAATAACTTAAACGTTGAAGATTCCACATGGGAGGACAAGAATTTCATATAGAAGCATCAAGAAATAATCAAGCATTGAGGATAACACTTGTTTGAAGGACAGGGGCATGTTTGGTTCACATATTACTAGTGTATTCCCTTATTGTTGTTAGTGTATCCCCCTTATTGTTATTGTTGTACCCTTGTAGACCCCATTTTTTTATTATTATGTCATTAAATTATTATTGTTAGGTCGGATAGGATTATATTTAGTCCCCATGGACTCCTATATATAGAAAGGAGGTTCTGTCATTTGTATCATCCAAGAATTTTTCATTTATGTAATGTAAAGGAGGTTTCCCCCTCGAAGTGGCTTATTTCTAAGGCGTTGATCTCTCTTTTCTTCTATTTTTGGAGCTAGTTTCATAACAATATCACCCTTAGCCTATAAACTAACCCTTCCAGTAGTATGTTCCTCAACCACCTTAGTGGAGCAACCCATCACATGGGTGGAGGTCCCAACCCAACCAACCACATGCTTTACTTCCTCCGCCCCAACCTCAACTGATTCTCACTCACTCTGCTCCACCTAATTTTCCTCAAATGCCTGCCCAACCCAATCCGAACCTGAACAATGTAATATTCCAAAAATTTAGCCTTCAGCTAAATGTAATATTATAGTTTGTTTTATCACTAGGTAGGTGAATAAGTGGGTAGGGAGGCCCATAAAACTCCTTAGGAGGAATAATAACACTCCTAATGTGAAATGAGGAAGAATAAGTAGCTGGATTAAACACCTTTGGGTGTGAATTGGAGGGGATACATGTTGAATGGGTCAACTTTGACCAAATCAACAACGTTGTCATGGAAGAGTGGCATTTATGCTGAGACAACATATTTTTAGTAGAGGAAAACTTGCATGAGCTTAGTGGCATTAATGGATGGGACCCAATGTGAGAAGGCTCACACACTATATATGGAGGGTATGGCAGTGATTTTTATTCATGTTTGAGATTATTATTTCATATTGGTCTATTCAGACATTGCATCCTTTAGTTTTTTAGCGGGGTTTGATGTGTTGTTTAACACAAGTGTGTTCCTGATTAGGAATCCCTACCTCATCCTCAAGGAGGGAGAGGTTCATTGGACTTTATTTCCTCATTCTTCCATTCTTTCCAAGCTACCTTTTTCAGCTACAATGTAGTTTCTGTTCAAAGTTGGGTTGTGTTGTAGGGTGCAACAAAGGAGGATCACATAGAGCCAATTCTGGGCTTATTTTTCAGTTGAGAGGAAGCCTATCCATTGGAGGATCATCAAGGAGGGCTCTTGGGCATATTAATATATTTTTGGCATCAGTCCAACCATCTACCATCCCTCACAGCACAATTTCATCCCAGATTTGAAATTTTTAGTGGTAGTTGTTGGGAGGGTTCTTCGAGCTCATCAGGAGGGTCTATTTCTGAATGGAGGGATCAACCTTATATTGAGGAATACCATTGGAGAATGAAATTATCATTTTAAATATATCATACCCTCATTCTATTCAGTTCTAGGTTGCAGTGACATATCAAACCTAGGGTTATTTGTCACATTGTATATTTTTCTTGGTATTTCTAGCAACCTTTTTCTGGGTTGGCTAGAAATCATGTATTAGAGCCCATATATTATTTTTTGGGAAATTATTTTGTATCTACAAGCCATATTAAATTTATGTATGTTTAAAGTAGCAACTACACTGATATAGACACCGTTGTCACTTCTTTCCGACATTCTATACAGTTGCAACAACTCATGTGCTTATTGATATGATCATTGGAGGCTTGTTTTTATTTCTTTAGTGGCTTGACCCTCAAGATATCTTTGTATATTGTTGCTGAAATATTAATAAAATGGTGGCTACATATTGATCTCTCTTATGAAATGTTCATAGCTGCTGTGTTTTACATTATTATGTATTGTTTTGCTACTATTTCCATTTGGGAATATTATAGTGGTATCGGAGCATAATATTGGCTCAGCCTATGCATTCAAGACATTATGCCATTAGGAGGAGAATCTTCTCATAGGAAGGAGAAGTTGTACAGAAGAAACAAAGGCATGAATCCATTATTTGGAGAAATTAAGGAAGAGAGGATCTCCCAGCTTCTTTTCCAAATTGTGAAAAATATCAAGGAAGATATCAAGGAGATGAAAGGGGAGAGGTGTAGAAAGTTTCCAAGAGGGTTTGAAAGTGAATCAAGCCCTAGATATTCAAATGATGGGTGTAGACATTCAGTGACACATGCATATCCACAATGCATTTTATTTCCCTCTTTCACTTCAAGAGAAATGGAGGAAGAAGATGCACCCAAGGAGGAGACCTTGAATGACTAACTTCAGGAGTATGAGTCTCATTCTTGGAGATTCAAAGAGAACTTGGACTTCCAAGGCTTTTTCCAACTCAAGGAAGACAAAAGATCTAAAAACCATAATATAAGCAAGAGATGTAGAATCTTTCTATCTAACTTTGATGGATTAGCAAAGTGCACAGCCAAGACTTGGGTGAAGGAGCTAGATTCCTCTTTTCAACTACACCAAGTCTCAGAAAAGGAGGCCATTAGAGTAGCTAGCTACACCTTAAAGGTATGGCCCATGAATGGTGGTTTTATACTTATGATTAATTTAATCATGCAAGTGTAAATACTTATGTAGGTTTCACTAAGAAGATAATGAAAATATTTGATATTAAACATTGTAAAACATATTTTGTTGAAACCAAAAATTCAAAACCTTTGCATGAGTTGGAGGGATCTATTTTACCAACTCCACTCCATATTTCTGTTGAAGGGCATAAACACATGCATAATACCTTGCCAAGGGAAATATCCCCACTTCTTTAAGAGCCCTCTTCTACAAATGAAGACATGGAGATTCCTCCTTCAAGGGAAGATGAAGATCTAGGGTCTCTCATTGATGATGAGGAATTCTCAAATATTGGTGAAGAGGATGAGCAAAGAAGATGTGATATTCCCAAATGAGGAAGTAGCAATATATGAACATAAAACTGGAAGTAGCAATGATAAATCAACTCATAAAATGTGAGAAGAACCTATAGCCTTCATATTTATAGCAGCAAATGTATACAAGATCTTGAGGAAATAATCACTCAAGTTAGGCAACACAAGCCTCAAGAGAACATGTACATGAATTATGAAGAACATTGTTACACAAATAATGCCCAAGGCTATGAAAATGCAGTTTTATTAAGTAGAACTGATTTTGGGAAGTGTCAATACACAGATCTACAAATATATGACTCATGCAATTCTGGGAGTGAAGATATAAACTCATAATCTCAATTTCAAGGCAATCCAAAAAGGATTTCCTGAAATATGCAAAAGTGAAAAAATGTTGGAGTGCAACCCTAGGGCTAAGTAGTAGTTGCAACTCAAGAAATAGATGAATATGGCTATAGATAATACATGTGATGAATAAATATCATCTAATGTATCCTTTAAGTGAAATGATGATCCAATCACTGAAGATCTCACCCTCTAATGAAGCAATGGAGTCTCTCACTACAAATGCTTAATAAAATACCGTAGTCATGGAGGGAAACTACACTGTAGGAGATGGAAAATGTGTTGGCCAAGTGCCAAGATGTTAAATATGCTCCATAATCTTCCTCACTAATCTCCTAGAGGGAACAATGCTTCCTCCTCTGAAAAACGAGCTCCAAAAGTGGTGTTATAAACCCTCCATTGCAACACCCTACATCACAACCCAGCTCTAAATAGAAACTGCGCTATAGCTGAAGGACGTAGCTTGGCGTCAAGACTTAATGTGGATAAATGAAGTGCAGGATCCCTCAAGAGGCCTCTCAAGAAAGGAGATGGAATTCATAAACATGAATACCTTGTGCTAAGCAGCACAACAATCTCAACTAAACAGTTGAAGAATGCACAATAGTCATGCAGACCACAAATTCAATAATCAATATCATGCCTCAGTATGGATGCCTTCCTCTACTTATATACAAGTGTGAGCCTTCTTACCTTGGGTCCCACTCATTAGGTTTCCTCCTCCAAGGAATCTTCCTCCTAATATCACTACGTTGTCTCCATAGATGATCTCCACCATTCATTCCAGCGTTGTTGACTTGGTCAAACTTGACCTTCTCCACATGTATTTTCCCCTGTTCACACATGAGGGTGTCAAATCAAGCTATTATTGTGATACCTTTTCAAATTTTGAGGGATTTTATTCCCGTTTTAAAAATTTATGGGCCTCCTTAGCCATTTATTCATCTACTAGGTGTGAGAAACAAAATTTAATATTCCAATTAGCTGCAAGCTAATTTTGGAATATTACAGTCCTCCCCTCCCAAACGTTGCTTTTCCTCAAGAAAATGCAAGGATATAATTTAAGAGCCTCCTCTCCTCCTCTTATAGCATCCTCATATGATAAAATCCTCCAAGGAACAAGATGCTTTCTCATCAATACATCTGGAAGTTTCCCCTCCCAAGTATGCAAGCTAGCTTTTGGTGAGCATCCTAAATAGCTATCATCATGTAAAAGTAAGACATCCATGGAGGCAAAAATGTGTTGTCTAGAGGTATATTTGAGGCATATAATATGAAATGCATTGGGAACCATCATTCCCATTTGGATCCTCCATCCCCAAGCTACCATCCATACAAAATGAGCCACCCTCAAAAATGGTAAGTCATGCAAATCCTCCTCAACCTTTGGCTCCTGCAATGTAGGTGGGCTGAATAACTGATCATGGTAGAAAAAATACCCTACCCCACACTGTCCATCTCTCCACTTATGATAAGTATAAAGTAGCTGATGATCTTGGGTTGCAATAATGTTGCCTTCAAGTGGCAAGAAGAATACTGGATCTCCAAAGATCTTCCATCCAACGTTATGAATCATGCTGGCCCAAACCATCCCATATATGATTAATAGGAAATCAACATCATATGGCATCCAAATGAGAGGAATAATGAAGGTTTCATGTAGTGCTGGAAGGTACCAATAGTTTCCCAAATGGTCACAACGTAATTTTTCTAACTGTTGTTTCAGAAAATAACATGGCAAGTTGTTCCTCAAAAAATTACTAGTTGTATATGTCATCACATCTACTAGTGAATAGTAAATATCTTGGTGTATCAACTGAGCATATAGGAAATAGTAAAACACTTGCCCATGTTCATACAAAATATGGATGTCTCCATCATAAAGGTTGGCCAAAAATTTCCCATGGAACCCAATAAGAGGCTTGCCCTCTTGTGGAGCATTGCACTCTATAGAAATGGTAAGAGTATGCAAATACTGTGTTAGATAATAAATAAATGCAAAAAAAAAATTATTACCATGTACTAGAAGTAAGATGATATATGGATCCATGAATAAGTCCCCCATAGTGGTATGGCATACTCCCATGAAGAGGAATGAACCATATGCTGCATGAAGATCTTCCTTGTTATGCTTGGAAATCCAAGATAAGAAGATCATATCACTGTATCACTCTTACATTCTCCTTGCCCACCAAATGCATCATATGTGAAGTGATCCTAGGGAAAATCCATCAATAAACCCAAATTCCCAAGTTCCAGTGCTATCGGCCTTTGTAAATAGGCTCCCTCCAACTCATAGCTCCATTATTTGACATCTCCATTGTCAAACTCATCTCCCATAATGCTGCTATATATATGAAGTTCCCTCCAAAGTGGAAGTACCTCCTGATCATCCAAGGCTAAGGAGTAGCCCCTTTGCACCATGATAGCTCCATCACCTACTCTTGCAACATCATGCCGAACATGGGAGAGGATCAACTCATATCCTCTCAAGCAAACCCAAGGTAACAACATCTCTTGTTTCTCCCTTATCTCTCCCTCATATAAGTCATGGAGTGATATCATGATGGTTGACTTGTAGAATTCCACATACCACCAAATCTTCTGCTGCCATAACATATGGCTGTCATGCAATGCCTCCAAACCTTTTTGCAAAGGGTATGTCATATGATGGCCAAACTCTTTTAAGAGTAGCCAACACAGCCATGCCTCCTGTTGCCCGGTGTCATAAATATGAAAGTGGCTCACCAACCTCTTGCTCACCATCTACACCCATTAAACCACATGTGGGGTGTCTCCTACCATGCTTCATCTTGGTACTCCTCCAATGAAGACTACCATCCTCCCAAATCAGATTTCCTCCTTTTCATTTCATGGGATGTTGAAATGCAACCCCTTGGAGATCTCCTAGAGAATATCCCACACCAGTGATCCTCTTGAATACATTAAGATCCAAATGTGTTGGAGGAAAAAACTCCTCAATAATGTTTAATTACAACACTGTTAATCTCCTCAATGGTGCATTTTCTACCTCATGCTCCAAATCAAGGATGAACATAGAGTTCTGCATAGGATTGTCTAGGACAAAGTTCATCCTACCCTTCAAAAATCCACACCCGAACCTCAAGTGTTGTGTGCAGCTCAACAATGGTACATTAGGATGATGGTCCATCCCTTCCTTGAACAATTCAAGGTTACACAACGTAGTGCAATTCTGTTGTTCCAAATTAGCATTATGTTTTGACCCTTGGTCATGAAATGGTATACAACCCTCCATAAGATTTTCTGAAATAATAGGAAATGGAAACTTAGGCATACCTTGGTGAAATTTGGGAACATATTGTAAGGCTACAAGAGTTCCTTCGTCCAATGTGTTGGCTCCCCCAACTGCTGATGATGATGGCTGCTCCTCCATAGTTGTATCAACGTTGGTATGAGTCTCCTTCAATGGTGCTGAGGGATTCTCCTCTTATGATTTATCCTTTCCAAATTTTTTAATCAACCTTTGAGTAAATTCTGCAAAAGTAGTCACTCTTGCATGACTCAAATGGATGAACCACCAAATTTTTTCTTCACCCTTGAGGTTCAGCGCTGCAATCTCTATAGCCTCTCTTTCTACCACTCGATGTAGTAGGAAGAATGCATCTATTTTCCTTGCCCATGCCCTTGCTATAGATGACCCATCAAAAGTAGACAATAGAAACCTATTGCCCTTGATTCTCCCTTTGCTGCAAGGTCTTCTTTCTTCCTCCAGCTGAATGAACTATGGGAAAGCTAGAGTCTCTTTGAAGGCTCTAGGTTGAGATTTTTACTCAACAAGGTATTCAGTTAGAACCTTGTGATCCAATTTTCCTCCATCCTTCTGCAATTTGTCTCTTTTTTCAAAAGGAAAGGGTATAGTCCTACTGCTTCTTTTTCCTCTTCTTTGCTTGACCTCCTTGTTGAGGTCCTTTCTAGTTCAGAAAAGAGATGAGATAAAGCTCATTCTCTCCATCATTATGATCTTTCTCTTCTTCTTCTTATTCTCCTGATAGCATAATGAATGAGATCCACAGGCTGAGCCAAGATTATGCTCCGATACCACTGTAATATTCCAAAATGAGGAAGCAATAATATATGAATATAAAACTGGAATTAGTAGTGATAAATAAACTCATAAAATGTGAGAAGAGCCTATAGTTATCATATTTATAGAAGAAAATGTATACAAGATCTTGAGGAAATAATCACTCAAGTTAGGCAACACAGGCCTCAAGAGAACATGTACATGAATTATTAAGAACACTGCTACACAAATAATGCCCAAAGCTATGACAGTGTAGTTTTATTAAGTAGAATTAATATTGGGAAGTGTCAATACACAAATCTGCAAATATATTACTCATACAATTCTAGGATTGAAGATATAAACTCCCAATCTCAATTTCAAGACAATCCGGAAAGGATTTCCTAAAATATGATGGAGTGCAGCCCTAGGACTGAGTAGCTGCTGCAAATCAAGAACTAGATGAATATGGTTGTAGATAATACATGTGATGAATAGATCTCATCCAATGGATCCTTCAAGTGAAAGTTTGATCCAATCACTGAAGATCTCACCCTCCGATGAAGCAATGGAATCCCTCATTGCAAATGCTTACTAAAATAACGCAGTAATGGAGGAACACTGCACTGTAGGAGATGGAAAATGTGTTGGCAAAGTGCCAAGATGTTAAATCTACTCCAAAATCTTCCTCACTGATCTCCCAAAGGGAATAATGCTTCCTCCTCTGAAAAATAAGCTTCGTAAGTGGTGTTATCAACCCTCCACTACAACACCCTACAAAAAAACCTAGCTCTAAACAGAAACTGCATTGCAATTGAAGGAGGTAGCTTGGCCTCAAGCCTAAATGTGGAGAAATGAAGTGAAAGCTCCCTCAAGATTCCTCTCAAGAAAGGATATGGAATTCCTAAACAGGAATACTTTGTGCTAAGAAGCACAGCAATCTCAACTAAAATGTTGAAGAATACACAATAGTCATGCAAACCACAAATTCAATAATCAATATCATCCCTCAGTATGCCTGGCTTCCTCTCCTTATATTCAAGTTTGAGCCTTCTTACCTTGGGTCCCACTCATTCGGGTTTCCTCCACCAAGGACTTTTCCTCCTACTATCACTACACTATCTCCATAGATGATCTCCACCATTCATTCCAGCATTGTTGACTTGGTCAAACTTGACCTTGTCCACATGTATTTTCCCCTGTTGACACATGAGGGTGTCAAATACAGCTATTATTGTGACCCATTTTCACATCATGATGGACTTTATTCCTTTTTTAGAAATGTATGGGCCTCCTTACCCATTTATTCATCTACTAGGTGTGAGAAACAAGATTTAATATTCCAATTAGCTGCAAGCTAATTTTGGAATATTACAGAAGTGCTAACAACATTGTACCAATAGGAGAAGATCAATCACCACATAGAGGTGGAAAGGAAGTCATTTCTTCCATTAGAGAAGCCCTTGTGTCTTTTCAAGGAGCTCCAAATGATCTAACATGTGGGGAACAAAGCACAATTCTGGAGCAGTATGCATCAGATTTTGTGGATTGTGAGACTTGGCAGATGGAAGGGGGAGAAGAGGATAAGGATAAACATCAAGGGATGATGATCATTCATCCTTATATATTTTAGGAGGTTTTTTCACAGAAGAAGGAGACTGTAATGCGCAATGAGAGAAGGGACAAATAAATCCACTCATATATATACAGTCTGCTTTAGATCTTGATGTCTCACTCCATGGAGGCATTCTGCCTGGGAGGCCACCAGATCTAGAGTTGGTGAGAGACATCTTACCATTTGGTTCACCAATCTTATATTTCATAGGGGTGAATACCTTGGAGGGGTATAGTAAAACGCAGAGAGTCTGGGGAATACTCAAGGAGGAGGGATACACTCTCCCATTTTCAACATTACCCACTCTCTCTACATATTCTGCACTGATATAAGTTGCTACAATGATGAAGGATGGCACCACCATGGTGCAAGGGAGCTACTCCATATATTTTGAGAAACAAAGGGTACTTCATTTGAGGAAGGAATGGAGGCCACTCATGCTTACATTGGCCAAGATCAGGAGGTTCTTTTTGGATGGTAGCTTCTCATTGGAAGCCAACTTCCAAAGGCCACCACTTCTACTTGAGCATGACCAGCTGCATGATGGGAATGGAAGAACTTTGGAGGATTAATTTTTCATGAGGGATGTCAAACAAAAATATAGCAGCATGTGGGGAGCTTCACATTTCAGATCTACAATGCAGTCTCTTAGGAGGATTGATCCATATTGGAGGTCTCAACTTTTCGTAGAGTACTCCAGGGATCTTGGTTCTTGCATGATTCTTGATGACCCGGAGGGAGATAATAGATAAATGGTGGATGATGTGGTCATATATTCTTATGGTAGAATCTTCTTAAGTAGAGCTTCTGAGCTCAAGGAGAAGTTGTTACATGCAGCACATGTGGACTTTCTTTCCATGCACCTTGATGCATATCATTCCCTAATGGAGGAGTTCACTTGGAAGGGCATCCAACAGGATGTATATCAGAATATGGAGAGATGCATAGCCCAGATGATGATAGATATGTTGTCACAACCACTTCCCTACTCATTGAGAGTGAGGGAGAACTTTCAGTTGAGCTATTTCACCTCAATGACCAAGGTACATAGTAGAGGATGTGCATTTATATATTGTGATTTGTACTCCTTTACTTTTTGTGAGAAGCATATTGTACCAAGGAAGATCATTCCTTCTTGTATATTGTATTGTGATGTACTTGAGGCCATTTGCAGCATTAATGTTGGTCATTATATTGGTGGTTTGTGGGAAATGCCACATGATTCTCAGTGTGCAACGTTGGCACCAAAATTTAGTTTCATGATCCCACCTTGTAGGATGATTGTGGTAGAAAACAAGTGGATGAAAGGACACTTGTTATACTTTATTTTGATGCAGTCAAGGGATGCACTGAACTGGTTCCACATGTGGAACTATGATCCACCACCCGGTTTTCATATGACTACTTGTTTTTATTTATTTTTCCTCCCATATATTGATGATTTTCTTGTTCTTATGGGAAGCTTTGTTGGGAGGATGGGAGAAGAGTTGGAGGTACCCATTGGGAGTATGATTGTCCATACTTCATATGTTTTATGTTTCAAGAGAAAAAATGGGAAAACCATGATTTCCACACTACATCTCTTGTCTTCATGTGGGAGGAGCCATTTGGAGAACTTGAGTTCTTGGGAGAGTCACTTCATGGATCATTTTATTAATGGGGAAACTTGGGACATTCTTGGAGACGATAACATTTCAGCCCAAGATCAGAAGTAGCCCCATACATATCATAAATGGAGAGAGAAACAACATGAGTGGGAAAATCTACTCTCTCCATACAACCCCAATACATCACATAAGCAAGGGGCTGAGAATTTCTTTGATGAGCTACCTAGGATGGCTCATTTCATTTGGATGATAGCATGGAGATGGGAGTTTCTCTTTGGGAATGAGACCCCCTATGCTTATCATCACTCCCACCTTGAACATGCCATTGGATAGAAAGAAGGTTTCCACTTACATCTTCCACTTTCTCATGATGTGAGCCATTTGGTTTTGCATACTTGGGAGGAACTATTGGGGGTCAGATTTATTGCAAACTATTTTGAGCAGTGGTGGGGACTATTGATGATGAGGCCACAAGAGGAGGAGGGGAGGAATTTTTCTCCATCTTTACAGTTTCTTGAGGACAAGCAACATTTTGGAGGGGAGGACAGTAATATTCCAAAAATTTAGCCTTCAGCTAAATGGAATATTATAGTTTTTTTTATCACTAGGTAGGTGAATAAGTGGGTAGAGAGGACCATAAATCTCCTTAGGAGGAATAATAACACCCCTAATGTGAAAGGAGGAAGAATATAAAGCTATATTAAGCACCTTTGGGTGTGAATTGGAGGGGATACATGTTGAATAGGTCAACTTTGACCAAATCATATGCGCTATCATAGAAGAGTGGCATTTATGATGAGACAAGACAGTTTTAGTGGAGGAAAAATTGCATGAGCTTAGTGGCATTAATGGATGGGACCCAATGTGAGAAGGCTCACAAAATATATATGAAGGGGATGGCATCCATTGTTATTCATGTTTGAGATTATTATTTGATATTTTTATGTTTAGACTTTGCATCCTTTAGCTGTTTAGCGAGGTTTGTTGTGCTGCTTAGCACAAAGGTGCTCCTGGTCGGGAATCCCTACCTCATCCTCAAGGAATGAAAGGTTCATTTGATTTCATTTCCTCATTCCAGCATTCTGGCCAAGCTACCTCCTTTAGCTATAGTGCAGTTTTTGTTTAGAGTTGGGTTGTGTTACAGGGTGCAGCAAAGGAGGATCACATAGAGCCAATTATGGGCTTGTTTTTCAGTGGAGAGGAAGCCTATGCATTGGAGGATTAGAAATGAGGGATCCTGGGCATATTTATATATTTTTTGCATCAAGAAAACCATCTACCATCCCTCACAACACATTTTCAGCCCAGATCTGCGTTATTTTTAGTGGCAGTTGTTGGGAGGGTTGATTGGGCTCATCAGGAGGGTCTATTTCTGAATGGAGGGATCAGCCTTCTATTGATTAATACCATTGTAGGAGGAAATTATCATTTCATATCTATCATAGCCTCATTCTATTTAGTTCCAGGTTGTAGTGACATATCAACCCTAGGGTTATTTGTCACATTATATATTTTTCTTGGTATTTCTAGCAATCTTTTCTGGGTTGGCTAGAAATCATGTATTATAGCCCATATATTCTTTTATGGGAATTTATTTTGTATCTACCAGCCATATTGCATTTATGTATGTTTACAACAGCAACTACACTGATATAGACAACGTTGTCACTACTTTTTGACATTCTATACAGTAGCAGCAACTCATGTGCTTATTGATATGATCATTGGAGGCTTGTTCTTATTGCTTGAGTGCCTTAACCCTCAAGATATTTTTGTATATTGTTGCTGATATCTTATTAAAATGGTGATTTCATATTGATCCCTCTTATGACATGTTCATAGTTTCTATGTTTTACATTATTATGTCTTATATTGCTGCTATTTCCATTTGGGAATATTACAAACAACAAGTAGGAACAACAAGTTTACAGTGGGGAAACATCCTATCCAACGTATGTTGTGGAGATACATGAATACAACCTAAGATCCAGAAGAGTAATTCCAGAAAAGCATCCTCCATCTCCACCTCCAAAGGTTGAGGAGGAAAGGGAAGAGATCAACCCTCAGAACAATCGACCTTATTTTACTGAGCACCTAATCCACTCTAGTCAGCACACCCCCGAAGATACTGAACTCCTGGGAGAATTGAAAAACTTGTGTGTGAAAATACCCCTTCTCCTAGCCATTAAGGAAGTCCCTATTTAGAAGAGGCTCATCAAAGAAAATTTCTTTGAAAACATTAAGACAACGAAGAAAGACACCCCCACCATCAATGTTGTGGGACAATTGTCTGACTTAATGTTGGGGAGGGTGATCTTCCAAAAGTACCTAGACCATAGAAGTCCAGTAATAGATGTACATGTCAATGGTGTCATAGTCCCCCACACTAAAATCAATATTGGGGCTGTTATTAATGTGATGAATAGGGAAACTATGCTTAATCTCAACCTCCAAGGAGGCTTGATAAAGACTACCACTATTTTGCAACTTCCCAACTAATCCATATTAGCTCCAGAAGGAATTTTTGAGGATGTGATGGCCTCGATTGACTCCTGGTAGTAGTCCACAGATTTCCTGATCCTCTAGCCAAAAACCAAGTTTAATGGATATCCTCTTATTTTATGAATACCTTGGTTGGCCACTATCAATGCTTATATCAGTTGTAGGGCCTGAAACATGACTATGAAGAATGGGCCTTTGTCCAAAAAATGATATTATATCCTCCTGCCCAGCTACCTTCCCTTGACCATGACCTGCCCTTTTGGTTGGAAGTTGAAGAAGAAGAGGAAGAAGTGTACAATACCACACCTTACCCCATTTTTACCATAGATATTGTTCTTAGAGGGGTGGAAATTGATGAGTATGATCTCATTGACCACATCATTCAAAGCCAACCCCCCACTGCCATTCTACTTGAAGATATAGTGAGAGAATCCGAAAGCCACCCTTGGATTGAGCTGCACTCAGTTGAATCAACCTCTGAAGACACCAAGGCTATGGAATTTGGCTCATCTAAATCCTTGAATATTAACTCATACCTGTCGTCCAAGGATGAAGAGAAATAGTGACAACCCCTGAAGGAAAACTTACATGATTTTTCTTGGGACTACAATGACATGAAAGGGGTGCATCCCTCAATGTGAAAACATCATATTTATATTAAGGAGGGATGTAAGGCTATGAGCCAACCCCAAAGGAGGATGAACCCGACCTTAAAAGACATAGTGGAGGATGATCTACAAAATTTGATGGATTTAGGTTTCATCTATCCCATATCAGAAAATGAGTGGGTGTCTCCTCTCGTTCTAGTCCCAAATAAAAATTGAAAGTGGTGAATCTGTGTTGACTACCG
Organism: Pinus albicaulis; assembly: GCA_034641835.2. Lineage (NCBI taxonomy): Eukaryota > Viridiplantae > Streptophyta > Pinopsida > Pinales > Pinaceae > Pinus > Pinus albicaulis. The sequence continues at coordinate 604,641,647 of CM076571.1, read as the reverse complement.
AGAACTAATAAAAGCCAGTAAAAATGACCATTTCCCTTTTCCCTTCATTGATCAAGCTCTAAATGGTCTTGCAAGAAATACATTTTTCTCTTTCCTAGATGGATTTAGTGGGTATAACTAGATTCAAATCAACCTTGAGGAGTAGGAAAAGGCCCCTTTCACATGTCCCTAGGGCACTTTCACTTACAGAGTCCTTCCCTTTGGCTTGTGGAATGCCTTTGCTACTTTTGAGAGAGCAGTCCTTAACATTTTTTCTGAACTAGTCCATGATTCTCTAAAGATCTACATGGTCGATTTCACACCTTATGGGTATGATTTTCAGGAAAATCTCTTCAATATAGGAAAAGTGTTGAAGAAGTGCATTGAAATGCATCTCTCTGTATGTCCTCAAAAGTGTGAATTTCTAAAAATGGCAAGGATAGTCCTAGGCCATTCATTATCACAAGGAGGGATACAGATAGACCCAAAAAAAATCACCATCATCAAAAGGGTGCATATCCCTTAAAATCAGAGAGATGTCAAAACTTTCCTAGGTTTGTCTCACTACTATAGGAGGTTCATTAAAAACTTCAATAAAGTGGCTTCACCATTATTCGAATTATTAGCCAAATATTTTGAGTTTTTCTAGTTTATTCTCTGTCAGGAGGCTTTTGATATCATCAAGGAGAAGCTAACAAATATCCCTATTCTTCGAGGTCCAACAAGTCTTTGCCCTTCCACATTCATACATATGCATCAGATAAATCTATGCAGGTTGCCTTGGGGCAATTGGAAGAAAATTTACCCTATGTGTTGTGAAACCATCTCCAAAAATAGAAGAAAAGAGAGATCAATGCCTTAGAAATAAGCCACTTCGAGGGGGAAACCTCCTTTACATTACATAAATAAAAAATTCTTGGATGATACAAATGACAAAACCTCCTTCTATATATAAAAGTCCATGAGGTCACAATATAATCCTAGCCGACTTAACAATAATAATGTAAGGGCACAATAATAACAATATTGGGGTTACAGGGGTACAACAATAACAACAAGGGGGTTACACTAACAACAATAAGGGACTATACTAGTAATATGGGGAGCTAAAATTCCCCTCTCCTTCAAAAATGTGTTGTCATCAACACTTGAGTAGCTCTAGATGCTTCTGCATAAAATTCTCATCCTCCCATTTAGAATCTTCAGTGGATAATTTCTTTCACTTGATGAGATACTCTGAAATTGATCGATTTAGTAGTTGTCGAGTTCTTGTTTCCATGGTTGCTTTAGGTTCCAATATGAATTTTCCCTCCTCATCAAGTTCTGGCAATATTTTTGAACTAGAAGTTTGTCCTCTATAACCTTCTTTAAGCATAAAACATGGAAAAATGGATGCACTTGCGAAGAAGAAGGAAGCTCCAATTTGTATGCCATAGTACCAATTTCTTGCAACACCTTGTAAGGACCATATTAATTTGGAAATAATTTATTATCCTTCTTAGCTTGCTTGAGCAACATTTTTTTGTATGGTTGTAGCTGTAAAATTACCCAATATCCTACATCAAAACTTCTCTCGCTGCGATGTTGATCTTCCTTTTATTTCATTCGATTTTGTGCCAAATTTAGGTTATCCTTTAAGAGTTGGAGAAATTCTTGTTGCTGCTCAATGTGATCTTCCACTGGTTGAACCTTAGAATTTTCTCTTAAAGAAGATACGATGGACGGTGGATGATATCCATAAAGTTCCATAAATGGGGTCATTTTTGTTGCAATATGGAAGGAAGTGTTATACCACCATTTAGAGAGAGGTAACCACTTGACCCATTGTGTTTTCTTATCATATATAAAACAACGACGATATCCTTCCAAACATTTATTCACTCTCTCAGTTTGACCATCGGAATGAGGCTGATAAGATGAACTATGAGCTAGTTGAGTACCCAAATGAGAAAATAATTCCATCCAAAAATTTCCAGTAAAAATGGGATCTCTATCACTTATAATAATCTTTTGGTTTCCATGTATCTTTTGAATTGTTTCCATAAATGCAGTATCAACTGTACTTGATTTAAATTGATGAGATAATGCACAAAAGTGTGCATACTTGGTAAGTCTATCAACTAACACCATGATGACACTCTTTCCTTCAAATTTAGGTAAACCTATGATAAAATCCATCCAAATCTCCTACCAATGTTGACTTGGAATGGATAAAGGTTTTAGAAGACCTGGGGTCTTAATTGTCTCAAATTTATTTTACTAGCAAACCGAACATTCTGCCACAAAATTTTGAATATCATATTTAAGGCCATCCCCAAAAAATTATTTATTCACCCTGTGGTAAGTTTTTAAAAATCTTGAGTTTCCTCCTAAAGGAGAAGTATGCAATTCCAAAAGAATATTTTGTTTAAGTTGGGAATTATTGAAAATATATAAGCAATCTTTGTACCATAAGGAATCGTTTTTCCAACTAAATGTATCATATGTACTAGGATATTTCTACAAATTTTAAATGAGTGTCCATACTTCTTTTTCCTTCTTCCATTCATCCATTGCTTTGGTTATCCAATCTGGTTGGATAATAAAAATGGCACAAAGCAATGCTTCCACCTCTTCATCCTTTCTTGAGAGTGCATCTGCAACAACATTTAGCTTCCCTTTTTTGTAGATGATTTCAAAGTCATAACCCAACATCTTTGTGACCCATTTTTTTTTCTCTTCTGAAGATAGTATTTGTTCCAAAAAAATTTTAAGACTATCATGATCAAATTTTACCTTGAAGTGTCTTCCCATTGGGTAAGGTCGCCATCTGTTTAGTGCATGTAGTATTGCCAACATTTCATTCTCATCAATAGCTTTCTGTAAATACTTTCCTTTGATTAGTAAAATTTCAAAAGTAATGGGTCTTCCTCCTTGCATTAAAACAACACCAATTCCATTTCCTGAGGCATCACATTCCACAATAAAGGTTTTTGTGAAGTCTGGCGTAGCTAAGACCAATGCTAGGGACATTGCCTCTTTAAGATGTTCAAAGGCCTTAGTTTCTTCAGGAGTCCATGAAAATGCATCTTTCTTCAATAATGTTGTAAGAGGTGTTGCTATTCTCCCATAATTCTTAACAAAATTGTGATAATACCCTGTTAACCCGAGAAATCCTCACAACTGCTTTATGGTTGTGGGGACTTTCTATTCCTTAATAGCTTTAATTTTGTTAGGGTCTATCTTAACACTCTCATGAGATACAATATGAACCAGATATTCCATTTCTTGTGCTCCAAAGAAAAATTTGGATGTTTTTGTATATAATTGTTTCTCCTCCAATAGTTTGAGCACCCTATCAACATGTTAAACATGATCCTTCCAAGACCTGCTTTAGATTAGTATGTCATCAAAAAATCTAGCACAAACTTTCTAAGGAAGGGTTTGAAAATGGAATTCATCAACCCTTGAAATGTATAAGGTGCATTGGTAAGGCAAAAAAGCATGACCGAAAATTCAGGATGACCCTCATGAGTTCGAAATTTTGTTTTCGGAATATCTTTTGTCTTCATCCTAATTTGATGATATCCTAAACAAAGATCCAACTTGGTAAAATAAACTGATCCATGTAATTCATCCAATAATTCCTCAATCCCAGGAATGGGAACTTTATCTTTAATAGTGAGCGTATTGAACTTTGTAATATTCCTACATTAGCAAGCAGCTAATGGGAATTTTAATTTTTTATTTTTGCACTTAGTAGATGAATAAATGGGTGAGGAGACCCATATTTAACTTAAATCTGAATAAAATCCCTCATGGTGTGAAAAGGGATCAAGGTAGTAGCTAGATTTTATAGTCTCATGTGCGAACAGGGACAAATGCATGTGGACAAGGTCAAGTTTGACCAAGTCAATAGTGCAGGTATGAGAGGAGGAAATCATCCATAGAGACAGCACAGTGCAAGTGGGAGGAAGATTCCTTGGTGAATGAAACCCTAATGAGTGGGGCCCAAAAAGAGGAGGGTCACACATGTTTAAAAGGAAGGCAAGGCAGCCATAACAAGTTTATGCTTATGATTTGATTTCTAGATTTGTCTTTTTAGACTATTCTGCAATCTCTTGTTGTTTAGCAGAGTTGTTGTGCTGCTTAGCACAAGGATTTCCTATTTAGGAATCCTTCTCCTTTCTTGAGAGGCATCTTGAAGGAGTGTATTGATTTTCCTCGCATCTAGGATTGAGGCCAAGCATCCTCCTTCAGCTACAACGTTATTTCTATAGAATTATAACATTTTGTTGCAGGGTGTTGCAGTGAGGGTTCGCAACACCACTTCCAACACTTGTTTTTCAGAGGAGGAGGCTCTCTTTCCTTTGAGAGATCAGTGAGGAAGAATTCCGGAGTAGTATTTCACATATTGGCACTTGGCCAAAGTACTCCCATCATATACAGTGTAGTCCCTTGCAGGAACTGCGTCATTTCTTGCAGTGTTGCAGTGAGAGGGTAAATCCCCTCATGTTTGAGCTATTTTCTCAGGGAAAAGGCCAACCTTTCTCCCTGAAAGTTTGTAAGGAGGATTTTCCTTCATTCCATGTATTTTTCAGCTATATAAAGACATATATTTAGTTATACTACATCATTTTCAGATCCATATCTGCAGATCTAACACTTTGCACTTGTACTCTCATAGAACCCTTGCCAAGTCATTTCTATAATGTGTAAAAGAAGCTTATTCTCCATTTTTATCCATGATCTGATGTATTATACTCCATGTATGTTATTTCCATAATATTTCATCATAAACCCTCATAAAATCACATTATATATGCTTCAGTGAAATATGCATAAGTAAAGTCATGGGATTTGGGCCTTTTTGAGCCATATCGGGGCTAGGAGACCTGTTTAACTTAGCTAGAGTGATTTTTTTTTTCTCCCATTTGGTATGTAAGTCCCATATGACATAATATAAGGTACCCCACAATTATATTCCCCTTTTATTATGCTATTTTCTGGGAATAACATTTTTAGGGCTTAAAATGATGATTTTCCCCAATTCTTGGATCATAGAATGAAGTATAAGTTGATGTTGTAACACCAGATAATGATAATGTGTTTCTTGAAACATTTAATGAGTGAATATATTGATTCTACTCCTAAATTTTGTTTACATATTGTTGCAGTCCCATTATTGGGCATTTTCCAGCCATTCTAGGTGTGAGAGGTCTGTTTACCTCACCTAGTTTGTTTGGTTTCTGATTTCCTCTTGGATTTGGGTCTTATATTATCATATATAAGGGATAGAAGGGATAATATTGTTTTATATAGCACACATTCTTGAAAAATGTGTTTTTTGGGCATGTCTTGCTAGCAATCCCAATTTAGGGATATTACAGTTGTATCAAAGCATGATCTTTGGCTCAGCCTGTGATTTCTAGCTATTAGAAGAGAAGTGGTAAGAATGATGAAAATAATGAGCTTTCTCTCATCATTTTTCAGATCCAGAAAAGGCCTCCCCAAGGAGGTTAAGCAGCTAAAGTGTTGCAATGAAACTCCTAGAGGGTTTCAAGAAGAGGAAGAGCCATGCACTTCCTATTCTCAAAGAGGAGAAGACCAGAGACATGAAGGACACTTGGAATCTAAAATTCTAAGTGAATACATTTCTGAATACAAAGCTAAACCTAGAGCCTTCAAGGAGACTCTATCTTTACCACAGTTCATTCAGCTAGAAGAAGGAAAGAGACCCTACAACTATGGGATGATGAGAGGCAATAGATTCCCATTGTCCACTTTTGATGGATCACTCACATGTGTAGCAGAGGCTTGGATGATGAAGCTATAGGCTTTATTCCTACTACATCCAGTAGTAGAGAGAGAGGTTGTAGAAATTTCATTGTTGCACCTTGAAGGTGTAGCAAACACTTGGTGGTTCAGCCATTTGAGCCATGCAAGGGTGTCTACTCTTGTTGAGTTTTCTCAAAGGATGATTAGGAGATTTGGAAAAATAAGGGATCATCCCTCACCACTAGTTGAAGAGGCATGTGCCATCGCTGTTGTAACCATGGAGGAGAAGCCTTAATCTTCAACAGTTTTGGAAGCCAACACATATGAGGAAGAAACTCTTGCAGCCCTGCAAGAAGCTTCCAAATTTCACCAAGGTAAGATTGAGTTTCCATCTCTTGTCATTTCAGAAAATCTTATGGAGGGATATACATCATTATATATAGCTGATCCAAATCAACAGAGTTGCACTACACTGTACAAGAGCAGTAGTGAAGAAAGGAGGACCCATTCCTCATGGGAACATTCAAATAATAGCTTCATTCAGGAAGCCATGGAGGAAGAGATGTCAAAGGGTAGACATCTTGATATGAGGAATTCTTTTTCCTCTCTAGATGACACTCTCACAATGAGCATGCCACACCTCAAAGAAATACTTCTACTTGCATCAGAACCAAGGCCTCTTTGGTTTTGGAAGGCCATGCATGAGGAGGAGGTCTCATCGTGAGATTCCATTGGAGGTGCACTTCAACATTTCATGAAGTGTAAAGTTCCTCAAACATTTGAGGAGGTTGGTGTCCTACCATGGGAGGATACCAAATATTTGCAGTCCATCGCCCGAATTGGGATGAGTGGATGGCAGTATGGAGCAAGAGGTTTCCAAACCCGTTGCAAATTTATGATACAGGCCATCAAGATGCATGGTTGTGCTGGTTATTTTTGGGTGAGTATGGTCACTATCCAAAAATTTCTATTTCCTTATCTCATGCCTTAAGTCTCAATGAAAGGATGCATAAGAATAAGGCATGGTTGTTGTGGCTATTAAGAAGAGAGTTTGGACATCATATGTCAAATCTTATGTCCATTTATTTTCCTTTGTTTGAGGTATATCTCATGTACTCACATGTATTTATGTTTGAGATGTGTTTCATGTATGTACCTTGTTTTGGGAGGAAGGATAACTCCCACATTATGTCTAAGGGAGCTAGTTTGTACTATGTTGATGAGACATCTCACATGTCCATCATTATATTATTGCTCCATGATTTTCATTTTGATAATGCAAGAAGGCAGCAAGAGTCCTTGTTTCTATGGTTACTATTGGGAGAGTATGGGCTGAAATTTCTCCATACTCATCATGATATTTCAGGAGGAATGTATGGCACATTCAAGGTGCAAAGAGGCTATCCTTCAACAATGGAGGACACGGAGAGGCTTCCACATAAGAGAAAGAGCCTCTCACATAGCAGCATATTGGTGGATGGCTTTGGCATGTGGAATGTCAAAGAGGGGAGTCATGGAGTGACAAGAGCCTTAACACTAAGGCCAATAGCGTTGACACTTGGGAGTAAGTATCTTTTGATGGAGTGTTCCAAGGGGAATATGCATCATTCCCTTTTGCAGATTTTCATGAGGAGATTCTCATGGGAGGACTCATCCATGGACCTCACTTTTAGTTTACTCATTATGCATGGTAAGAGATACATCTATGTACTTACTAATTGTCCCATTGAGTATCTGTATCTTTTCACCATCTATGGACAGTGCATTGCTCCACATAAGATCAAGATTATTCTTGGGTTACATGGTAACTTTAGTGCCAATATTTGTAATGATGATAACCCATCTCCTCATAACTTTGGGAAATTGTATAATTTTTTTTATTGTGCTCAGCTGATATATATTGTTGATTACTACCACATAGTAGATGAGAAAACTTGTGCAGCGAGTAATCCATTGAGAAGCAACTTGCCAGATGATGTTCTAAAGAAGCAGTTGGAAAGACTGTGCTATATCCACTTAATAAACCATTAGTATCATGTAACCTTCAATATTTCTCTAATTTGGATGCCAAGTGGTGATGATGTGCCATTCATTTTGGATGGGATGATTTGGGCTGGCATGATTCATGACACGGGAGAGAGGATATTTGGAGATCTAGTCTTCTTCTTGTCACTTGAGGGAAACCTTATTACAACCACAAATCAACATGGTCTCCACACTTACTATGAGTGGAGAGAAAGACAGCGTGGGGTAGGCCATTTTGTATACCATGTTCAGTTATTCATCCCACCTACATTTTAGGAGCTAAGGGTGGAGGAGATCTTTTATGAGTTGCCATGCTGGAGGGTGACTCATCTTGTATGGATGATAGCTTGGCGGTGGAGGTTTTACATAGGAATGATAGTTCCCAAACACATTTCAAACTCCATGCCTTGGTAGGAAGCTTTTCAATTCTGTCCTCGTAGTTGCTTGAGGACAAGCAACATTTGGGAGGGCAGGACTGTAATATTCCTACATTAGCAAACAGCTAATGGGAATATTAATTTTTGATTTTTACATGTAGTAGATGAATAAATGGGGGAGGAGACCCATATTTAACTTAAATCTGAATAAAATCCCTCATGGTGTGAAAAGGGATCAAGGTAAAAGCTGGATTTTACACTCTCATGTGTGAACAGGGACAAATTCATGTGGACAAGGTCAAGTTTGACCAAGTCAACAACGCAGGCATGAGAGGCGGAGATCATCCATAGAGACAGTGCAGTGCAAGTGGGAGGAAGATTCGTTGGTGAAGGAAACCCTAATGAGTAGGGCCCAAGGAAAGGATGCTCACACATGTTTAAAAGGAGCACAGGGCAGCCATAAAAAGTTTATTCTTATGATTTGATTTCTGGATTTTTTTTCTTAGACTATTCTACAATCTCTTGTTGTTTAGCAGAGTTGTTGTGCTGCTTAGCACAAGGACTTCCTATGTAGGAATCCTTCTCCTTTCTTTAGAGGCCTCTTGAAGGAGTGTACTTATTTGCCTCACATCTAGGCTTGAGGCCAAGCATCCTCCTTCAGCTACATCATTATTTTTGTAGAAGTATAATGTTTTGTTGTAGGGTGTTGTAGTGAGGGTTCACAACACCACTTCCAGCACTTGTTTTTCAGAGGAGGAGGCTATCCTTCCTTTGAGAGATCAGTGAGGAAGAATTATGGAGCAGTATTGCACATATTGGAACTTGGAAAAATTAATCCCATCATCTACAACGTATTCCCTTGCAGGAACTGCATCATTTCTTGCAGTGTTGCAGTGAGAGGGTCAATCCCCTCAAGTTTGAGCTGCTTTCTCAGGGAAAAGGCCCACCTTTCTCCCAGAAAGTTTGTAAGGAGGATTTTCCTTCATTCCATGTATCTTTCAGCTGTATAAAGACATATCTTTAGTTATGTTATTTCATTTTTAGATCCATATCTATAGATCTGACACTTTGCACTTGTACTCTCATAGAACCCTTGCCGGGTCATTTATATAATGTGTAAAAGAAGCTTATTCTCCATTTTTCTCCATGATCTGATGTAATATACTCCATGTATTTTATTTCCATCATATTTCATCATTAAGCCTCATAAAATCATGCTGTATATGCTTCAGTAAAATATGCATAAATAAAGTCATGGGATTTGGGCCTTTTTGAGCCATATTGGGACTGAGAGACCCGTTTAACTTAGCTAGAGTGATTTTTTTTTCTCCCATTTGGTATGTAAGTCCCATATGACATAATATAAGGGACCCCACCATTATTTTCCCTTTTTATTATGATATTTTATGTGAATAATGTTTTTAGTGCTTAAAATGCTACTTTTCCCCAATTCTTGGATCATAGAAAGAAGTATAAGTTGCTGTTGTAACAATAGCTAATGATAATGTTTTTCTTGACACATTTCATGAGTGAATATATTTTTTCTTCTCCAACATTAAGTTTACATATTTTTCCAGTCCCAATATTGGGCATTTTCCAGCCATTCTAGGTGTGAGAGGTCTGTTTACCTCACCTATTTGTTTGGTTTCTGATTTCCTCTTGGATTTGGTTCTTATATTATCAGATCTAAGGGTTCCAAGGGCTAATATTGTTTTCTATAGCACACATTCTTGAAAAATACATTTTTCAGGCATGTCTTGCTAGCAATCCCAATTTGGAGATATTACAAGCTCCCTATAATCCGGAAACATCTGCCATGATCCATCCTTCTTGTGCACCAATACTACTGGAGCAGAGAAATAACTTTGACTAGGTTGAATTATACCAGCCTCCAGCATTTTTGCAATCATACGTTCAATTTCACTCTTTTGGACATAAGGATATCTGTAAGGCCTGATGTTTGGAGGAACAATTCCTGGAATCAAATGAATATTATGATGATGATCATGAATAGGTTGGAGTCTTTTGGGAGTTTCAAACACCTTGGAATGATTGTCCAAGACTTTTTGGAGATCTAGAGAAATAGATGATTTTGAAGTTGGAACTTTTAGTGAGCATAATTGTGCAATTACGCCTTGTTGTTCTATCTTCAGAAGCTTTGTCATGACATTAGAGCTTATTATATATCCCGACTTCCCTACGATACCCTGTAATTCAATTTCCTTTGCTTCTGAAAAAAAATTCAAGAAAAGTTCTTGAAAATTAGAAGCTACCATCCACAAAAATTGTAGCAATTGTACTCCTAGTACAATATCAGCACCTCCCATTGGAATGGAAAGAATTGGACTATTAAATACATATTCCACCATGGTTATCTTGATATTATGGAATTTTTTAGAGAAATATATGGTTCCTCCACTTGCAACCATCACTTGAAATTCTAGTGCTGGTTATAGGAAACAATTCAATTCCTTGGCTACCTTACAATGAATAAAATTATGGGTACTACACGAATCAATCAACACTATTACCTTTTTCTTCTTGATATGTACTTCTATCTTGAGATTTTGAAGAGTTGTAATTCATGCCAATATGTTACACGATATGGTAGGACTCGTTTATTCTTCTTCTAGGGTTGGTTCCTGGTGTATATCCTCTTCTTTTGAAGTTTCATGTTCATTTTATTCCTCCCCTTCCCAATCTATGTAAAATAATTTCTTCTCAGTGCACTTATGACCTTTAGTGTATTTTCTATCACAACTATAGAAAATCCCTTTTGCTCTTTTCTCTTCCAATTTATGTGGTGTCAACTTTGTAGGTTGTGGAAGTCTAGGAGTACTAACACTTCAATATTTATATATGTGAGTGGTAAGCTTCCTTGTTGCCATAATTATACATTCAATTTTTCTTGCCAACATGAATTCCTTCTCCAATGAATCAGGCTCCCAAACACGAACTTCATGTTGGATATTATCCTCTAAAGTACCTATGAAGACATCAATCATCTGTTCCACTTGAATATCATTTACCCTTATATTCAATTTTTAGAAGTCCTTAATGTGCTCCACCACTAAACCCTTTTGTTTGAGATTTATCAATTGGCTAAAGAAGGTGTTTCCCTTTGTATCCTCATAATGTGCTATCATTTCCTCTGTAAAAATTGACCAAGTGACAATTTTATTATGGGAGCAAAGCCATCGATACCATCGATACCATTATTAATGCATACATTTTGTGTGTTTTGCACATTATTGAGATCGAAATATTTCTCCATCTATAGTATCCATGTTACAAGATACTTGCCATCAAACTTCCTCATATCCATCTTTGGAATATGGTGGTTCGTCCATCCAACATTAGAGTTTTTGAAATCACAATTAACATTAATTTGTTCTCTTCATGAGTTTCCTCTACTATCTTTTCGCCATTAGGAAACATATCTTGTATAAACTTTTTCAAACCTTCCATGTATTCTTTTAGATCATTCTTCATGTTTTCCATGTTGTCTCTCATTTTTTCTTCCATGTCATCCATTTTAGCTTCCATTCCAGCTTCCATGCCATCCATGTTAGCTTCCATGCCTTTCTTCAAACCATCCATCTTAACTTCCATTCCTTTCTTCAAAACTTCCATTTCATTTTTTGTTGCTCTTTGTGAGAGCAAAATTTGGTGCACTTACTCTTGTAATTTTTATATGTCATTTTTATCACTGGAAAAATGGAAAAAAAAATATGACATTATTAATGTCAGGCAGAACGATTTATAGGGATGACGCACATTAGAGAATCTGAAGAATTTAAAGAATCTCTAAGGTCCAGAAGAAAAATCAAATTGCACACTCAAGAAACTAGCAGAATGTGCCTTCATGCACATCTTTCTTTAATAGGTGTTCCTTTGCATGACTTTCGCTCAAAAATCCATGTGGATATGAGAGCGGTGGAAGTCACTTTTTGGGACCACAAGGCACACTCCAGGAAATTGATCCCACAATTGAAGCCGCCCAAGGACAGCTTCCCAAGCCTCCTTGGGACCTCAAGGGAGCACACAATGGAATCATGTGGCACACAATTGAATCATCCCCCTCTCTTGGTTCACCATCCACCAATGTACCAAGAGAGGGAAGGAGAGTTTGAATTCATCTATAAAAGGCCACTAAGAGATGAACAAAGTGATAGCACATTGTTATGCTAACCAAAATTGCTTCCAAGCAATCTAGCAATGTGTGATCCATATCAGAAGTAGAGAGGGGATTCAGTTGTTGGCCACCCAACAACTCCAATACTTTGGAGTAGAGAGAGGGAACTTGCACCAAGGCGACTAGGAGGTAAAAATGTCATTGCATCGGGTCTTAGAACTCCCTAGTTCTAAGGGCCACTTTGCAAGTTTGTAAACATTCTATCTTTTATTCCTAATATCACACAATAAGAGGGGACATAGATGCCACCGTTGGTATTATTGTGTTGTTTGAATCGATATGAGATTTTGTGTTATTTGTTTATTTTAGCTTTGTTTTGTCTCTACATATGCATACTATATCATTATCTATTGTGTTTTGTTTTATGGAATGTTCACTAACCTGCTAACTCTTTTGTTTATCTGCATGTGACCATAAACTTAAGAGGTAGTGACCACTTCTCTTAAGAAAGTGTGGATTGGTACGCTCATGCACTAAACCCACCAACACACGATTGGCGACTCCACTAATTTTAATTCCTAGTTAATGTGGTTGTGCCTTTTGTAGAGACCTATTTTTCTGCTTTGGAGTTTGGCTTGAACAACCCCTCTTCTCTTCTTCCTTGCTTTCTCACCCTTAGTGAGAGGCCAAAGGTAGGAAGCTCCAAAATATTTGTTGCAGGAAATTCAAGCAGATTTTATGCAGAGAGATGCACCCGACCACGTGCGTTTAGCAGTTACCTGTGAAAAGACTGCGCGCCTATGTGAGAATTTTCCATGGGGAAACCGGAGGTAGAAAATTTCTACTATTTCTTTTCATTTCCTGTTTGTAAAGTGACTAGTAGCACATAAGAAATCCGCCATCACTATGTTAGGTGTCGCATGACTTGTTAAAACTCACTCTTGGCTGCATTTCAGTAGTTTTAGGTGTTAGTTTTAAAATTTCAAAGTTTATTTTCACAAATTGAACACATAGTTTAAGTAGGGGGAAATTAACTTGTATTATGAAATTACTTATGTTTTTCAAATTTAGACACCAAAAAACACATAGGTAATTACCCAAATTAAGTGGCCCTAGTCCACGCATGCTTTTCTAGACATGCTAACGAAAGAAATCCCCCCCAACAACCATTCATAAACTAGGGACAATGATTGTAATATGTCCAGTTCCCAACACAAAACCCACTCATGCAGAATAATGCACGGGTTAAATTTGTGCAACCTTCCAAAGTACAAACTCTCCAACCATACAATTAGGAGAATCCCAGTTATCATCCTAAGGCGACAAGGAAAAAAGGAAAAAACAAGCCAAAGGTTAATCCTTTACAAGGGGGAAACAACCAACAACGCCCTCCACAATCTTAGGCTAGAGGAAACTCCAACCAAAATCAAAACCAAGGGTCTAAAAAATCCCAAGGGTAGAACAAAAGGGTGAATCTTTGGACCAACAGCTCTTCTTCAATTTGTGGTGAATACAGCCATTACATTCACCATTGTCCTGATCTCCTTGAGCTGAAGAAGCTTCAAGGTAACCATGGACAATGGGGATCTTCACAATAGACAACCGTCATGTAGGAGCCTTTCCCCCATCAAGGGACAATTAGCACTCAGCAACAACAAACAACTCCCGATGATTCCAGAAAAAACAACCATGAAATCTACATGACTGGCGAAGAATTTTTTTTTAGACACGAAATCGAAATTATGATACCCCTCGAAAATCCAATTCTTCAGTAGCAAGTACAAGTGCACCAATAACACCTTTGACCATATCAAAAATACCTATTGAAACTTTTCCAAAAATGGCTAAGGGACCAACTAGGTGGGAAGGAAACCATTCCAAAGCAGCCCATAACTATAACATTGTGAATGATTTAGCCTAATCTCCCACTACCATGTCAGCTTTGGAGGTATTACAATCATGCCAAAAACAAAGGAAATCCTTACTTTCTACATTAGGCACCATCGACCCGACTGATTCATGCATAATGGCTTTCGATTTAGATAAAGCCACCCCTAGGCTTCCTTCAATGGTCGCCTTCCAGATACCGGTGTTAGTTCAAAATATCACCATCCACTAATGTATCATTGAAGAGGGTGCAACCACATGCGTCATGTCCAAGAACATATGGCAGAAGTTAGGGTTTCCCGAGCTCATGCCATCAGACATCACACTTAGATCATGCAACGGGCACCCTTCAACTCCCATCGGCCTTTGCCAAAACATCCAGGTCTGCCTAGCCAGCAAGAACATCTTTATAGACATTGAAGTCTTGGATGCTCAACTAGATTACAATATACTCCTTGGCGAGAGTTATATGTACACCATGTTAGCCATAGCCTCCTATGTCTTTTGAAATATGATGTTCCCCCATGAGGATCACATCGTTATTGTCGACCAATTGACATACCACGAAAAGAGACCCCTAAAAAATAATTATGTCATCCTACCCTATGTAGACACATCTGCCGAGAAACTTACACGGTAGCAATAATATGGCCTTGGTCTATTTAAACCATCGTCCATCCTTGGGTCATTCCTAGGAGACCCCCCTATGATACCATAATCATCATTGGCTATCACAGAAGCTTCGGTGTGAATGATGTCCACATCAAGCACTGAAAACAGCCAAGAGAAGGAGACAAGCAGTAATGACACCGATTCCTCACCCACAGAAGCCTCTCTAGCCTACGTTGTCTCCCGAAATCCTTTACTCTATCCCCCAACTGGTTTTGTATCCTAGCAAGTCCTGGACATCGTGGTGTTACCAAACATATATTTTTCAATACTATTTTGGTACTTGGTCCCACCTACTGGGACGGGAGCCACGCACATCACCTTTATAGGGTTAATCCCCCTCAGTCCTACAGAAGCCCCACCCATTTATGAGACTTTCACAAACATCCCTGCGAAGGCAATTCCCATCACAAAACCGATGGTTATGACCAAGAACACCAATAAAAGAGGGAAGAAGGTTGAGAATCCCACCATGCCATGGGACTGACAGCCTTACACTATACGCCACATACAAGGCCACCCTACCCACATCTTCCCAGAGTTGGATGAGTTAAAACCACTTTTGAGCTCTGCAGTAGATATCGCGGCAATAAGTTCCCGTAAAAAGGAGCCTGCCACCAAAAATCAAGGCAAGGCATTGTGTACCAATCACGCATTCGCTATGTGCAGAAACTATATGCACTATACCCATCATTGCCCAAAAATTATGTGATACAGGGACGCCTTGCACACCATCGATAAATCTTATCAAGAAGATCGCTCCACCCAATCAGATAGAGATGAACCTCACATCATTTTATACCTACAGGAGGAGCAACAGACACTTGAAAGACTTCCATTCATCTTCACCCCTCCTATCATACTCTGCGCACTATGCGACGAACATGATCACTTCATCGATGAGTGCGCAGCCCTGGAACTCATCCATGGATGGTATCCAGTAGCGCAAGTATACTATGTTAGTTTGTGAGAGGCACAATTGTCATGTACGATATGTGATGACAAACACACTTTAGAAAAATTACATTACATCCCTCAATTTCACTTAACACTAGTTAGTTTGCGCTCAGCCATAGTTCGTCTCTCCCTAGAAGACAACTTGGACACTGAGTCCATGAACAACTTGAAAACTGAAGAATATGTGATGAGTAGATCCATTCTCTTCCTGTAAACTGAAAAGTGATCAGTCGAGGAACCCTTAGTCACCCCCAACCACCCTCCACAGAGAATACCAACATGTGCGTTATGTAACACACGCAATCATGTGGTTGCCACTCTCCTCGACTTAGAAGCGCTACGACACTAATACTCAGTCACGTCATCAAATGAACAGGATGGGAACCCCATTTCTAGGATGTTATTTCTAGTATGTCAGGGCAATCATCATGAGTAGTGTCATACCTATATCCCAAAATTACGTCCTCTAATCGACATGATACATCTATTAGAGATGAAATATTGAGACCTTTTCAATCCAAAACCTAACAACCAACATGGAAGGCAGATTTCCCACAAGTAGTCTACTCCATACCCATTTTGGCATATGGGGCAGTTAAGGAAGGTGTGCCAACCCATCATGACCCAGGTTAAACCTAGGATAACATGTAGGCTATGTGACAGAATTGGCCATCAAGTCAATCAGTGCAAAGAACTAAAGCACCTCGCAAACAATTTTCGCATAGTCTCTTTCCTTCCGCAAATATATCTCTCTAACCAAGAGAAAATCATGCACTGCTATTACTAAATTTTCTCACAATTTCATCATACAATAAAATGTGATGATCTCCCGAATATTAGAGAGCCAAGAGCGGCGTTAAGTCTATACTCCCCAAGAGAGTTAGACATACCCAAGCCAAAAATTTGGAAATGGCAACAAAGGACCCTCTCCTCTACATCTGACCCATTCCGAGCATCCAATTATGGGATGAAGAGTAGTGTTGATTCCCATACAATCTACTTAGTTGGCACAGTGGTACTGTGCACCATTCTCACCAGCCATAACCACAAACTAGAGGCATGCCCGCTAATGGAAACATTCAGGCACCTTTGTGCCAGGCACAGCTTCCATCTGCTAAAAAGTTCCTAGCCTAATGAGGAACCTAGCCTTGCACCCATGCAAATCCCCATGATGGAAATTCCTCCCCCACCAAACATTGACGACATGATACACCATATACGATTCATGTCATCATGTACTAAAAATAGGACTCGGTTTGCCCAACTATCTAGGGTTTCCAACCCTGTCCCCGTCACGAAAAGGCAGGGAACCATATGTGTTTGCATCGATTTTCGCAAGATACCGAATTTAAATATTGCCATCGAACTAGTCGATAATACCCAGCCTTTAAAACAATATCTAGTACAACTAGATTGCGTTGAAGAAAGCTGACGAAAATCTTTGCAACACAATGAGGCCCACAAGAAATAGGTAAAAGCATCATTCGACCACCACATCAACCCTCGTTCATTCGCCAAGGGAGAGTTATTCTTCCGCTACAATGTTACAAAAGAGTCTCTAAGGCAAGAAAAGTTCAAAACTTTGTGGAAAGGACCCTAAATCATAAAACATTTTCTCCTCAAGGGGGAATACATCTTGGCAGAGCCGAATGGAACATGCCTCAGAAACCCCGTCAACGAACTTTACCTAAAGAAATTCTACCCTTAAGGGCCCACAAGGCCCATCCCTAGAGTCAAAGTACATAGAACAAACACTTAAAATTTTTGACCAAAATACTTGTCACAAAATACGCTCTAGTGTCACAATGTATTCTTAACCCGACCATTTCTTTGGATTCGTCGATGGAGCATCACAATAGTCTCAAATTTTAGCAGTATCCACTTAGGTCATCTACCACCTGAACCGATCGCCATTCTGCACCAATGGTGTATGCATCGGCTCAGCTACAAACAATCAGGCAGAATATGACGTGTCATCAGACTTATGTATGATGCCCTCAATCAGGGCATATGCCATATGCATATCTACCTCGATTCCCTGTTAGTGGTCTCACAGTTAAACCAAGCATTTGAGGTATGGTATTCACATATGTTTAGAAAATATTTGTGTGCAAAAAGATTAAGCTGACAATTTTATCACATTACATTCACACATATACCAAGAAGTCAAAACCAAACATCCAATCTCATCGCTAAAAATATTGTAATTGGAATGCATCTCGGATAAACCATCATACATAAAAAGAAAAAAATATAGATATCCATCAACACAACACATAATCCATAAGAAGGGGACACACCATGTAAAGCCACAAAAAATATCTCTCTCATATATACCAAAAAATATGTGTCTGAATACAAAAAATATAGTGTCTCTCACCCGAAAGTTAGCCCAAAGATACAAATATACAAGTCGACAAAAATAAGGTAAGCATCCTCATAATGGGTGATTTCCCTGTGTATAATAAAGACTCTAGGGCAGTGCTCCTCCATGTGGGGCACTTGGACCCACAACCGCTCCCGATACCAGCACTGGAGCCGTTGTCAAAATAGAGGTCGCCAACGGAAAAAAAATCGTCCTATAGCCCCTCTCTTGGGCCATTAGAGTCTCTAACCATGCATCATCGAGGTCATCCATGAAGCATCGAGTGGGAATCCCCTAGGTGAAGTCATCCACTCGACCCCATGCATCCTTTAAAAACTGAGCTCTGACATCCAGAGAAGCCATCTACTCCCTAAAATCTGCAATGTGAGCCTCCACCACCTTAGCATGAGTGCACTTAGGAGCACTCTTGGTAGTAGTCGAGCTTCTACCTTCCCTCGAAGGACCAACCTACCTATCAAATACTCCTCCCTGAGGCTATGTCGGAGCTCCTCCCCCACATACATGAGGAACACCTCGAGGCCTTCAGATCGGCTCATGTCCCACCAACCGAGCCATGGGATGCCCGACCTCGCCAACATCTGGAAGAGTAACAAAAATATTTCAGTATCATCATAATACACATAAAAAACATAATTACTCAATTAAATGTAGAATAAAACACAAAAACATACCTACTAGTCCCCATGCATACCCAATAGGAAGACCCATGTCTGGGTCTCCACGGAAGTCCATCCTCGTATAAGGGAACGATAGAAAGATCTGAGGATTGGCCTCAAACAAAGCCTCTATGGTGGCATTCCAATAACGCCCCACCCTACCTCCACCCTGTGAGGCATCACAGGGGCCCACCTCCTCATGTGAGGCTCTCGAGGCCCCCCAACAGGCATAGCCACTGTAGGTCTCAACAGCACCACTCGCTCATACATGATTCTACAAAGGATGCTCGCATATGTAAACATCTTCGATCCACCCCGGACCTTGGAAAGCTAAGCCAACATCCAGTCGTAGAAAAAATGGGCAAAATAAAAAAAGTGTCTGGCCCTTAGTAGCGCAAAACACTAATCTGTGGGCCCGACACCCAATTGGGTGCAGATGACCCTGAAAGTCGCACAATTACAGCCAAAGCACACCACTCAGCCAGGTCAGTCAGAGAAGCTCTCACATAGGAAGGGGTGCATTTTGAGAGCTTTCGAATTATGCGACCTTGGAATATGGAATCCAAGAGTCACACCAATGTAATATGGATACACATCTATGGTTAATAAAATGATAATTCATGCTTATCCTTCCTATGTGTGTGTGTTTGACAAATTTGTGTTTAACAAGGACCATAACGAGAGCTCAGAGGGCCCAATTGCAGGACTGAAAGCAACACTATGATCAGCACTTCATAGCGCTTAAAGGAGGTACCACACATTCACACCTCCGAAAAATTAATTTTTCAGTGACGACACGTATGCCCTCCCTCATCTTATTTTTTATCACATGTCTCTCAATAATATTTGAATAAATAAGATGCTTTCACTTGGGGTATTTTTTTGCAGGTATTGTGAAAAACATCCATCGCTCCATCGACTAAAAGTTCCAAAGCAGGTATCATTCTACCCTTAGCATGATAGAGTCCTAGAAAAACTTTGCATATCATGACATCATTTCTCCACAAGAAATTAACCATAGGTTCCAAGCACCCAACCATGTTTATCATCACCCCACCTTGGACATGATAAACATCCTTGTTGGTCAGTAGAGCCTCCCCTCCATGGAATCCGTCACTTAAAGTAGACCATATATCAGAAAAATCATGACACCATGGCCATATGACTTTACTCTGGGAAGCACTTCATGCCCACAAACCCACCATGCATCAAGTCAAGTTTTACCATATAAATATAAAACCCCTTTCCCGGAATACCAGTTTTTGCAAGAAAATCTAAAGTGCACCACCGCGTCTCACATTTGGCCTACCATACCTTCATTAGCATAGCCCATCTGCAATACTTTCCAGTCGCTTCATCACCCCCACACAAGGGAACAACCAATGGGGCCCCCACCCTCAGCAAAGCACCTTCCTCACATCATCAGTGAGTGAACACTTTCATTTTTGGGGGCACCCATCTCTATGTTTTGTACAATCCAAATCCCATTATTTCATTCTTTTGGTAAGTGTACAAAGACCGCAAATAGTGCACTATGTCCCCGACTCATCCATCCATTTTTTCTCCCATGGCTGTAGTCCTTGGTCACCCTTGGTCGAAGTATCACATCGTTCATGCATAAGCCACCATGAAATTCATAACCAATATATAGCCACCCTAGACTTTCTACTGACTCTAGGGATTTCCCATCAAAAATAGTTATAACTACTGCTAAGATGCTTTCTATACTCCGACCTTGGGCCACTGAATCCCCATAATCAGTTTTTAGTCACCCCTCGCCATCATGCGTATGTTAAACCTATCAAATCTAGGATCCTGATCCCTTGCATCAGTGACTCTCTCGTTCAGTTGAGGCTTCCTTTTTGTCAACGTAAACACCTATTTTCCAAAAAGGAAGCGGTACCTTGGATCAACCCTCACCACAAAAGGGACATCCTCGGGTGGCACTATGGGAGACATCATTGCCCACAGATGTCATCGATCCTCCTGACATTCGACTACAACACAAGCTTTCATGTCAAGATGGTATCGTACCTTAAAACCATTGCACTTTGATCAAATTCGTCAAAGACTCTTGCCTTTATAATCATCTCTTTCAACAATGCTTACACGGGAAGGTCCCAGTCATACACCCATGCACAGAATGTGAATTTATATGTCGTGCCAATATTATGCATGTGGGTACCACATTCCACCTATTGTAAAAGAAAAAATTCCCCTGAGGGCATCAAAAATCCTCATCATCAACCAGCAGATCCCTACCATATGGTGACACAGACAAAATCTGTATTTGTAAAATAGATTTGTTTAGCTAGCCAAAGCATCATGAGCATGGGACATGCCCGCCTCATAGAAAAATTGTATTTATTGTACCATACTATTTCTTGCAGGGTTCCCATAGACATTGTCTCTCCTCGACCCATTGTAACATGTTTCCAACTCCTTGTTACACGCAGGTCTCTCTCTCTCTCTCCACACAGTACACAAAAAAGAAACTATAATGTATTTTGGCAATACAGTTCTTCCTAGACCTCACACATTAGGGGGAAACTATTATCACTGGAAAATCAGATAAGCAAAGATGACATTGTTAATGTTAGGAAGAAAGATTTACAGGGCTAAGGCACATTAGAGAATATGAAGAATTTAAATAATATCTAATGTCCAGAATAAAAATAAAATTTTGAACTCAAGAAACTAGCAGAATGCACCTTCGTGCACTTTTTTCTTTGATAGGCACGCCTTTGCATAGCTTTCCCTTAGAAAGTTGCGCAGAACTGAGAGTGGCAAAAGTCACTTTCTGGGACCACAAGGCACACTATAGGAAATTGATCTCATACTTGAAGCCGCCCAAGGACAGCCAACTAAGCCTCCTTGGGACCTCATTGGAGCACAAAATGGAATCATGTGGCACACAATGGAATCATCCCCCTCTCTTGGGTCACCATCCACCAATGTACCAAGAGAGGGAAGGAGAGTTTGAATTCATATATAAAAGGCGACCGTGAGATGCAAAAATGGAGAGCACATTGTTATGCGAGCCAAAATTTCCTCCAAGAAATCTAGTAGTGTGTGATCCGGAGCAAAAGTAGAGAGGGGATTCACTTTTTGGTCACCCAACAACTCCAATCCTTTGGAGTAGAGAGAGGGACCTTTCACGAAGGTGACTAGGAAGTAAAAACGTCCTTGCATCGGATATTAGAACTCCCTAGTTCTAAGGGCCCCTTGGGAAGTGTGTAAACATTCTATATTTTATTCCTAATAGCACACAATAAGGGGGGACATAGACGCCACCATTGGTATTATTGTGTTGTTTGAATCTATATGAGCTTTCATTTAATTTGTTTAGTTTAGATTTGTTTTCTCTCTACATATGCGTACTATATAATTATATAGTGTGTTTTGTTTTATGGCATGTTCACTAACCTGCTAATTCTTTTTTTTATCTGCTTGTGACTATAAACTTAAGAGGCAACGACCACACCTCTTATGTAAGTGTGGATCAGTACACTCGTGCACTAAATCCACCAACACAGTCATGTTGCACTTCTTCGTCTTCATGAGTAATAGTAGAGCCATCTAAAGGCTTAATGGGTGTTCAATTATTGTTGGGGGGCATTTAGAACTCAATAATGATATCTATTCTACAATATGCCCCTAGAATCAATTCAAACTTATTTTTCACACAAGACTTATGCAATTCGAAAAAAACATACACACCTTTTTCTTACTTTTGAGGAGCTCGATATTGAAACTGAATTATGCCTATGATTTCAGATCTTTAATATCAAAAATTGGGTTCTGTAGTATCCCTCTAAAGTTTCTTTTGAATTCCATAGGTCTGACCTTACTTGGATTCTTCAAGGCAAATCTATACCCAATCTCCCACAATGACCTAATTATGGACTAGTTCAGTAAAGTAAATTTGTACGACATTCCACATATCATTGTTTCCTCCTTAGGATCTGAAATTGATATAAAGGAAACTACATATCGTGCACTTGTGGCCACTTTTTACAAAATTCCAATCTGATGCTGAAAGAGAGAGTTACGCCGATTTTCCCACGGTCACCTCTTTGAGATGAAATTCAGGAGCCTGAAAAAACCCTAACTTCCATAGATCATATCTCTGAAAATATTGTGAACCAAGATCTAAAAATTTTACAGGATGTTCCCCAGGATTTTGGCTTTGTGTGATACAAATTTTAGCTTATGAGAATTTGTTGAAAAAGAGTTATAGTGAAAATTCCACGATGACCTGTTTGGAGTAGAGAAACTCTAGAATCCAAAGCTCTAATATCAAATGTTATGAAACCAGGTCGAAAAATAGAAGAAAAGAGATATCAACGCCTTAGAAATAATCCACTTCGAGGGGGAAACCTCCCTTACATTACATAAATAAACAATTCTTGGATGATACAAATGAAAAAAACTACTTCTATATATAGGAGTCCATGGGGTCACAATATAATCCTAGCCAACCTAGCAATAATAATGTAAGGGAACAATAATAACAATATTGGGGTTACAAGGGTACAACAATAACAATAAGGGGTTACACAAACAACAATAACGGACTATACTAGTAATATAGGGACCTAAGACTATGCCATTTATTTCATTAGCAGGAATTTTTACAAAGTTGAGCTTAACTATACTATCATTGAAAAGGATCTCTTAGACATTTTCCATTCCCTAAACAAATTCAGGCACTACATTACTAGTAATATGAAATTTGTACATACTAACCATGCAGAAATCAAGTATTAAATGAATAAACTTGATTCTAATACTAGAATAATTAGATGGTTGTTCTTATTGAAACATTTTGATTTGAAAATTGTTGATAAACCAAGAAAGGAAAATGTTGTTGCAGATTTCTTATCTAGAATAAATTTATCTGCAGATGAGGATGGAATGGTGGATGATCAACTTCTGGATAAAAATATATTCACTATCTCATCACTCTCTCCTTGGTTTTCTGACATATCCAACTACTTGGTTGATGAGAGGTTTCCTCCAAACCTTTCATCCAAATGAAAGAGAAGGACTATAAGGAGAATCACCCCTTTCACTTGGACTGGTGGAAATCTATTCAAACTAGGTCCGTATCAAATTCTCAAAAGATGTGTGAGGGAAGAGGAGGGATTTGACATCCTCTCAACATGTCATGATGGTCCTTGTGGGGGTCATTTTTCTGCTAAGAGGAAAACCTTCAAAGGTTTTCAAGCAAGATATTATTAGCCTAACCTCTACGAGGATCCCGGGAGATACACCATTAGATGTGATCATTTTAATAAGATGGGGAGACCTACACCAATGGATGAAATTCCTTTGAAAACTCAGATGGCCTTAGAGCCACTTGACAAGTGGGGCATGGACTTCATTGGACCCATTGATCCACCATCCGAGCAAGACAAATATATCATAGTCAATACCGACTACTTAACGAAGTAGGATAAAACAAGGGTTGTAAAGGCAACAATAGAAGAGAAGGTACCTATGTTTTTGAGAGGGATTGTGTTCTACAAGTTTGGAAGCCCCAGAGAGGTATTCACCGATTATGGGGCTCAATTTACATCTCATCTCATTGAGAACGTTATGAGGCAGCACAAAATAAATCACAAGACTTCTAATGCCTATCATCCTCAAGAAAATGGACAGGTGGAGGAGAAAAATAGAGCCTTGGAGAACATGCTCACCAAAGTTGTGAGAAACAGTAGGAAATATTGGGTAGATATATTGGTGGAAGCGACTTGGGCTTACAATACCACCTAGAATACAACTGCAAGGTTTACTCCATATGATCTAGTGTATGGGAACAAAGCTTCTCTTTTTATTGAGTTTGAGTATAACACCCTTAGAATGGAAGCTCAGTTTGACTTGGACATCAAAAATGCACAACAAGAAAGGTTGTTTCAGCTAAATGGTTTGGATGAATTTAGAATGCAGGCCCTCCTTCACACATAGTTAATCCAGCTACAAAGAAAAGTTTGGCATGATAAGCACATCAGAGAAAATACATTTTAGGAAGGAGATTGAGATATTCTCTATGACTACAAATTCAAGGACTTCAAGGGAAAGTTAATGAATATATTATTAAGAACTTATCAAGTGGATAAACTCCATGAAAATGGGGTTGTTCAGATCATAAACATAGATGAGGATGGGATACCTCTGCTTGTCGATGGTTACAGGCTAAAAATATACAAGAAGCCCCTATCTAAGGCTATGTTTATCAATAGAATAAACATGGAGGAGAATGTCAATGGGAGCTCCGTAGTTTCCAAACCCTCATATTCTTAGAAAAAAAAAAAAAAAACTTGGGTGAAAACCTTTGTAGGGCATCCAAGGCCAACTCCTGGGTTGAAAACCTCCATAAGGGAACCTTGGAGCAAAACAAAAAAAGAGAAGAAAGAAAAAGAGAAATAAAATATCCTTGGGTGAAAAACTCCTTGAGGTGCTCAAGGTAGGCTTGTGGGTTGAAAATGTCTACTGAGGAAACCCACCTGTCTTGAAAGAAAAAAAAAGTGAAAAAAAGCAATAGAGTGACACAGCACCTATGCATTCACTTGCTTCTATTTTACAGATTGTTGATCAGGGAAAATTTGGACAAAAGGAAAAAATTTCCCTCTCTCTCTCTCCTCTGCTTATCCACTCCATGTCCAACCCAAACATGCATTCATTCATCCATTTCTCCCACTAGGTGAGAAAAATATCCATTTTTCTCTTACTCTTTGCAGTACTACAAGATGTCCTAGGATGCTACAAGATCTCCTATAGTGCTACAGGGAACTATATAATGCTACAGAAAAGTCAGCCGAGGATGAATAAGCTCACGCAAGGCCACCTACCCCTCAAAAAGAGATGAAAAATCATTTTTTTACCTATGTCTACCATTCCTAGCCATCACTCCACCCCATGCATATAGGTTCACTCATCAAACCCTCTATTTCACCGTTGTGAGCTAGTTTAGCTAAATCCTAACGTAGGGAATATCCTCTAATATCCTCCGCCATTAAACCACTCCATTCACTTCCTAATACCACCCCTATTATCCCTACACTATTTTTCTTCATCCCTGAGGTCAGTTGAGCTCCAAAACTGCAACAAGGGAACTTCTAGAGGAAGATGATAACTTCCTCTATAAAATACATGCATACAACCAACACATAAAAAAGGAATTACGAATAATGAAAACGGCTCTTAAATATCACAATAGGACTCCAGAAGTGAATCTACACCAACAACGACATCCGAGGATCTCCATGAGGAACTTGCAAAAAATCAGCAAAGAAAAGAGAATAAGAACCTCACTCAGAAAATAAATAAAAAATCACTCCAAATAAAACAAATTGTGACCATCCCATTGCTTCATATCTGTGCACAAAATTATACTGCCACTCCTCAACATCAATTAGGCGTAGGTATGCCTCCCTTGTCGTCTCTATGGATCATTTGACTCAAATGAGTAAATGTCGAGAAAAGAGAGTTTAATAGGCAAAAAGGTGGCGAGTTAACTTGGCCACCCTCGAATAGTAAAAAAAAATGTTAGTGGAGTTTTCATGCCACATGGAGCTCTCACATCAGTTAAAATAAATATCAGGAGGAGTTGGATTTGATTATGAGGCATGAGGGAATTATTGGCTCGAGTGGGACCAACGATCCAAATGAGGAAACCTCGTGCCAAATCGACATCACCACTATGTTCCAAGCCCACTTGACTTGGAATTAAAATTGTAATTTGGAACATTCCCCCTCATTCTATTTTGAATTTTGAGATCATTTAGAGAAGGATAGAGACATTAGACACCGAGGAGCTTTGATCCATGGTCGATCATTCCATGCAACCTGTGCTACAGGAAAGTCTACTAATGGCCCACAAAATTTCCAAGAAGGCCAAAAAGTGCTAGAAAGTGTCATGTAAGGCAACCTTAGAGCTTGGTGACACCCAAAAACCATCCTTCAAGACATATATCATTATAATTTCAAAGGTAAGTGGCCATCACCCCATTAAGTTGGAAATATTTTTCATGGCAATTTACACACAATCAAGCCATAATTCAGGAAATTAAAAGGTTGTTCAATGGAGTAGGGATAAGAAAACCACATTGTGTGTAAAGATAAAAACTTTGGGGTCCCATATCATAGTGATTCTATAATAAAGCCATGAACAACCATCTCTCTAACAAAGTCACAATATGGATGGAGGTTTCAAGAGAAGGCATCCCACAGACATAAAAAGAATTAGAATAAACCCTCCTGTGGTTGACATATTTGGAAATCACCAATGGTTGGGGTTATTTGAGCTCCTCAAAGGATTTGATGATGAAGTGACTCGATAATTTGCAGTATCCTTGCACTCCCAAGTAGATAATAGGGCTACCACAGTGGTAAGTGGACTAGCAACCCCTAAACTCATTAGCAAAGTCAGCACCTTACCTCCATGGTTTGAAAGGAATAAAGAGGAAAATTTCTCTAGTACTACCTCTAATAAGAGTTTCTTATTTCCCAATGAAGAATACATTGAATATAAAAATCGTGTAAGAAAATAAATTCTACCTTACCCATGGGTTGAGGTAGCCTACCACATCATGAAATATATCTTCTGTGAGGGAAGACTAAGTGTGGTCTATGGATACCATTTTATATTTTTGCATGAACATAGGTTCAAATGTGATCTTCCCTTAGATAGAGACTCAACATCCCATACTCCCTCCTCCATTCAATCAGAGATATGAGCTAGAGGGTAAGGTAGAGAAAGTATCAACACCTAGCTCATCATGGTCTCATTAAACTCATTGTGGGAGATGCTCTGAAGAGACTCAACATCCATGTACCTTGGTCCACCTTCATTGACATGGGGAGAGAACGATTCATTCAAACACAAAATACCACTACTCGAGAGACCCCTACCTATACCTTTGGATAAAGGGGTATCGGAGGAGAAGAGGAAGGGACTGAAAGAATAGAGGAAAAAGAGACAGAAGAGGAAGAAGAGGAAATGGAAACATAGGAAGAACCCGAAACAAATGTAGGAGTAGATGAAGGAAGATAATAGGAGGAAAAGAAAGATGAAATAGGAGAAGAAGAGGAGAAAGCTTAGGAAGGGAAAGATGAACGTAAGGAAGGAAAGAAAAAAGAGGAGGTGATACTAGACCCCAATCTTACAATTGATATATCCCCTGAACAAACCAGGCTTTCACCAGGGATCTCTGAAAAGGAAGTGGTTGCCACCTTAGCCACTCTAAGAACCCCTGTGAAATAAAAGAGGAAAAGGGAGACCCCCATGTACTTTAGGACTAGGAAGAGTGCTACGGTAAAACATGGGAGACCTCAAACTCCAATCAAGGGCCTCAAACCCCATAACAATTGAAGAATCACCGAATAATAAAGAATAAATAGGGCCAGAGGAGGAAAATATTCAAGAGGTCACTTCACCTAAAAAGATACCTATGAACTATATAAGGAGGTGCTCCTAAAGGCTATAATCCCTCAAACAAGCACCAAAAGCCACATACCTCCAAGAGGAAGAAAATAAGGGGAAACATGAAAAACAAGGTTTGCTACTAGAAACAAACAGTTTTCTACAAGAAACTCAGATAATGCTAGAGGAAACTCAAAATTTTCTACAGGAAGAGAAAAAAATCAAGGGAGAAGAGAAAAAGACACCATTGGAACGTAAGAAGGCCCAAGGTGATGGAAAAGAGGCAGACATTGATGGGAAGTGTTTGGGTTCCCATGTTTTGGCCAGATTGGCAAGACCAAAAGATGAGACAACATCATAACCGCTTTGGGGCCCTGGGATCTAGCCATCCTAGACCCGGAGAGGGATCTCTCTAATAAAACAAAGAATGGTATATCTTTGAAGCTAAAATGAGATGTTATGCTAGTTATGAAGTGCAAAGGGGGTTTTAAAATGATTTGGTTGGTTGGTTGCTAGGTTGGTCATGAGATCATAGACTGAGAAAGTAATGGGAGGAAAGGAACAAAACAGCAGGATGTTTTAGCAAAGAGGATAGGGCAAGAAAGTGCCATCCATTGGGCTATGGATTCATGAAAGGGGATTACTTGAAAACCACTAGCCAAGGCTTTCAGGGGGCAAGTCATCTATTCTAAATGATATTTTTAGCTATATGGTGGAATGGAACATTAAGGATTGAAAGTGAAAGAAGGAAAGCAACCCAATTTATGTCTATAGATCAGGTCAGAGGTCATTTAACTCCAGACCTGCTTGGACATACTCAAAGGAAACTTTCAATGAAGGGACAAAGGGGCAGCTTGTAGATCAGACCAAAGGTCATTTAACTCCAGGTCAGCTTTAACATGCTCCAAGGGAAAAACAGAGATAAGTTTAACAAAGCCAGGGTCTATAGATCAGAGAATGAATTTGAACCTTCAATGCTTTGACACCAGCAAGAGATCTTATAAAGGCCAGCTGGTCGCACAAGGATCCTAGTGAACATGGCTAACTCTAATCCCCAGTGTTCCCAAATATTGCAGCTTAAACACAAAAAGAACAACTAAGCAGCAGAAAACATTAAAGGCGAGGAGAGCAGAAACATAGGGTACCTAACAAGGGTAAATCCTATGCCAATATTCTAATGTGAGCCCAGAAGACCAATGAACAGCATGAAAATGTAAATAAAATATACAAAGAGAGAAACATCACCCATAGTAATAGACCAGGATCCTGTGAAATTTGCTTGATTAATTGATGCAAAACCACTCACATACACTAAGCTCAATGGCTAATACAGTCCAAACTTTCTCCTCCCAGCCTACTACATAACAACTACTCTACTAATCCCTCCCAATATTGTTCTAACATTCAAAATGAATCCCTCTAACAGCAATCGGAAACAACTGAACAACAACCTTTACAATATGTTCTTGGAGATTCTTATATCTCGAGTGGAGCAGAGAAGGTAGGTGAGGAACTTAATGTAGCATTAAAACTCAGAAAAGGGAGAGGTTCAAAGCCTCGTTCTATTTTAAATTCTGAGCATTTATCTTTGGTACTCTTTGGATGAGAAGAATGGTCTTTGTCATGCTGTAATTTACTTCCAGGTATGTCTCTGATGTACTCACTGCAGTGTTCTGGTGAATTTTACAAAAAGGTAGAATAATGATGCTAAGGTCTGCCATACTGCATAACTAATGTGCTGGTAGCATAGGACTGTTGTCAGGGCTGTAAAATCTCTCTAGAACATGGCATAGGATGAGAACTATATGGGCGCATCATCCTTTTATGGAAGAATGTACTGCTGATATGAAAACCCTGATAGTGTGGTTTTCTGTGCATTGGACCTTCTAAGCGATCCATGGGGTCTTTGATTCCGGTACCTTGCCTTTGAATAACTAGATTAAGGCTTATGATATACAATTATAGGCCTTAAATGCTCTACTTTCCCACTGATACTCCTTGCCACTCTACGTTTGGCTCTGACTACGAAGTTTGTGCTTTAATTGTTCTGGAGAAGTTTGACAGAGTTTTAACCCTGCCCCTTCAATGAAAATCATGTCGGCATACCTTCCCCAGGCCTTTCTTCATAATTTTAAAACTCTACACATGGTCTTCCCTGTCTTCTTCACCACCATGATAATGAATGTGAATAGAGGAAGCTTTCAGCACCTGAAACCCTGCAAAACATGAAAACTCGTTAAGAAAACATGCACGGGGAGGGTGGATGCAGCGGGGACAACGAAAATTGATGTGCAGCTGGTGAAATGGTGGAATAGTGTGGGATTATGGCGGAAAAAGTAGTGGGAGGCTGGCTAGAATGGAAATTTTAATGTAAAACATTAAAATTTTACCTTTGAACACATATATATACAGGGACGGGTGAGAAATAGGATGAAACACATGGAAAGGGTGACATGGTGGGACCGGTCAACGACAGGACATGCAATCAAATCTAGACTGTCTGATCTTAGGAGGAGATCGACGGCTGGGGATATGGCGAAGGGCGATTGAATCAGGACCGTCCGATCTCAGGAGGAGATCAGCGGCTGAAAATGCATCAGAGGGAGATGGATGGTGGGCCAGGGGTATGGCTGCCTCGGGTTAATTTCCGCGCATCTTCGGGGTGCGATGACCATTGGATGGAGAGCCCCAGATTGGATGGTTGATATGCATATCGCGCCGGGTCAAATGCTGAATGATAACGTGTGATGGGGGGCATTTTTGAAATAGTGACGGAGCCACGTGTCAGGCGGTGAGTGGAATCGCTCCGAAAATAAAATTACCGCCCATCCTCCAAACACGGTGCAATAGAAACCACCAGTTTTGAACAGTGTGTGGCACAGGGACCACAGGGCGGGTGAACCTCTGACCGTTGATTTGGTGGGTTAAACATATGAATGTGATGCAATCTGAGCGGTGAACGGGGTGAACGGTGGACATTGTGGGGAATGCGACGACCATCGGATGGCCGGGAAATCAACGGTTAGAAATGCTCCCGATAGCCAAATGCGCTAAGAACTTTTCGGGCTAGTGCTTGGTTTCGGCGCCTGGGTCACATGGGGAAAAGGTCAAGGGGGCTGGCCTAAAGAGGGCTAAGACCCACATATGTCCAAATGTGGGTTTTCAACCTTTTTCAATGCATTTCGAGGCCAGAAATGGGTAACGATAGAGAAAAAGAGGGGAATTAAACCAAACAAGGGGTGGGTGTAGGATTTGAAGGGGGTTTTGGGATAATTTAAGGAACAAGGAGAGGGATTTTGGGGGGTGGAAAGAGGGGGACTTTGAAAAATGGAAAAAGGGTTGAAACGAAGAATTCTGTAGGGGTACAAGGGGCGAATAAAGGTCTTTTGGAGCACAATTTTTACAATCAGTGAGGCTTTATAATGGGAATTAGCAGAGGGGATTTATCAAAGGACAAAGGCACAAGGAAACTTCAAGGATGATGTGTTTTCAGAGGAAATGAATTCCTTGAAGGCTCAGAAACATTTTAGCCCCCTGTTTTCTTGTCAAAAATTTAGAGGGGGGCTAACAGTGGCTCCACATGGGGATGGCTTCTTCTTGAAGGAGTCAAGAATTCAGAAAATGATATTTGGTGTAGGCCAGATGCCTAGTACTTGAATCATCCATTTTATTTCTTGGATCAGCTGCCACAAATCATGAAGACATCATATCATCAGAAACATTCTCAAACAATATACCTACCCAGAATACAATCCTAGCATTTTTCTTTTAGGGTGCATTTGGACTAGCAGACCCTTTACATCATTTATTTTATAAAAAAAAAATAAACCTATTATAAATCTACCCTTATCACTCCATGAGACTAGATTAGACTGTTGGTCTCATATGTTTCTCTACCTAATCTAATATCTGATGGGATTAGACTGTCCAGCAGATTTCTTCTCTACATTCTACAACAGAAATTGAAAACAGTCAAGCCAGGGTTAGACTGTCTGACTTGTTGGACTTTGCAGAAATTAAAAACAACTAACTACTGCTCACATACTGAGCTTTATTGAGATTTTCCTACCTACCCTACTCTAACTGGACTATTTACAATTCTAGCTTACAAACATTATCTTCCAATGTAACCAGTCCATCAAGTGATCCCATGGCTAGTCTTTCTTGCTCAACTCCTTGAGCATGTTGGACAGGCAGGGCTTCTCCCACTCTTTTTGTTCCACAATAGCAGCTTTAAAAAATTTTCTTTCTCTCTACAACGTGTTGCTCAAAAAGACCTTTGATTCTTCCTCAAATGTTTGCAGGAAATGAGCATAAGGATCATGAAAAGATACCTGGCTATGAATATTTGGCAGGTAGGTTTCAACCAGGATCTCTTCTTCTTCTGCTGGACCAAGAAGAATACTCTCTTGAGAGAGGGAATCTCCCTCGTCTTCTTCATTTTCTTAACTGGAGGACTCATCGTATATTGCAGCTGAGTCCTCTTGGAGCTCTGATATGTTCTCCTATGATGTGTTGAGCTCCGTGAAAAGGTCTATGTATTCTTGAGTAAGGGCTTGTTCCATTGCTTCCTCTTTTTCAAGAGAAGGCTTGTTATCTTCATCTTGCTCAAGAATATCTTATTTGCTTTCCTCCTCATCTTCTGAAAAGGAAGGCTGCTAGTTTCCAGTCTCACTGATGATCTGTGGTAAAGAAGAATGAAGATTCAAAGAATCTTCATCTGCTATTATACTATCGTAGTTCTCCCCATCAGTGTCATAAATAGGTTGGATCGACCAAGTCAACCATTCTGGACACTCAGCAAGTCTATCTTTGTTCTGATTCTCAGAGGAGATTTCTGGATCTGTACAACCAAACTCAGGGGATGACTAAGAATGAGCATGTGTTCTATAAAATATTTTGGAAGTGGGCTGCTGGTTTAATATCTGCTCAATCTCTTCTTCTGTCAAAGGAGGGGTTTCCCTCTCATCATGGATTGAAGAACAACAGTCCTCTTTCTCTTGTATTATCTGATTTGGAGGTTGGATGCTTTCTTGAGCCTCTTCTTCCACATCAGATTTTGCCTCTTCTATGTTTTCCCTTGTTTCCTCAAAGCAACGCTCCCTATTAGCTTTTGCTATTAGGTTCTGATATTCTCTAGCCAGCGTAACACAAGACATAGGTAAGCAATCAGGCAATTCCTGATCACTTTCCTCTTCGTCTTCTACATATTCTTGAGCATCATACATGTCTTTCTCATCTTCTAAGTCTTGAGTTTGTTCTTATTCTGGGAGAGGCATGGGCTGTTCTAAATAATCTTCATTTGCATTCAGATTAGCCATATACATCTCCAGCACTTTACCAAACGTTTCTGTTAATTCATATAATTGGTCATACAAAGCATCATACTTTGTATCCCATTCCATGTTTGGATTCATGCCTTTGCAAAGAATGCTACTGCTTCTTCTCAACCAGTTCAGAGTCCTCCACCAGTGGATTAATTAAGTCTTTTGGATTATGGAGTGTGGAGTCACTAGGTGGATGTATATGAATGTTTGAAGCGGGATGCTATCCACCATCAGCAAGTGAATGCCAATCTAACCAGAGATCTTGGGTCTTTTGAGTGCCTAAGAATGTTTAAGGTGAAATGCACTCAATTCCCCAGTGGAGTCGCCATTATGTTGGGGTTCCCATGTTTTGGCCAGATTTGCAAGACCAAAATATGAGACAACATCATAACTGCTTTGGGGCCCTAGGATCTAGCCCTCCTGGACCCGGAGAGGGATCTCTCCAATAAAACAAAGAATGGTATATCTTTGAAGCTCAAATGAGATGTTAGGCTAGTTATGAAGCAGAAAGGGGGTTTTAAAATGATTTGGTTGGTTGCTGGGTTGGTCATGAGATCATAGACTGAAAAATTAATGGGAGGAAAGGAACAAAACAACAGGATGTTTCAACAAAGAGGATAGCTCAAGAAAGTGCCATCCATTGGGCTATGGAGTCATGAAAGGAGATTAATTGCAAACCACTAGCCAAGGCTTTCAAAGGGCAAGTCATCTATTCTAAAGGATATTTTTAGATATATGGTGGAATGGAAAATTAAGGATTGAAAGTGAAATAAGGAAAGAAACCCAATTTCTGTCTATAGATCAGGTCAGAAGTCATTTAACTCCAGACCTGCTTGGACATACTCAAAGGCAACTTTCAATGAAGGGATAAAGGGGCAGCTTGTAGATCGGACCGGAGGTCATTTAACTCCAGGTCAGCTTTAGCATGCTCCAAGGGAAAAATAGAGATAAGTTTAACAGAGCCAGGGTCTATAGATTAGAGAATGACTTTGAACCTTCAATGCTTTAACACTAGCAAGAGATCTTAGAAAGGCCAGCTAGTCGCACAAGGATCCTAGTGAACACGACTAACTCTAATCCCCAGTGTTCCAAAATCTTCCAGCTTAAACCCAACAAGAACAACTAAGCAGCAGAAAACATTAAAGGCAGGGAGAGAAGAAACATAGGGTACCTAACAAGGGTAAATACTATGCTAATATTCTGATGCGAGCCGAGAAGACCAATGAACAACATGAAAATGTAAATAAAAGATGCAAAGAGAGAAACATCACCCGTAGTAATAGACCAGGATCCTGTAAAATTTGCTTGATTAATTGATGCAAAACCAGTCACATACACTGAGCTCAATGGCTAATACAGTCCAAACTTTCTCCTCCTAGCCTACTACATAACAACTACTATACTAATCCCTCCCAAGACTATTCTAATAGTCAAAATGAATCCCTCTAATAGAAATCGGCAACAACCGAACAAAAACCTTTACAATATGTTCTTGGGGATTCTTATAGCTCGAGTGGAGCAGAGAAGGTAGGTGAGGAACTAAATGTAGCATTAAAAATCAGAAGAGGGAGAGGGTCGAAGCCTCGTTCTGTTTTAAATTCTCAGCATTTATCTCTGGTACTCTTTGGATGAGAAGAATGGTCTTCGTCATGCTATAATTTAATTCTAGGTATGTCTCTGATGTACTAGCTGCAGTGTTCTGGTGAATTGCACAAAAAGTTAGAATAATGATGCTAGGGTCTGCCATACTGCATAACTAATGCGCTGGTAGCATAGGATTGTTGTCAGGGCTAGAAAATATCTCTAGAACATGGCATAGCATGAGAACTGTATGGGCGCATCATCCTTTTATGGAAGAACATACTGCTGATATGAAAACTCTGATAGTGTGGTTTTCTGTGCATTGGACCTTCTGAGCGATCCACGGGGTCTTTGATTCTGGTACCTTGCCTTTGAATAACTGGATTAAGGCTTATGATATGTAATTACAGGCCTTAAATGCTCTACTTTCCCACTGATACTCCTTGCCACTCTACGTTTGGCTCTGACTGCGAAGTCTGTGCTTTAATTGTTCTGGAGAAGTTAGACAGAGTTTTAACCCTGCCCCTTCAATGAAATTCATGTCGGCATAGCTTCCCCAGGCCTTTCTTCATAATTTTTGAACTCTGCACATGATCTTCCCTGTGTTCTTCACCACCATGATAGTGACTATGAACAGAGGAAGCTTTCACCACATGAAACCCTGAAAAACACGAAAAATCGTTAATAAACATGCACGAGGAGGGTGGATGCAGCGGGGACGACGAAAATGGACGTGCAGCTGGTGAAATGGTGGAATAGTGCGAGATTACAGCGGAAAATATAGTGGGAGGCTGGCGAGAATGGAAATTTTAATGTAAAACATTAAAATTTGACGTTTGAACGCATATATATATATATAGGGATGGGCGATAAACACGTTGAAACACGTGGAAAGGGTGATGTGGAGGGACCAGTCAACGATGAGACATGTAATCGAATCTGGACTGTCCGATCTCAGGAGGAGATCGACGGCTGGGGACATGACAGAGGACGATTGAATCTGGACTGTCCGATATCGGGAGGAGATCGACGGCTAAAAATGCATCGGAGGGCGATGGATGGTGGGCCAGGGGTACGGTTGCCTCGGGTTAATTTCCGCACATCTTCGGGGTGCGATGACCATTGGATGGAGAGCGCCAGATCGGATGGTTGATATGCATACTGTGCCGAGTCAAATTTCAAATGATAACATGTGATGGGGGGGGGGGGGGGCGCGGTTTTGAAATAATGATGGAGCCACGTGTCAGCGATGAGTGGAATCGCTCTAAAAATAAAATTACCGCCCATCCTCCAAACGCGGTGCAATAGAAACCACCGGTTTTGAACAGTGCGTGGCGTGGGGACCATAGGGTAGGTGAACCTCTAATCGTTGATCTGGTGGGTTAAACAGACGATTGTGATGAAATCTGAGCGGTGAACTGGGTGAACGGTGGACGTTGTGGGGAACGCGACGACCATCGGATGGCCAGGAAATCAACGGTTAGAAACGCTCTCGATAGCCAAACGCGCGAAGCACTTTTCGGGCTAGCGCCTGGTTTCGGTGCCTAGGTCACATGGGGAAAAGGTCAAGGGGGCTGGCCTGAAGGGGGCTAAGATCCATATATGTCCAAATGTGGGTTTCCAACCTTTTTCAATGCAGTTCGAGGCCAGAAATGGGTAACGATAGAGAAAAAGAGGGGAATTAAACCAAACAAGGGGTGGGTGTAGGATTTGAAGGGGGTTTTGGGATAATTTAAGGAACAAGGAGAGGTATTTTAGGGGGTGGAAAGAGGGGGAATTTTACAAGTGGAAAAAGGGATGAAACGAAGAATTCTGCAGGGGTACAAGGGGCGAATAAAGGTATTTTGGAGCACAATTTTTACAATCAGTGAGGCTTTATAATGGGAATCGGCAGAGGGGATTTATCAAAGGAAAAAGGCACAAGGAAACTTCAAGGATGATGTGTTTCAGAGGAAATGCATTCCTTGAAGGCTCAAAAACATTTTAGCCCCCTGTTTGCTTGTCAAAAATTTATAGGGGGGCTAACAGGAAGGATGCCAATGTTGAGAAACAAGAGAAAGAAGAGGAGGAACCAAAGGAAGAACCAACATCTCCACAAATTGTCCTAAAATGCATTACATCAGTTCCACATCCTAGACCACAGCCAAAATTTATCTGCTATTACACATTCATTGAAGGAGGGAGGATTATCCCTCAAAATATTTCAGTTCCCATGTTATATGAGCTAGATAAAGAGAGAGCGTGCACACACCATTGGATGCAAATTGCCAAAAATAATAATGTGAAAGATGTAGGGATCATGGAAGAGAAAATCATTGATATGGGGAGATATTTGGTTGATGTTATACTTAGGGAGGTAGTGTTGAAAGAGTATCTACAAGAATCACAAGCAATGAATGAAATATTGAATGGCCAACTGTAGTAAAAATACAAGCATATTTCCACAATGGCAGACTTGTGCATGGAGTTAATACAAAATAAGCATCCCTCAAATTCTTATGCCATTTACCTGAAGGATTAGTGGCTACAATTCCATATCAAAACACTAGAATCATATGGATCATTTCCTTTCTAGAATTATAGGCCATTTATAGATTTTTGCAGTCAGTCCAACATAGTAGATAGGGCCAAATTGGTAGAGTGATACATGCATAATCTTTTCCTAAATGATCTGAACATTTGGGACCCAAACTCTTGGTTGGGTGGTATGTAATTGATGGGCCTAGCCTCTTGGATGTTAAATGAAGAAGCTAGAGAAGAGGTCAAAAATGTTATGAAGAAAGAAGGAAAAAATCATGTCCAAATCAGGGCAGAGATAATCAACCCTAGAGGGATCATAAACAACCACAAAATGATAACCAATGATGCCAAACTTGTAGACATATATCTCAACACCCAAGCACATGCAAATTCACATTATGATGGCATCTCTAGACTGTTGTGAGAGGATTGTGTGATGGAAAGTCAGAGAATATGGAATGGTATCCCACTTAGCCTAAGAAACACGAAGTACCATACTCCAAAAATATTGAGAGATGCCCTAGAAAGAGAAACTTTGTACAAAAGGGCCATGTAAATAATGAAGATGAAATGGATTGGATTAATACTCAGTCCAACTTTGCTACTAGGACTGAGTGAAGGAAAAGATCAATCTAAAGAGGACAAAGAATGGGAGGAAGCAAAAAATAATTCATGGTTCTACCCTCCTGAATGGACTCCCTCCATAATACCTTGGGATGTGAGAGAGGCCACAAGGGCACTAACAAAAATGAAGAAAGAGGATTGAGTTGCTTGGAGGATGAGAAAACATTTGGTAGGGGGGTGATGATGAGAACCATCATTAGGTACATTCTAAGGGGTTAGTTGTCAACTTTTTAGCCTAATTATTATCTCGTTCTGACATTTAATTTCATTTTTTCATGTTTTTCTTAGTGAGAAGGGTGCATTAAGGGTTTTCATGCTTCAATGCCTCATGTGATTTAAATGAAGGAAAATCAGGGGAATAATTCTAATTTTTAGGCAGATTTGACAATCAGGGCTCAGAGTAGACAACAATGAGTGATTGTAGGATGTATGACCACATCATTAACTCCTAAAGGAAACCCATATTTCCCTGATATTCTCCTCCAATAGCTCGGAATCAGAGGCAACCAAACAAGTGAAATATCAAAGGGAGCCAAGCTCCACTTCTCTCCAGTTCAAAGGGAGCAAATGCCTACTTTTTAGGGAGTTTTTGGTAGCTACCCTTGAGCATAAATACTCCATAGCAAGAGCTCACTAGGATTCGATTTTTGGATGTAGATAGAGCACTCTAGGCTCTTTTATTAGACATTTCTAACTTTAATATGTTATGTGCAAGACTAGTTATGAAATAAAATGAGTTTTGGTTTCCTCTACACTAAGTTAGTTTCAGGGAGTTGGGCTTGTGGGTTAGGGCCTAATCCATTAGCCTCAGTCTCTCTTATGTACTTGTGTTTTTTATTATGCTGCATTAGTTAATCTCTTTCATATTATTTTGATTAGCATATGAAACCTCAAAACTATGTGCTAAGCCTCCCTCTCTCACCTCTTCCATTAGAGCATGAGGAGGAAGGTCTTCCCCCATAGACCAAAATGTATTTTATTTTATTGTTTCTTGGAAAAGTTAGATAAAATACTTTTATTATCATGAACATGTTGTAGATGCAGAGGTAGATTTCTATTTTAGTCGCATCTAGGTAGGTTTATTTAAATTCAACTCATATTTTCCACTACTATTATTATAATTTTATCAATGATGAATGCATGAACATGTATTTTGATTATTGGCTTGAATAAATCAGTAGAGGAGTACCCCTTTAGAACCATCAGCTCAATATCCACCCTTCATCAACCGCCTTCCATCCAACCCACATATAGCATTGTTTTTTGGAAGCCAACACCACGTCACAGAGAGCCACCTTGAAGGTGAAAGACATTCTTTGTGGAGAGTTCTGAGCTTGGCCAAGGGGTTGCCTACCCTTCAGATACCTATATGCACATTCAATCCACCTCTCCTAACATTCTCCTCCCCATTTATAGCCTCAAACTCCACACGACCTGTTTCCTGTAGCTTTTCAGGACATCCTATAGCACTAGATTAATTGTTGTAGCTGCTTCCTATAGCAATGCCAAACACTCTCTCCTTCAACCCAAAATCACTCTTTCACCTCATTTAAGAATAAACAAGCCACCAGTAGACCTTCATCTCTTAACCTCTGGTCCATGGACCCTCTTAGACCTCCTCAACGCCTTCTTCTTTTGCTACAAAACAAAGTGTTACACAGTAATTTGTTACTGTCCCTGCAATCCCCATCTCGCCCATTGGAGGGTCGGTTCTGTGACCAATAATTAGTGTCATGCCTTTCAAATACCATCATTGCATCCCTTGCCATGAGGAAAACATTCCTTCTGTTGATCATTTCCTGAGAAGACCCCTAAAAACACCTATTTTCTCCTTAGCGCTGGTAGCCCGTTATGTCCTCGCACCAATGAGGAAAATTAACACTGAGCCTGCGCCAGTTGGCGCTCTGTCCCAATTAAGCACCCATGCCAATCTACTTATGGAAAGTTTTTTAAAAAAAGAGGCGAAGTTTTGATTACAACTTTGTAGATGAGTCATGAGGAGTGGCTTCGACTGAATAACCATGACCTTCCTCCTTTGGCCTCTTGTTTCTACCTGATGGGGAACCTCCCAAGGGATAAGGCCTCCCTTCCACTATTGTAGGGATCCCAACCTCCTCCTCTCCTCTATAAATATAGCCATCTTCCATTGATGAAGGAGCTGAATGGTTGAGAAAAGTAATCGCGATAGTCCTAATAGAGCCAAATCAGTAGCAAGGAGATTATTTTCAAGACAACCGAAGAGAGAGGCTTGTCCCATTTCCGATGAGCTTTATCGAGACGTACTCGGCTGTCGACCCGCCGAAGGAAGATTCAGCGTCAGAGCCAGGTTGTATCTTTCTTTGTATTGGTTAACGATAAACGAATTTGGTTATGGTTCCACTTGTATTGTTCATACTTTGTGATTATGGGTTGTATCTTCTCTGACCGATACATAATTACATATATTGGGTTTTACGCTTGTGTGTTCATTTTGTTTCTTGTATGTATAGGTGTTCGATCACACCAAGCGAGAGAATTGTGATTTGTCGAGGCAAGGAAGCTAGAGCGCTCTCTTCTCCATGAACAATAGCATTAGACTTGAGGTAGGCCTTTCTCGCAATTTGGTCTATTGCAATTAGGAACTTGCGTCTTAGTGTGACTCAGTTGCTGCTAGACCCAATATGGGCTAGTAGGGATTGCCTCTATTCGCAGAGGGGTTTTACCTCTCCAAAAAACTGGCGACTCCACTGGGGAGACATTGATTGGAGTTTGTCTTGTCTTTTCAGTTGATTTTGGTCTTTGTCTGCTTGATAAACTCTTTTGGTTTTCTTTTTTCTAGTGTAAAACCCCTGTTCAGCCCCAGAGGATCAAATCTGACCTCTGCTTTTCTGAATTTTCATCTTTTCATGGTTGGCTTGATTGGCACAATTTCCACCCTGACAGTCGCGCTCATTGGCGCAGGTTTCCA
Organism: Pinus albicaulis; assembly: GCA_034641835.2. NCBI lineage: Eukaryota > Viridiplantae > Streptophyta > Pinopsida > Pinales > Pinaceae > Pinus > Pinus albicaulis. Next base: position 604,600,393 of record CM076571.1, on the reverse strand, counting down.
GTTCATCACTTGCGCCATCCCCTGTCTAGCACGGATTACGGCTAGACAGTCGCGCCATCTCCTATAGGTGCTAGGGTTTTCCCTTGTTAGGAAGTTTCTTTCGGTCAGTACTTTGATTCTGGGTTTGTTTTAGATTTTTCCTGAAGTGGTGAGTCTAGTCTTGGTTGGGAGAAATTCTTTGTTTTTTCATTTTTAGGCATTGGCGCTTGTTGTCAGTTAGCAACCCACACCAATTGGCCATTGGCGCTAGGTTTTAGTGAACAAGTCGTGCCAGTTGGCGCTAGTTTCACCTACAAAAGTCGTGCCAATTTCAGGGTGTGTGAAAATTGAGACTTTTTCCCTAAATACTTCACCAGTGTGTCTTTCCCTTCCAGTCTTTTCTCTATATGAGCATAGATTACATTGCTCATTGTTCAGTTGAAATGTCTTCTTGCTATGATTGCTTGATGTAAAAGGGAATGAATGCCTTGTTTTGATCTCATGCTTTGAAAGTCCTCTTTGTGATTGATCTCATATGTCTTGTCGCATTTTCAGGAATTTCGTTACAAAGTGTTTGAAACAATGATTGCATTCTTAATGTTTGTTTGCATCCCTTTTGCATTCATCCTTTATTAAGAAGATTTGCATTCATTTAGTTTTCATCTTAGAGTTTGCTTTTCATTAAAATGCATTAGATCACATTGCATTGAAAAGTATTTTTTGAGATCCATCGTTGAACTTAGATTACACTGTTTAATGATTGAAAACTAAAAATTACTTTGAGTGCATTCTCTTTCATTAAAAGCATGCATTAAGTAGATTCTCATTTCATTGAAAAATGCATTGAGTGCATTCTTATCATTTCAAAATAAAAAGGAAATTATGCATAGATTACAGGTGCATAGTGTTTGGAAAACAGGATTTTGCATAGATTACATTGCATTATTCGCATTGTTGAATGTTTGAAATTACTTTTGGATAGTGAAAGACATCTAGTTTGGAAAATTTTCATTTGCAGTGTTGTTGTTTGTTGCATCATTGTTTGAAGCTCTTCCCTTTACTAGATAGCATTCATCAAATTGAAAGATTTCTTTTCTCATATAGTTGCATATAGGAGATTGTCATATGACATGCGGTAAGGCCTGAAATTGAAACATAATTGAAGATCAACACTAAAATTTATTCAATTTACCTTAAGGCAGCATTGAAACATTAACGAAATATTTAGAGGTCTAGGCTAGTGACGTGTTCCGGCATCGTTAAACCTAGTAGCTCTCGTTCACCTCTTGGCTTTAGACAGTGATAGTATGGACTTATGCTCCCTGTATTGTCGCGTATATAAAGGGAGACCCCACTAGGTTGCTATCCTTTATCCATAGGAAGCTGAGTCTGCCGCCTTATACCTGTGATACACCGGACACAACATTTGGGGAGATTTCCTGCACGTACGTCAAGTCCTTGGTTGATTTCTCTTTCATTTTGAAACCAAGGTGTATATTATAGTTCACGGATATCTGGTACACCCTTTGGCTAGAGTTCTAGAGTAGTCATTTTGATCTTTTCTGACTCATTAAATTTGAAAGATTCATCAAGTGCTTGTCCTTCCACGCTTGTTTCCAAACTGAAAGTGATAGAATCACCTTTTTCCTGTTTCTTAACTCTTAAAAGATGAAACGGTAGAGTTTTGTTTCAATTTTTTAAAAATTAACTGCCCACGAAATATTCCTGGCTAAAGTTAGTTTCCTTAGGGTGCTGTCTTGAGTTGTTTCTGATGGAAATTTTTCCAGAGTTCACCAACCAAGGAATCCCATCTGAAGGGAATCCTAGTCCTTTTACTCCTTTTGGAAATGTTGGCACTCCTTATATGGCAACGTTGTCCCTTCCTGGGTTAACTGTTGGGTTGCCTGTTTGGTTGTTTTCAACATATGTGGTCCTGAATGTCTCGGCTACTGGTCAATCAGTTCCTACACCTGAACAACATCGTGTTGATTCCAAGATGGACCTCTCCCCTTATTTTCCTATTTCTACATCCTCCTGTTCTACTTTGCTTGGTGAAAGTCTAGATTCGAGTAACCAGGTGGCTAAGAAGAAGAAGAAGAAGACAAAGAAGAAGAAGCTAGATAAAGGAGAGGCTAGCTCTGCAGCTATTTCGCCTAAGAAGTCTTCAATTGATGAACCTTCCAACCCTCCACGGAAGGTCAAGTTCCCTTGCATGTTGTGCACAGGAGACCATCTTCTTCGAGACTGCCTTGGAATTCCCAAGGTGCTCGAAGTATGGTCCAATGGTCGTCCGACCTTTCCTTTGGCTTCCGGGAGTCAAGTTGGGGGCACGTCTTCAACTGGTGTTGGTAAGGCTCCTAAGAAGCAGAGTAAGCTCACCAATCCCTGTAAGATGTGTGAAGGGCACCATGCCATTCACCTTTTTCCGTATATGGATGAAGCCAAGCGGGTTTTGGACAACTTAGATGTTTCTACACCATGCCTCCTGGTTAGTTATAAGCAGTCGTCTTTGAGTCTTCTACCACCTGATCCTACGATTGGTCAAGAGTCATCCTTGGTCAATCCCGCTCCCTCAGAAATTCAAATTTAGGAATCCATTCCCGACCAACCATTGGTCATGGGATCGGTTGAGCTGGTCCCTTCTACAGTGCACCACGTCTTTTCCGTCAAGAGTGGATCTCATCCCCCTTAGCTTCTTCTTGTTTCTTCAGATTCTTCAGACTTAGAGAATGATTCTCCTGTCCCTATATCTCAAGAAGTAGCTCCTCCGCCTCCCGTGATGAAGGTCCCGGAGGATACCCTTCCTAACTCCGTGACGGAGGTCGTTGAGGATGCTCCTTATTCTATCGTAACACCAGGGGAAGACCATCTAGGTTCGATGGAAGCCCCTCCGAGTAGTTTGGTCGCTTCCTTTGACTGGAGTCGATTTGCGGGATACTGCCTTTCGTCTTATGTGCCTTTTGAGATCACAGTACAGGCCTCTCATCTGGTCGTACCTAGCACTATTATACATGAAGGCGCGTCTGTTAGTATTTTATCCTCAACTACTTGGTAAGATTTCGGTTCACCACCGCTTGTGCCTGTTATGCAGAATCTATTGGCATTTAACAGAAGAACTAGTCAACCGTTAGGGATCCTTCCAAGTTTACCTATTACTTTGGGAGGTAAATCCCTCCATATGGATGTGATGGTTGTTCCAGTCCCCTTGGATTTCAATCTGCTCTTGGGGCACGATTACACCTATGCCATGGGAGTGCTTGTCCCCTCCATTTTTAGTGTGGTATGCTCGGGGCATTAGGTCCAGACTTCCAGGATGTTTTCCTTCCATCAAGTGTGGAACTCTTGGAAGCGATGACTTCTTGTTCATTATGATCAAGCTCGTTGGAGCAGAGTTCGTTTTCTTGTTTCAAGCTCCTTAAAAAATGAAACAAGGTGTCAAGAGGATAGTTATTTTAATGTGTCAACCTCGTTAAAACAATGAAACACATTCCTGTTCAATTCGAGTCTTTGTTTATATCTCGTAAAATCCCAATCGAGTCTTTCTCTTGATCTCCTAACTTGAACCTTCACTCCATCTATCTTTCATATGGATTGAAGCTTAGGGGGCATGTACCTCGAATTGAGTCACCATGCTGGGGGTATGCTTAGTTCTTTTTCAAGCATAGTTTGTTTCTGTTTCAAGCTTGTGTAAAAATGAAACTGGTTTCAAGCATAGTTTATCTTTGTTTCAAGATTGTGTAAAAATGAAACCAACTTCAAGCAGAGTTTTCTGATTTCAAGCTTGTATAAAAATGAAACCATTCCCATTTTACCTCTTGTGACTGCCATTTTATCAGCCCATTTTGTCAGATGAGCCCTGGTTTTCTCATTCCATCGTCCCCATCTGCTTGTCCGATCATATGCCTTCACTTGATTGTTTCACCCATTCCTAAGGAACCACTATTATGAGTGGTCTTGTTAGCCAACCTCTTAACCTTTACTTTTTTTGAGCAGTTCCACCATTACTGGAACCATTTGCTACCCTTTATACCACTCGTTCCTCCAGGAGGAGTCACCTTTCAGCTCTTTTCTGAATCTCTTAAAAATTGAAAATATTTCCGAGTCACTTGTCGTTTTGATCTCGTTAAAGTGGCTGCGAAATGAAATCTACCCAGTATACGTTTACCCCTTTTTCGGGCTAGGATAGATTATTTACGAAAAAAGAATACCCTAGCCTATCACGACTAGGAGGTTTTCTCAAACATAGTTTTCTACCTTTTCAGATTTGAGGAACTATTTATGAAAAGGGACCATCGGAGTTTACTTTACTGCTGTCTTTTCAAACTCTCTAAAGATGAAAAGACGTCGAGTTATTCCTTTGTTAGACTTGTTAAACCCTGATGACATTGGATCCAGTTGTAATAACGATATTCGAGTTTCTCATTCCTGGGGCGCGTTAAATGTACTAGGATGGATTCGTCCGAAGGACGAACTTATATGACAAGCATAGGTATCCTCTTCAAGATTGTGTAAAAATAAAGAGGTACTCACCAGAAATGGTGGGAGAAAAAATGGAACCAGTATTATCATCGTGTCGATAGTATGTCGCTCTTGATCATGGCACTTGTCTGCATTCATTCTGGGTTGGGGACATCTCATCTCATTATCTGTTTGCCTCTGTTAGTATGAATCCTTTGTTGAAGTGTACGAAAAAGGACCACTTTAGCTACGCATAACTAATAGCCCTAACAACAAAAGTGGCTGCAAATATCTTTAGATTTGCAGTTAGTTAGACATAAAAGAGCTGCAAAAACCAGATCTATGCATGGAAAGACATCAAGCAGAAAAAGTAAGGGTTTGCTCCATATACCAATAGACAAGACAAGAACAATTTTTGAAAGAATTTTTATATTAATGGGCACCCGGAGTGAAAACAAGAAGGTGTATCCAATTCTCTCAAAGGATGGGTTCTTGGAAGTCCTCGTACCTTAGATCTAAGATTTCTCTCTATGTTGGTGTAGAAAACCCACACAAAGAATGGAACTCAAAGGGGAGCTCACACAAGAAATGGCAGAAAATGTAGACTGTATGTATAGATCCATAGTGATCTAATAGGCAACAAAAGGTGAAGAATGGTAGGAAAAACCCTCCTATTTATAACAAAATATTGGGTCATTCTAGATCTTGGTGCATGGGTTAACGAGATCTAGATCCACTTTTTATGGAATATTTTATTATATTTGTTGGAGGGAAAAGGTATTTGACTTGGGTCAAATCCCTTAATTTGTCAAAATAAATAAATAAATGATTTATTTATCTTTTTAAGGAAGCGGTTAGAAGATAATCAAATAAATAATGATTTATTTAATTATTTAAGGAAGTGGTTGAAAGATAATTAATTAAATAATGATTTATTTAATTATTTGTGGGTGATTTGGTCATATTTAACAAGGAATATTATCTAAATAAGGTTTAAATAATTATTCCTAGAAAATAATAAGATAAATAAAGGTTTATTTAATTAATTTCTTTGATTTTGGGTTAAACATGACTGGGAATAATAATTAAATTATGGTTTAATTAATTATTCCATGAGGAAAATCAAACAAATATAGGTTTGTTTAATATTTCCTTTTGGGGTTTCCTGTTTTAACATAGTGAAAGCAATTTTACTTAGGGTAAAATTGGTCTTACATGGTGTACTTGGGTCCATCTAATGAGAATAGGTTAGATGACCAAAAAATGGTGTAACAGATTGCCCCCCAGCGTGCGAGTGTTAGGAGCAAATCGTATGACCGAAGTACGTTGTAAGAACTCAATCACCAGACAACAAGAGGGAAGTCAGAGAGAGAAAGGTGAGGTAGATAGTGTGCTGAAGGACTAGACCCTGAGGAGACGAGACTCGCAGGTGCAACAAGTCTCTGTTTATGAGAGGGTACCTGTGCTGAAGGCGGCGGGGGAGGCATACCTATGCCCGCCGAGACAAAGTACAAAAGAATAGTGTCCAGTAAACAAGGGACCGAACCATAAAGTACAGCTGGCATAATCATGAGCCAGATAAAAATACAATGAGGAATCCCACATACATGTTGTGCCTGGGATAACAGCCAGGACTTGTACAATAATATCTGAGTACATGAGATACAAATACAACCCAAATGCCCCCTGTAAATGGGGAAGGGCTCACAAAATCTGACTGATACGTGCAAGTCGAAGAGGTGCTGCAAGTGGCTACGGCCAACATCATCAAATATCTGGAGCTGCATCGAAGGCTGCAAAGAAGAGGTCATCCGGGCATGTGGGGGGCTACCTGCAGGGCCACCCCCTCATGAGGGTTGAGACATCTCACACACACCCAGGAATCATCAAGAGCTGCTGCTGGATCACTGGACCATCAAGTATACGAATCTCGATCATGCTGAAAGGAGCTGGAGAAACAATCAAGTCAAAGGGAAATGAGAGATCCCTTGGCCTGATCCGAGGCACCGAACAAGAGTGGCGGCTGGAACCAAGGTACACCGCCCTCTAGACCTGGCTTCTGGAATGAATGTGATGATGTCGACAGAAGGAGGTCTGCCATAGGTGAGGCAGTGAGATGTCCCCAACTAAGGCACGAGAGAAAACAGTAGAGCGACGGACAGACTGACACTAATGATGAGAGTGAAATGGAAAGGACTGAGTAGCGAATGGACGACTTCCCTTGTTAGAGCATAAAGGGCATGAATGACATGGCAGTGACTGACACAATATCATATGGGATAGGGGACAGTGGGACTGAAGGTCATAAGATGCGACACAAGAGAGAGACCAAGGAATGAAGGATGGAGGGCTATAGCGGGGTACAAAGGGACTCGGGATAGACACCATGAATGCAATGATGACTCAGCTTGGATGCTCTAAACAAGGGCGACGCAATAGTGCTGCCACACAGTAAAGGCCCAATGGGGGACCATGAAAACATGAGTACAAGGTGGGAACTCATGACGAAAATCGACACGAACATGGACAAGTATGGAGGCGAAGTGATGCCCTAAATACAAGTGTTGTAAGTGAGGAAATTCGATTTAAAGTGGAGGTGAAGTGGCCCTTCTTGGAAAAAATGGGTCCGGGTGAAGTAGAAAATCATAAAAATGAAAAAACAGATGCTGGCTATCTAAAAGAAAATAAAACATGCATTTCAGAAGGGAAATGCTAAGGGTAATATTTCTTAAGATAGAGTGCATTGCGAGGATTAGGAAGGGGGTGGCCTTCGAAATCCTCTAAGAGGTATGCCCCCTTACTAAGATCCTTACTATTGATGTAAGGGCCTAGCCATAATGAGTCAAACTTCCCATGACCAAGGACATCATGGGCCTGTTCATATACTAGAACAAGGTCGCCTTCGTGAAAAGTACGAGGCTGGACTTTTCGGTCATACTGAGCTTTGGTGCACTTCTTGGCTGCTTCCATGGTTTGCAAGGAAACACGGCGGTTTTCGGAAGCGCGCTCGAGCATGATAAGTCGTTGTTCTAGAGGTTGGGTGTCAGGGAGAAGTTCAACGGCCAGATGTAGGGAAGGAATTTCACACTCGATCGGTAAGACTGCCTCCTCTCCAAAAACTAGGTGGAAAGGAGTAAACCCGGCGGCGGTTTTAACAGAAGTTCGATAGGCCCACAAAGCAGGGAAGAGCATGAGATGCCAGTTGGTTTTGTGCTTATTCACCGTTCATTGAAGCATAGTCTTGAGGATTTTGTTGACTGCTTCAACTTGGCCATTACCTTGGGGATAATAGGAGGAGGAATATTGGTGCTCAAAACCCAACAGTGAGGATAGCTCACGCCATATCTCATCTTCAAAATGTCTGTCGTGGTCGAAGACCAGTTGTTTGGGAACCCCGAATCGAGCTATAACGTGGTTAAAGAAAAAGAGGGCTGCGGTAGCTGCTGTGTTGTTGAATGTTGGCATGGCCTCGGCCCATTTGGTGAAATAGTCGACCGCCACGATGATATACTTGTGGTTACCAGCGGATGGCGGGCAACACTCCATAAATTCGATGACCCATTTACAGAAGGGGCTAGTTGAGACGACCGGATGGAGGGGAGCTGGGGGAGCTCGCGCCTTAGGGGCGAAATGTTGGCAATTGGGACAGTGTTTGACTGCCTCAATGCAATCACTAAAGAGAGAAGGCCAAAAATACCCAGCGCACATGACTTTCTGGGCAGTAACAAGACCGGAGAGGTGGCCACCGCAAGCGCCTCTATGGCAGGCATTAAGGACCTGTTCGGCTTCAGTGTGTGTGAGGCAACGACGAAAGACGGTATCAACCCCGCGACAATAGAGGTCGTCACCGATAAGGAGGTATCGCGGGGCCTGGTGTTGGATACGTCGGCGAGCCTCACGATCAAGGTGAAGGGCGAACTTTTGGGTTCGCAAGTAAGTAAGAATGTCACCATACCATGGGTCGTCGGCAGTAATGGCAAATAAGTGTTCATCAGGAAAATCATCATTAACTAGGGGGTCTTGCGCTTTGGTAGGTAATTCAGAAATGAGCTCAGGGAGAGCTAAGCCTTTCTTACTCTTTGGTGTGACAAATTCGAGGTCGAATTCTTGAATAATAACGACCCAACGGACATATTTCCTAGTGAGGATACGACGACTCAAGAGGAAAGCCATGGGGTTGGAATTAGTCACAACCTTGGTGGAGCGCATGAGGATATAATGACGAAGTTTTTGGACTGAGAACACGACAACCAACACTAATTTTTCTTCATATGAGTAGGAAACAGGAGGCCCTACAAGGTTCTTACTGACGTAGTAAATCACATGCTCGATACCATTGTCATCTTCTTGGATAAGGACTCCAGCGACCGAATAGGTGGAAGCGGAGATATACAGGAGGAAGTCCCGATCCAAGTCGGGAGGGCGGATCAAGGGAGTGGATGTAAGATCCTGCTTGAGGGCATCGAAAGACTCATGAGCATAGGTATCCCAAACAAATGGGATATTAGATCGGAGGAGTATAAGGAACCCATGTGCGGTGGTGGCATAGTCAGGGACGAACCGATGAAGAAAATTAGCTTTTCCTTGGAGACTTTGGAGCTGGCGTAGGGTACGCGGAATGGGCAGTTCAAGAATGGCTTGAAATTTCAACGGGTCGAGAGTGATACCATCCTTAGACACTATGAAGCCTAAGAGACGGCCGGCGGGAACGCAAAAGACGCATCTCAACGGGTTAAGGCGGATATTATACCTGCGACATCGGAGAAAAATGGTACACAGATCATGTAGGTGTTGCGCCCGATGCTTAGAACGCGCAGTGAGGTTGTCTAAATAAGCAAGGATAATATGAGCTAAGTCATGAAAACAATAAGACATGGCCCGTTTAAAAGTGGCGCCGACATTTTTAAGGCTGAAAGGCATGACCCGGTAAGAAAAAGTTCCCCACGGACTAATGAACACGGTTTTAAGTTGATCAGCAGGACGGATAACAATTTGGTTGTATCCAGAGAAACCGTCCATAAAGGATAGAACTTCATGCCCTGCACACTCATCAATGATTTGGTCAATGAACGGTGTGGGGAAGTTTTCTTTGGGACAAGCCTTGTTCAAGTCGCGAAAGTCTGTGCAGACACAGATGGTGCCTTGTTTCTTGAGAACGGGAACTGGGTTGGATACCCAAGTGGTGTATTCGATGGGGTAAATGAAACCAGCCTGCTTGAGCTTATCGATTTCGGCTTTGATAGCGTCGCGTCTGGAAGGATGAATGGGTCTCAACTTTTGACGGATAGGTTTGGCATCAAGCCATGTGTCGATATGGTGTTCGACAATGGTGGGATCGAGTCCGAGCATTTTAGAATAGGACCAGGCGAAAATATCATGGAATTATTTGAAAAGCTTAGTGTAAGCTTCGATTTCTTCCGTGGTGCATTGGGCACCTAAGGTGATATATTCTTCGATACCTGGTGTGACTGAAATGTCAATTTTGATGGTAGGAGAGATATTGGCCATGTTTCCTTCTTCGAAAGCATCAGGGGCAGGGATGGGGTTTTTGAACCAATCGACTGCATCGGGGATGAAGTCTTTGGTTTCCACATCAAATTGGTCATGGGACTGCTGTGGGAGGAAGTATGTGCGATGGTGCATATCATCCCATGGAAAGTCCGGGTTTGTCATGGCTTCCATAATGTCTTCATCGGACTGGAAGATGGGAAGACTGGAGGAAGAAAGGTTACCCGAGGAAGTAGTGATGTGTGATGGGTCATCAGGAGGAGAAGGGTTCAGATGTGCGATATCAACAGATCCAAGGTCGGTTGAGGAGCTGAGAGTATCTGCAGGTTGAAGGGCAGGTGAACGATCTCGCAAGGATGATGACAGGTACAAAATGGTGGTTGATGGCTCCGTTGGTTCAATAGCAGGAGGAGGAATGTGAATGGGAGCAGGAAGATCCTCTGGTCCTATCGAAGTGGCCTTGAATCGGCGGTACATGTCCAAGGAGGAACAATACTCGTCAAGGCGGGGACAGAGGTGGGTGTAATGGCCGTGGAAATCGCACAAAGCACAAGGGTGGTTTGTGCGCAAGGTTTTGAGTTTCAGGATAGAGTCCGGGATAGTGACGTAGACTTCAGGGATGTCCGAGTCAGGAAACGTCTCGTTGACCAAGATCTTGAGGTGCGGCAATTCAGGACACATATGGGTGGCGTGACCGACGATATCACACAAAGCACATTGAATAGTGGGCTTTGGCGGTCACGGAGGGGTAGGGGTTGTCGGGGCGGCTTGGTCCTGATGGGTTTCCCCCTTACGAGCTTTGCCTTTCTTCCCGGGAGCCGTCACGACAGGAGAAGGGTCCTGCGGAGGTGCTGGAGGCACAGTGGCAACAGAAAAAGTGAGGGGGACCGGTTGAACTGGTTTCAAAGCCATGTAGGGTTTGGGGTGACCAGGAGGGGTAGCGGCTGGAGGGTCAAGGTACCAGACGGGGATACCCAAGGTCAGGTTAGGGAGAGAGAGGGTGGCCATGACAGGGACAAAATATACTCCGGAAGGGGGAGCCAGGAAAGGGATCTGTCCAGCAGGGTAATGACCAGGAGGGACGGTTCCGAGATGGTTAAGGCCAGGGGGAACCGATCCAGGAGGATAAAGGGATTTAGGGATACCAGCTGTAGGGGGAGGGCCAGAAGGAGGAGGTCCGGCTGGCTGAGATGAATGGCTAGGAGCGGGGTGCGGAGGGCGAGGGGGGGGTTGCTGACTAGCCGAGGCAGGCCGCTTGAGGGCAGCCTGAGAGGATTGCATCATGCAAACATTCGATAAGCTAGGATCAGTGATGGGAGGAGGAGGGAGATTAGGAAAAGTTCCAAGTAGGGAGGAATCTTTGTAAACGCCGGGGGAGACACTGGTCAAGGAATCGACAGTTTGCTTGTTGGCTACAGAAGAGATAGTCGTCTCAGGGGAGGTCTGAGATTTTGGCTCATGATATGTCAACTGGTCAATGGTGACTATCTTTCCGTTATGGGGGAAAGACATATTGTGAAAGACCGCGGATGGGACAGCAGACATAGCATAGGTGTAGCTTCGCCCCAATAGAATGTTGTAATCTAGCGGGGCGTCGATGACTTCAATGTCAACGCAAATAGTCTTATCGGCGAGGGAGATAGGACAATTACGGAACAGGCCAATGGGCTGGGAGGCATGGCCGTCCCACGCTCGAAGGGTGATCGTGGAAGGGGCCAACTCAGGGGATCCGAGTTGCTTCCAAACCGAAGCGGACATCACGCAGGTGGATGCCCCCTCATCAATTATGCACCGGGAAATGTTGGCATTCCAGATTTTGACTGGGATTTGGAAGGCGACGAAAGGAGGGAGAGGAGGATGGTCCGATTGAGTGGCGTCGAAAACAATCATTTGGTCATCAGCAGGATCTACAGTGCCCACGGAAGATAGTAGAGCCTTCTTTTGGGAAGGGCACGACTGGAGGAGTTCCAGTGTGGAAATGGCGGCAGGAGATTGTGCCAAATCATCTACTATGCTATACGAATGAGCAGCTCGACCGGAAGCAGCATTTCGACGTAATGGTCCCTTAGGAATCTTGGTATGAACCTCAAATTTTGGTTTAGGGATATGTAAGGGGCCATTCGGTGTCGAAAGAGGCTCTGTAGAACCTGAAGAAGGAGGCTCGGAGGCAAACTGAGCAGGAGGCTGGGGGTACTGGCGAGACCGAGTTTGAAGGTGAAGGTCGACGGTTGGGGAAGGATCGGAGTGCATCATAAGGATCTGGTAATCAGAGGAACCAGAAAGGGAAGGGGGAGTGACGACCTGTCTGTCAGGCGATTGGGTAGTCATGAATCCTTGCTGAGGGAAAGGATCAGTAAACGCAGTTGGTTGGGTAGTGGCCACATTAGGAGGAGCATGAGGGGAGGCGTGCTGTCCGCGCAATGTGGCTTGAGACTCCCACATCTGCCGCATCTGGGGTAAGAGGGGACAATCATGGGTGTAATGACCATAAACACCGCAACACGAACAAGGCTTATTTGTGCGAAGCGACCTGTCCGGATTGGGCTGAGTGCCCTGTTGCTGGTTGGCAGTGTTAGGGTCAACACCAAGATTGGGTCCACAGGTACCAGGGGCAGATGGGTTGGGGTTGCCTCTCCGCCTTCTTTGAGAAGAAGGGGGATTAGTCACGCCCTATTGTGCAAATACTTGCCCTGGAGGAGGCTGTAAGTGTTGTTGCGGGTTTGGAGGAGGCAAGGGAGATGGAAGCGCATATGCTGGAGGAGCTGGCGCACTAGGCTGCAGGTAGAGGTAATGGCTAGGTTGGGCAACATTGAGGTAAGCAGGAGGTTGGGCGAAAGGAGGAGGCATGCCGTATCCTGGATACATGCTACCGGGAGGGGGAAGAGTGCTGGAGGTGCTGGCCCCTCCCTGAGGGAGACCATAGCCCATAGGAGGTTAAGCGTATGGATGGGAAAGGGCTCCAATAATACCGTCGGCGGAATGAGATGCCCCCGGGGTGTTAGCACCACCGGGCCTGGGGAGGTCAGGGAGAAAGGTATAAACATAACCAGATTAAGCGTAGATCAGGTCATATTTCAAGGCTATTTGGAGGGCGGCTTCTTCGGTTTGAGGAAAATGGGAGGCGACATCTTTGCCGATGGGAGCTGGAAGGGTGCGGAGGAACTAGTCCATATAAACCCGATCTTCGAAGGGAGGGGCTTGACATAAGCTCCATCTTCTTCACCATTCCTGAACATGGGCGGAAAGGCGGGTTGAAGAGGATTGCTTAAAGGAAGTCAAGATCTCCGTGCCAGTGTCGTATCGGAGAGGGAGCTGGAAATAGGACAAAAAGGCTTGGGCAAGGATCGCAAAGGTGGTATGGGAAGAGGTGGCCTGTTCAACATACCATTTAGAAGCTTCACCGATAAGCGTGCGTTGGAACAAATGAAGACGGATGGAGTAATCGGTAATGGAATTGGAGGAACACCACATGTGGAAAGATCAGACATGATTGGTTGGATCTTCTCCAGCTTGGCCTTCGAATTTAGGGATGTCGGAAGGGAGCTTGGTCGGCATGGCAGGCCAACCAACATCATGGCGGATAGGGTCATTGATCAATTGATTGAAATCGGGGAGGCTGAGGCCTGCAATGTACGGCAGCAAGGGGGTGGCCGGGGACATTCCTGTGGCGGTTCCGCTAGTAGGCGGGCCGGCATTAGGGCCGAGAGAACCGCTAGCATTAGGACCTGGACCATACATGGTGGTAGGGGGAGAACCAGGAGGAGAAGGGGAACCTGATGAATCAGGAGAGGAGTCGGAGTGTGGACTCGAAGGAGGACTGGCTCGAAGACGGCGGGTCGGAGCAGGTCGATCGACTGGAAACTGAGGGTGAAGGCCAAGAAGTCTCTGGGAAAGGCGCCTTGGGGGCGCAATGACGAAAAGAAGAAGGAAGCCGACAGGGGCAGAAAGGGACAGAATCAAGTGAGGTCAAGGGCAGAAAAGGTGCAGTGACAATTGATTTTAGAGTCTTTGCCAGGCGGTGTTAACCAGGCGCTTCTTCACTTAGGGTAAATGTGTGGCGTGCGTTAATTTTAATTTTTAAACCCTTTCCGTTTTAAGAGCAAGAAAAAAGTGTGCTGCGTAACTGAAAATAAACCTACAGAGAACAGTATATAATGCTGAAATAACAGAAAAATAACAACTACTTGTGCATCTATCTAACCCAAGAAGGTGGGTCTCTCAAAACTAATCTGAAAAGAAAGGGAAAAATCTAGGCAAAACATGCGGAAAAGAGGCCAATAGATCTAAGGTCAAAAAGGGACAGGGATCTAAAGGATAAAGCTGCTGAAAAGAGGTGCAGATCACAGCCAAAAGACAAAGGCAAGGTGGCTGGAAAAAGGAAGGAAATCAGCAAAAATCGGAGGGGGCAAGGTGGAGGCCCTAAAAGTAGATCCAAGAAAATATTCAGGAGGTGATTTGAGAGGTAGAAGAGCTGATTTCAATGGATCTGAAAGGGAGGTAACAGATCTGGAAAAAAGGAGGCTGAAGCTCTGAAAAACAGACAGCTGAAACAGCTAAAACTCTTCCACAAAAAGTGGAGGGTACTAAAGCCCTAGGGGGCTAGGTTCCCACTTAGATGAGTAAAAAAAAATCAGAACTTGGTCAAAGCGGGCTGAGACAGAGGCTGGAAGACCCTGACAGAAGCTGCAGCAGAACCCAGAAAAATTGCAGAAAAATCACTGAAAAAATGGCAGGTTGCAGTTTCCGACCTGTTTTCAGTGCCGGTTGCAGAAAAGGGGCAGAAAAGTGCGACCTGGAGGTCCAGGTCGCAGGTTATGGGCCAAAAAGTGCGACCCCCCGTTCCGGTTGTCTCGGCGGCAAATTTTTAGAAAAGTTGTCGTCTCAGTTGCGGCTGGTGTCGCTTACCTGCGCAATAGGGCCAGAAACACACGGAAGTTAGAAATTTTGATGTTTTAGGGTTTTATGTGAGAAAAACAACATAAAAATAGGAAAAATAAACAACTGAAAAGAAACCCTAGGGTCTGAAGTAGCTGGATATGCAGGAATATGCAAAACGACAGCGGTCGTAATTTAAAACCCGTGTGGAGTCGCCATTTGTTAGTATGAATCCTTTGTCGAAGTGTACGAAGAAGGACCACTTTAGCTACGCATAAATAATAGCCCTAACAACAAAAGTGGCTGCCAATATCTTCAGATTTTCGGTTATTTAGACATAAAAGAGCTGCAAAAACCAGATCTATGCATAGAAAGACATCAAGCAGAAAAAGTAAGGGTTTGCTCCATATACCAATAGACAAGACAAGAACAATTTTTGAAAGAATTTTTATATTAATGGGGCACCTGGGAGGAAAACAAGAAGGCGTATCCAATTCTCCTTGGTGGGATGGGTTCTTGGAAGTCCTCAGCACTTCAGATCTAAGATTTCTCTCTCTTGTTGGTGTAGAAAACCCACACAAAGAATGGAACTCAAAGGGAGCTCACACAGCAAATGGTAAAAAAGAGTGACCAAGTGTATAGATCCAGAGTGATCTAATAGGCAACAAAAGGTGAATAATGGTAGGAAAAACCCTACTATTTATAACAAAATATTGGGTCATTCTAGATCTTGGTGCATGGGTTAACGAGATCTAGATCCACTTTTTATGGAATATTTTATTATATTTGTTGGAGGGAAAAGGTATTTGACTTGGGTCAAATCCCTTAATTTGTCAAAAATAAATAAATAAATGATTTATTTATCTTTTTAAGGAAATGGTTAGAAGATAATCAAATAAATAATGATTTATTTAATTATTTAAGGAAGTGGTTGAAAGATAATTAAATAAATAATGATTTATTTAATTATTTGTTGGTGATTTGGTCATATTTAACAAGGAATATTATCTAAATAAGGTTTAAATAATTATTCCTAGAAAATAATAAGATAAATAAAGGTTTATCTAATTAATTCCTTTGATTTTGGGTTAAACATGACTGGGAATAATAATTAAATTATGGTTTAATTAATTATTCCATGAGGAAAATCAAACAAATATAGGTTTGTTTAATATTTCCTTTTGGGGTTTCCTATTTTAACATAGTGAAGGCAATTTTACTTAGGGTAAAATTGGTCTTACATGGTGTACTTGGGTCCATCTAATGAGAATAGGTTAGATGACCAAAAAATGGTGTAACAGCCTCCGTGGGTTTGGGTAATCCTTTTTGACCTCTCATCTTCTCTTTGCCTCGTCATCATGAACTCTAATCTTTTGATTTCAAATACTTCCAAATCCACTGTCGTGCCGCCAATATGTTCAAGAGAAGTTGACCTCTGCAAGTTTCAACCTTCCTCTGATTCTCATCTGATCCTGATTCACAAACATTATATTCCTTTGTCTAGCGTCGATGATGTGGGAAACACTATGGCCCACCTTCGATCAAGGTCACTTCCTGTCGACTTCAGCTCATTATCCAGGAAGATGATCTAGAGACTCCCTTCCGGTACCTTTGAGCCTACATGCCTCAATGGTTCTTCGCATTCGACGCAATTTTTTCTTCATTGACCTTCGATCGGATGATTTTGCGGGTGTTCGACACCAGCTCATTGTTAACACTCTATGGATTGTACCTATAGTACCTTGAGGGCCATTGTCATTATTGGTGGTTCCTCTTGTGTCTGTTAACAACTTTCATCATTGGCTGGTAATGAGACGATGTTCTTGCATGTTCGACTTCAGCTCACTTATTCACATGCCTGAACTTGTACTTTGTTCGGGTCGAAATGGAGCGCAAGACCCTGGATTTTGTCTGTTAGAATCCAGGCTACAATTTTGTGGATTATTATGATTAGTTACATGACTCATTTATTGGATGGCTGTGACCATACCTGATTCTATTTATCGATCCTTACTGGATGGCTACGTCCATACCACATATATATCATGTATTTTTATTTGAGATATCAGTTGTACTTGTCTACACAGGTTTTCCGATGGCAGTGTTTTTAGTTGGGCGCATTCTCGTAAAGAATTTCACCCCTCTCTCTCTCTTTTGGGCCTCATGCTTTAGGGGGCATCTGTTACACAGTAATTTGTCACTATCCCTACAATCCCCATATTTCCCATTGGAGGGTCATTTCTGTGACCAATAATTAGTTTCATGCCTTGCAAATACCATCATTGCATCCCTTGCCATGAGGAAAACATTCCTTCTGTTGATCATTTCCTGAGCAGACCCCTAAAAACACATATTTTTTCCTTGGTGTTGGTAACCTATTATGTCCTCGCGCCAATGAGGAAAATTAACACTGAGCCTATGCCAGTTGGTGCTCTATCCCAGTTAAGCACCCGCACCAATCTGCTTATGGAAATTTTTTTAAAAAAAGAGGCGAAGTTTAGAATACAACAACTTCGTGGACGAGTCATGAGAAGTGGTTTCGACTGAATAACCATGGCCTTCCTCATTTGGCCTCTTGTTTCCACCTGATGGGGAACCTCCCAAGGGATAAGGCCTCCCTTCCACTATTGTAGGGATCCCAACCTCCTCCTCTCCTCTATAAATATAGCCATCTTCCATTGATGAAGGGGCTGAATGGTTGAGAAAAGTAGTCTTGATAGTCCTCATAGAGCCAAATCAGTAGCAAGGAGGTTATTGTCAAGACAACTGAAGAGAGAGGCTTGTCCCATTCCCGACGAGCTTTATCGAGACGTACTCCACTGTCGACCCACCGAAGGAAGATTCAACGTCAGATCCAGGTTGTATCTTTATTTGTATTGATTAATGATAAACGACTTTGGTTATGGTTCCACTCGTATTGTTCATACTTTGTGATTATGGGTTGTATCTTCTCTGACTGATACATAATTTCATATATTGGGTTTTATGCTTGTGTGTTCGTCGTGTTTCTTGTATGTGCAGATGTTCGATCGCGCCAAGAGGGAGAATTGTGATCTGCCGAGGCAAGGGAACTGGAGCGTTATCTTCTCCGCGAACAACATCGTTGGACTTGAGGTAGTCCTTTCTCGCAATTTGGTCTATTGTAATTAGGAACTTGCGTCTTAGTGTGACTTGATTGTTGCTAGATCCGATCTGGGCTAGTAGGGATCGCCTCTGTCCGCAGAGGGGATTTACCTCTCCAACATAAATTCATTTAAAAGTGTGATTATGTCATTGCTAGATGCATCATTACACATAGTATTTAAGCATGAGATAGATAGGACTCAATTAGTCATTTGATTTAGTATTTTTTTCTCTAGATTACTTTCCTTTTTTGCAATTGAGTTAAGTAATCTAGCTTCTAAATTCCACTAAGTGTAATTTCCTTTCTTGCATTAGCATAAGTGTGAATTTATCTTTTTTAAAATTAACTAGATGAGTCAATGTGATCTAGAGTATTTTCTTTCCACATTGATAGAGTAATGGTAATGATTTATTTCCAATCTTAGATTACATTTAGAATTGTGACAAAATTCCTTTCCTAGAAGTAACTCTAGTAGTATCATAGCACTGTAGAACTTATATGAGTATGTCATGAGTAGAAATCATCTTCTATGCATATAGCACTGGAAACTCCAATTTTATATGAACCTTGGGTTGATAAAGTAAATATGAGTAGCCTTTGGGAGTTGCAGCACTCTTGGTGCAATACCAGGGCTCACCAGGTATCTGAGCTGGTATGATAATAGGGTGGACTATATGATGAGAGATAGTAAGCCAATGAGAAAATATTGATGTAGGTATTATAGGGTTGGCTTCCCAACAATCATTCTAAGCTAGTGGTTGGTGTGCTTTAGGTTCTAGAAATTCCATTATACTTGGGTGAGAAAGAGGCATGTTTAGAGAAGCATGTGGGGTAGGATGAGAGGGAGGAGGGCCTATGAGGTACAAGTGACCAATTTGAGTTAACTAGTTGAATTCCTCAAAAAAATTTCATCAAAATAAATAGAAAAATTGATGCTCTTATGCCTATTTTTTCTCCATTATATATTAGTTCTTTTGTTTTTCCCTCTTATGTTTTCCTATGATCCTCTACTAAATAAACTCTTACTATATAGTAACAAAATAATTTGTCATTCCACAATATTTTTTCTGAGCATAATATAGAAAAATAAAATATTTTTTATAGTCATGTTTCACATATATGTTACATTATTTTATATACACACACAAGGGAAATGCATAAAAAGGGGGAAAATTACTATCCATGAATATATTTAAGATAAACATGACTCGAAGAATAAAACATTTTGATGCCCATATGAATTTCTCATCAAAAAATTATTGAAGTACATGCAAAAGAAATCTGTAGGGGAAACACTATCCTAATAAAATTACAAAACAAAGATGATATATAGGACATAATATGTAGGAGATGCATCTATAAAATGGAAGCGAAATTTGTAAAAATGTTTGCAGATGAGTAAAAGTGACAATAATACTCTGATTTTTTAATTTTTTTTCTCTTTAAAATAATTTCTATAGATATGAGCATGGGAGAGAATTTGTGTATGACACCGAATATAGATATATGTGCATATGTATTAGTTAAAATGATAACCTTCTTGTAGATGAACATGCCACAATACTTTATTTTTCTAGTGATTATGAAAATTGTTCGAAAATGGAATGTTGTTAAAACATGGGGAACACAAAATGTTAAGTATGAATTAACATATTATTGCTTGAAAATCCTAGAATGTTATTCTTTTGACTTATCTAAAGAATCAATTGTAATTTTATCCAAAATAAATTGTAACCACAAGAGTTTTTTTATAAATTAATATGATGTGTGACCGAGAAAGGGTTGTGTCACATGTCGATGGGTCATAGAACTTCAATGTACACTTGTATCATAAATAATAAGACCAATGTGTGACCAAGACCATGACTTTGGATCACAAGCTTAGGGAGTCACATGAATATATTATAAAGTGAGAGGACATTGGTAGGTATATTTTTCGTATTTTATATGAAACATTATCACATACCTTTTCTCACATGGTAGAGTGTGACTAGGTCAAGTACGAGACTAAAAATAATACCCATTTTTTATTAATTTGCATTAGGATCTTTTGTAATAAGGTGATAGGTACTATCTGTGAACTTATAAGGGTCGATGGATTCATACTTGAACATAGGTTAAGGGTCATGTCATAACTAACCATAATGCTCATAACTCTTTTAAAATAGTTCCATTCAAACATAGGTGACGAAGAAAAAAAAATGACTAGAGTAAAGGTTTTACATCACATAGTAATTCACATGCAGGAAGTGCATACATGGAATTCAAATACGAAGGGAATGATAAAAAAGAAGAAAATTATGAGGGGATTAAATCATGCATAGAGTTGAACAAACATATACAAGTTTAATATTCACATGAAAAATGACTGACTGAAGGCAGAGGTTAACTTTTTTCTCATACTTATAACCTGTGAGATTTATTTTCCCTTGTTTTAGTTGCTAACTATTTTCTTTTGTAGTTATGACCACAAAAATAGATCTAGAGAACCTATGAGATGAGTTTCAAAAGAATTCTTTCTTGTTGGTTCAAGAACTAGTGCTCATGTGAACTTCTTCGACATGATCCTCGAGCTACGAGGCATCCCATGATTCCATAAATGTGAGAGATATTAGGTTCTTTTTCATATGATCAAAGTCATAACTCCTTCCAACTTTTATTTATGGCTTAACAAAAACAAAAACATTTATGTCAGATATTAATACTCGCATTACATTATCAATCCATTATTTATGTCATTAAATTAACTAAGGTTTGATATGTATAGTTTACTCATGGAATTAGAAGGTCTCTTTGTGACATATTGATAGTGCATATGGTCATGATGGTGTATATTTATGTTGTAGATAAGCTTACATATAGATTAGGAATGACAGTTTATGGCTTCAATAGTATGGTTGATATGCCACCTTTTCACTATGTTGTCAGCCTTCATGACATGTAGTTTCAACACATTAAATGTTTGGAAAATATGCTACAGGGATATTAACGACTTTGGATATAAGTGTATTTCACTAACACAGTTTTATTTTAACCAATTTCATAACATTTGATCATCACACCCATGGGATGTTTTTTATTAAGTTTTGAGTAACATAATTTTATGAACATATATACATATGTATATACCTCTCATAAATAGAATAATTATATGCTTAATATTCAATATACAATTCCTCTGTAATATGAAGTGCCATGATTTCATAAGGAGTGTTTACCCAATGAGGAAAGGTCAATTTATTTTGTTATTACCTAGACTAATATGAAGATAGTGTGTTGATAGTAATGTTGTGGATTTAAAACCCATAAGTATGATAACACCTTCAAAATAATTAAAAATTTCAAATAATGTATGCATTATAGATACAGAAACATATATAACAATGTAAAACCTCCAAGAAACAACATGTGTTGATGAAAAAATGTGAAGTGTGGAGTGATGTCATATAAATTCTCCTTATTTCTCCAAGGGGACCCCACCTACTTAGACTTAGAATTTTAGTTATTTTAAGGGAAATACATTCTAGATCTTTATAGGAGGAAACAAGAATAATTAGTGCAATGGTTTTAACAATTTCTTTTATGTGTGTGGCTCAAAATGTGGTTGTAGTAAGGTTCATCGAGGGCCTCCAAAGAATGGACTCCTCCATCCTTGCTTCAAAAGCTGGTTTATACGGGGAACCATCCATGTATGAGAAAGTAAAAAACATTGTGAAGAATAATATTGCATCTAAGGGTTATACCAACATAAATTGTAATATTGTGCTTCTTTCATAATCATAAATTGAGGTTTAGGATTCCATGGATGCTTATGGGAGACAAAACAAATGTGTTCTAGTACATAATAGTTTTGGTATACATCTTCCATCACAGGAAGATATGGGAATTTTCTTGTGGCATGGTCCTCACTACATATTTCAGAAGAATTAATGTGATCCCATGGGCACACTTCCAATGTGTTCTTCCTCCTACACTTTTGACAAAAAATTACTGATGCTAGATTTGCTCCTTGCTTATTTTTGTTCATTTTAATGTGTGCAATTAATAATTCGATGAGATAAGTTTATCAATATTGAAGTATTTTAACATGTTCATACTTTCTACTCTAGTGAGTCCATTTCCTACAGTCTTCCTGACTTTTTCCAATATGTATCTCAATCCTCTCCCACTCTTTGATGTTCCTCAGGGATATATTCAATACATTTCTATAATATAAACATTTACATTGCTATGAGACATATTCTCCACCCATTATTGGTTGTTGAATTTTTCCTATTTTTTACCCAAATTACCTTACCCTATTCTCTGTTTTACAACCTTAATAAGGCCTCTCTCCAAGTATTTTTGGTTTCTATTAATGGATTTTTTGGAAAATGGATACATTTTCTTATTTTAATTAAAAGGTGAAATAGGTCTATGTTTTTCCATGTAACTCATAAATTATATTACCTTATCACTTTTTGATTAATGATCACTAATTCAAAGTCAAAGGTGGTTGTGGTACATGATCCTAATATTAGTGGACTCATTTCGGTTCCTGCACTACATATGGATGGTCATTGAGTTGAGAAGATTAACTTAGAATCCATCTTATATGTTAGAGGAAAAATCGTGCACCTACTTCAAAAGACTTATTCTTTTTTTCCTCTAGATATTTTGGAGCGTTCAAGTGCTCCTAAAGACAGGGATCATTTAACAACAACTGCATCATTTTGTTATTACTTTTACACAGCCAAGAGCCAATGTAATATGTATAAATTGATTTTTTATCAAAATTTAGAGTAGCGATATTGTGGGAAACTTTTGACTTTTGTACTCTGAGAATTTATATCGCCACAATCCCTCTGGTAGCTGGATTAGTTGCTATATATCATGTACTGAGCAGGCAATTTTATCATTTTAATAAAAGAGGCGAATACCAGGTTCATGCATCTATTTTTTTCTATTTTCTGTAATGTTAATAGTGCTCTCATAGATTAAGTGTTTTCCTTAAGAATGGAAACAAGATCATTGGCTAGGGCCTAGCAAACCCAACTCGTTATACCATTACTATTATATTTTGTGTTAAGTACAAGGAGTGATTGGTGTGAAGGTTGCTTATAAATGATGTGTGTGCGTGTGATTGAACAAAATCTTGTGTATTTATTTTCTTTTGCAACATTGTTCTCAAATCTGAGGTTTTGTGTGTTGAATTTTATTTCTTTCTGTCCATTGGAAGCATTTATTTATGTTCATTTTAAAGCACCTCATTCATTAAGTTCTAGGAAATTTTCCTTACATCACCATTCATTTAGGGATATTGGTTTGTGGGAATTTATTTGTTTTGACCTTTCTTAATGATGAGCATAGATCTCTTTTAAAATTTATTTATTTATAGTAAGCAAGGAAGAACCCCTCGTTATGATAAATACATATTGTAACTGTGTAAGGAAACTTATCTCTTTATGGAAATTTGTAGATCTATATCATGTTCCTAGTCTTGTTGATCATTCTTTTATTTAAATTCTTTCAGTACATGAACCAAATATCACTATTGTTCATATTGAAGATCATAGTTGAATCTTTCAGCTTGAAACAATTTCCTTTGCAAACACATAAGTTTACTTGGAATGTAGTGTTAAATAGTTTAGAAGGGAATATAAGAAAATTATATTTGTAAGGTGATTTATTTATTTAAACACAAGAATTTAATATTCGCATTGTGGTTAGATAAAATTCGCATTTGATTTTGAAATTTATATTTTTAAGAAGCATGTGATGGTTTTAGAATTTTATCTCGATTTGAGTTAAAGCTTCCTTCTTGCACCTTTTTAATTTCGGGCTTGATATCATAGTATTTTTGTTGGTTAAGGAATATAATATTTTCAAGTGCAAGAACACAATTATTTTACTATAGGAACAAAGTGATTTAAGTACAGGAATGGATTTTCTTCATTTTCTTAGTACATGAATCAAGTACATGAATAGATTTTCTTCAAGAATCTTTGGAGTTTTGAAATTGATTTTTTTTTTACCTGATTGAGTGGCATGAGTTTTGAGTTCATTTATTTTTGAAGTATCTTTTCCAGCAAAGTATTTGATTTCTATTTTTGAAGTGAGAGTCCAGTTTCGAGTGTGGTGTGGTATCATTATGTTAACAAGTGTAGGAAAGGAACTAGAAGGTTTTCTTTAAGAGTTTTTCTTTCGAAACTTGAGTGATCTAATTGCAGGGATAGAAGTAGGACTTAAAGAGTGAGCCCAAAATATTTGACCTTACTTGTGTTATGCCTTGAAGCTTATGTAGCCCTAGTTTAAAAATTAAGTGTTGAGGAATTGAATTTCAATTCCGAAACCCAACATATTGGTGTTGTTGCCGGGGAGACGTTGAAAGAATTCTAGTAAAATTCTCGTTTTTCTTTTTTCTGAAGTAGGGTAAGTCTACTTTATTTTTTCAAGTGAAATGTGCTTCTATTTCTTGAAGGAAATTATTTAGAGTTTATATGTGTGTCGTAGACATATTATTTTCAATCAACTACAACATTTGATTTTATTTGTTCCAGTAAGATTTTTTCTATAGTTCTGTCAATTATTTCTAGTTTGATTTCCTTTAAAATGTATGACTAGGAGAAGTAGGGGTCTGAAGCCCAAGAAGGCTAGAAGAAATAATGATGAATCAAAAAATATTTCTCATGATGAGCCTCCTATTGCAGGCAGAAATTCCAAGCATACACAAACCTATCACGCAAGTACCATTCACTTAGACTCTAGGGACTATAGTTTAGGAATTTCATAACCAGTATAAGGGAAGAAGGAGACTATTTGGACTAAAAATACAATCCGAACCATAGTCAACCTTAAAATTCTATGTGAAGTGGTATATTTAAAGGAGGAAAAATGACATATCATGAAGACCATGCTGAAGGGGTTCGTGAGAACGATCCAATGGAGGATCAATATACTTTTGGGATTCCAATTATAGATCCACATGCCGTGTTTCAAATGAAGAAAATACCACCATCTGTTCTTCCACATTTTCATGGTAAAGTGCACGAAGATCCTGAATTTTTCCTTTTTTAGTTTGATATATTGTCTAGGAGTTATGATTATACTTTAGATGTCCAGAAGCTAAATATTTTCCCTACAACTATCAAGGATTCAACTTTACATTGGTTCATGGGACTAGGGGGAATAATATAGCTTCTTGGGAGAATATGAAGAGGGTGTTCTTAAATAAATGGAAGGAATATTGCAAAACAAGAGAAATTAAGGATGCGATTTTTACTATTGCACATGGGGAATATGAGACCTTGGAGGATTATTTGGAGAGATTCTCATATATCCTTCAAAGGTTGAAACAAAAATTTGTTCTAAGTAATACTAGAACCTTATTTATGTGAGGGATTACAGACTTGAATTTCTTAAGACAAGGAGATATTTCTCAAAAGACTTTTGATAAAATTTGTGAGTTGTGCAGGAAATTCTCATGAAACCAATCTAGATTTGGTAAGGGAATCAGGAGAAATTCTAAAAATAGAAGATTTGGATCTACACATGCTATGATTATTTATTTGGAAAATAAAATGGATAGTATGAAAAGTGAAATTATGAATATTGATAGTAAACGGATAGATTCTTTAAAATTTCAACATAAATTAGTAGAATAACATAAAACATTGTCTATTTATTGTGTCCAAAATGTCGAAAGAAACATATTTTATGTGAGTTTATTGTAGATGTAAAAAGTACTAATAGTTGTATAATAAGTGCAGGGAAACATACTACCGAAGAATTCCCATCGATACCAGGATTAAAAATAGAATTTTAAGGAGAAAATTTGGTACCTGAGCTGTTGCATGCTATGGGAACACGAAAATCATGGCCACATGTAAGTATAGGTATGATTCTTGAACCTACTGTTGGCTCTCCAAGATTTTCAAGATTGGCAAGAACAAATCTGTAGGGAACCACATCAAACAAGTTTGGAGCCAAAGTAACTAGCCTTCCCGGACTCACAGAGGGCTCTCTCTATGCATGTGTTTGTAAATGATGTATCTTTATGATTTTGCTTTCTAATTTTAGGCTAGTTATGAAGTTCTAGGAATATTTTCTTTTTTTTGATTGGTTGATAGATCAATGGTGTGATTAATTGATAGAGTGTTTCAGTTGAATAAATAGACTGTGAGAAGCATTAATCCATTGGGATATGGAGTCATGAAAGGATTTAATTGTTCATCAACTCTACAAGGGACTTCATAGGGAAATCTAACTATACCAAGTGGATCTCTTAGATTAGATTGAATATGAAATGACAGTAAGTTGTGAAATCGGCAAAAATAAAGGTTATTTAAGAATCCTTTAACTCTACCTCAACAAGAAAATCCTTTTAGGTAACTGTTTAAGACAAACAAAGGACAGTGCAAACCATAGACTTCTTTGGCCAGAATCTAGTAAGAAAACCTTAAGACAACAATCCACCAATCCTAGAATTACTTTCAGACAAAGAAAACATTCAAGACAATAGTCAGTATAATCAAACAACAATTAAGAATTATTTAATCAATTTGAAAATACCTTTGCAGCAAAAGTTTGATACAAACCAAAGGACAGGGCTAACCATAGAATTATTTGGTTGGACTTTACTAAGTATACTTCAAAGAAAGGCCTTAAAATAATATTTCAAGCAAGACCAAAGGACAGGGCATACCATAGAATTCTTTGGATGGACTCTACTGAATCACTTTCAAGGCAAAAAGCTAGCTGGAACTAGAGAGAAATTAGGAATTCTCCAATCAGACCTTTCAGAAGAAAATATTAAGATAAAGAAGGTAGACAAAATTAAGGTGCCAAGACAACATACCTTAATCTAAATTTTATGTTATTTTATCAGAGAAATAATGGAAAAAATGGGAAACAGAAGGAAAACATTGAAAAATAAGGATAACTTCACCATTATCATAGCTCAAGAATCCTTTTGAACGTGCTTGTATTACTGAGGTTCAAAATATTTACCATACTCCAGTCCAGCAAATATTTGCAACTCAGAATTTTATCAAATCCAACCTAGAGGCTCATCAAATAGCTCAGCAACTTCTTAACTTATCAACCAACCAACCAACCAACACTAAAAATGAATAATAGATGCAATATTTATCTGCAAAATGAGGAGATGATCCTAAGCTAGGGTTTTAGATTTGTATTTATTACAGAGTTAATATGAATTTTTACCTTTGAGACCATGCAAGGCCTAAGGTAAAATATCTGTGACTATCTTATTGTAATAATAACTTCTATATTAACTGTTGAGCTAACTTTTTAGGATATGTTTGACTTTTAATGCTTTTTCATTAACTTTACAATAAATGTTGAGTTGTTTAAAATATCTCTCACTGCTGCAATAACTATGATTTTGATCCAGGTGGATATCGGTGGCCACCCACCTATTCCATTTGGACTAGCACCATCAATTCTTGCAGCTCTTCACATTCAACACAACTTACTATTTTTAGCAGGTTTTCGGGTCCTCCACTCTCAGAGCCATTTTGGGGCCTTAATGATCCAGGTGGATATTGGTGGCCACCCACCTATTCCATTTGAACCCCCATCATCAGTTCTTTCAATTTTCAAGTTGTAACAAAACTTACTATTTTTAGCAGTTTTTTGGGTCCTGAACTTCCAGAGCCATTTTGTACTCATCGGATAGATCTTTCTAATGAGCTATTGAGCACATCAAACGGAGATCGGATGCCAAATTTATGCCCCCGGGAAGTTGAACCACCAATTTACCCAAACGGGCGCCCATAATTTTGGCGCCTCATCTCCTACTATTAGGTTTTTGGACGTTTTGGATTCTACATTATTTCTCAACAATAAATAGGCCCTCGAGCCTCATTGTAACATAGTTTAGACACCTGCGTATGCTACATCTCTTCTCAGAGATACGTTACCAGCGCCCCAGTTTATTTCCATTATGCCTGTAAGCATATTTCTATTATTTGATATTAATGAAATGAAGCATTATTTCCGTTGCATCTCTGTATTTATGGTTATGTGTTTATTCTGTTGCGTTCCTGAATAAATCTGGATCAGTGGTATCAGAGGGGGTCTGCTCTTTCTTTGTTTTTCTTTGCATGTCCCCAACGCGGTCAGGGTATAAGGAATTAGGGCTCGATATGGTTGAACCCTTGCAAGATCAGCCTCGCAAACCCCGAAGACCTCCCATGGCGGAAGAAAAGAAAGATGAGGGAACAGGAGATCCTATCAAAATACTGCTCGAGGAGGCCCTTGAGAAACAAAGGAATGCGATGATGGATAAATTTTCTCAAATCCTTCAACGAATGCCCACATATGGTGCATATGCATCCAACAGGCACTCTGGAGGCGCCACTCCCTTCAAGGTACAGGTAAACTTTGACATTCCTATATTTGAAGGAAAAATAGATGCAGACGCTGTAGACAGATGGTTAAATTTGTTGGAAGGGTGTTTCTCGGTCCATGACTTCTCTGACCGAGAAAAGATTATTTTTTCACTCCTCAAAGCTGCCCCCCATGTCAAAGACTGGTGGGAAACCTACTGTGAGCAAGAGGGCGAAGGGGAACCCTATCTGTTCTCAGCCACACCCACTTGGAATTCATTCCGAGATGGCATCAAGGAACAATATTACCCTGTGGGGAGCTATGGGGACAAATACATCCAATGGACCACGCTGCGGCAACAAAAGGATCAAGATTTGCACGAACTGACGAATTTGTTCCATACCTTGCGCACAAAGTTGGGTATTAAAGATTCAGAGAGACATTTGGTGCTCAAGTACCGCGGTTGTCTGCACAAACACATTCAGGAGGAAATGGAGTTCCTCGACATTACATCGCTTGGCACAACATAACGCTATGCCACCAAGATTGAGCAGAAATATAAGTAGAAGAAGCAAGACTTTGGATCTGCAAATCCGAAAGGTGCCCCTGAACCGAAGAACAAGGGGCAAGGCCAAAGAAATGCGACTCAGAACAACACCACAAATCCAAAGAAGGACACAGGGAAGTGGTGTGAATTTCATAATAGTCCCACTCACATCACAAACGAGTGTTGGGCCAAACAGTCTTTGGTGGCCGAACTAAAGGCACCCGAATCAGATGCATTTTCTGATCCTGAGTTAGAACCAGAGAAAGGCAATGAAAAAGGGAAGCAGATCATTGATGCAGATCCCAGTGCCATTGTTTCCACCACCAAGATCCAGATGGAGGTTCTAGAGGATCCAGAGGATGGGGAACGCCTCTTCTAGTCGTAGATGTGGGTGAAGGGTTCTCCGCTGCAATTTGTCGTCGATAGCGGAAGCCAAAAGAACCTCATTTCAGCAGAGGTCGTGAAGCAGCTCGACCTACCTACCATAGCACACCCACAACCGTATACCATTGGGTGGCTCTAGCCAGGGAGAGATCTCTGCATCTACCAGCAGTGCCACCTTACGTACAATATCAAGCCATTCACGGATGAGGTATTATGTGATGTTTCTCCTCTTGATGTAGCTGATGTATTATTGGGCCAACCATACTTGTGGAGGCGTCATGCTGTGTATGAGTCTAGGCCTCGTGTTGTTATTATTACTTTGGGAAATAACTTGTATAGGATACCGGAGGTAGCACCGCCTCCTGTCATCTCTTTAACTACTGCAAAAAAACGCAGTAAGATTGTTTCCCAAGCCAGGAAATTCATTTTCCTTACAACTCACTCACAGGGAAAGAAAAATATTGTGGCCACAACCTCGAAACAGGTATCCATTGCACGACTGTAGCAGATGGACAAAGTCATGGAGGAATATGAGGAAGTTTTCCCCTCACTCATAGAGGTTCCTTTACACTGTCAGGACAAGCACTCCATTGATCTGACTCCCAACGCACCACCGCCTAATGTTTCCATACATCCTGCAACTACACATACAGAATCCAAACATGTACTGTCTGAGGCTGATAAAGAAACCAAATTTACTAAATGCATCCAGCATGTCCACCCACAGGTCCTTGACATCTTCAACACATCTAATACTCAGTTCAACAGAATTTGGCTCATCTCATGGAGGATCTCAACGCAATGGGGACCATTTCTTCCTAAGGAGGGAGGAATGATCCAGGTGGATATCGGTGGCCACCCACCTATTCCATTTGGACTAGCACCATCAATTCTTGCAGCTCTTCACATTCAACACAATTTACTATTTTTAGCAGGTTTTCGGGTCCTCCACTCCCGGAGCCATTTTGGGGCCTTAATGATCCAGGTGGATATTGGTGGCCACCCACCTATTCCATTTGAACCCCCACCATCAGTTCTTTCAATTTTCAAGTTGCAACAAAACTTACTATTTTTAGCAGTTTTATGGGTCCCGAACTTCTGAAGCCGTTTTAAGGCCCTAAACGACGTGTTTTTGGGAAAACAGAGAAAAAGTTGTACTCCTCGGATAGATATTTTTAACGAGCTATTGAGCCCGTCAAACAGAGATCGGATGCCAAAGTTACGCCCCCGGGAAGTTGAACCACCAATTTACGCAAATGGGCACCCACAATTTTGGCGCCTCATCTCCTACGGTTAGGTTTTTGGACGTTTTGTATTCTAAATTATTTCTCAATAATAAATAGGCCCTCGAGCCTCATTGTAACATAGTTTAGAGGCCTACGTATGCTACATCTCTTCTCAGAGATACGCTACCAGCGCCCCAGTTTATTTCCATTATGCTTGTAAGCATATTTCTGTTATTTGATATTAATGAAATGAAGCATTATTTCCGCTGCATCTCTCTATTTATGGTTATGTGTTTATTTTGTTGCGTTCCTGAATAAATCTGGATCAGATTTCCTTTATTGAAGTGAAACAGGTTGTAGGTCGCAAAATGTGTCTTTGAAGAAGCAGATGTTGTTTACTTAGTCATTTTGATCCGCCTCTGTATAAATCAGCCTCTGAATTATCCTTTAAACTCTATTTTAGCCTTTTAAGCTTGGATTTATCTTTTAAACTTGGCTTTGTCTCTTCCTTACTGTTTTCTCCCCTATTCTTTCTGCATTTGCCTTTAATCCGTGATTTTTTCTTCATTCTATCTTTTGATCTTGATTTGTCTGTGCTTTGTCCTTAACCTCTGATTTTAACCTTTGATTCTATGATTAACCCTTTAATCATTTCTTTGATTGTCACAGTCTCTCTTGACTGTGTTCCTTCCTTGCCTCTTATCTCTGTGTTTTTAACTGTGACTCTCCTTGGAATGCTTTGAATAACCATAAATGGTTATGATCCGTTGATGTTTATGCATTGATGTGGCATTCCTAGTCCTTTTGATTAATAGACTTGATGGATCGTCACCCAGGGAGTCTGAAGAACAATTTTAGAACCTCAGAAATGCAACTTGTGCATTTATCCCTCGTTAACCTGTACAATAAAATCATCTAATTAATTTATAACCTATGCGGGAGGGGTTTTGCATTTATTTGGGATTTTCAGGCCTTAGGAGTGCTTGCAGAGGCTTCATGGTGGCTGCGGGGCTTATCACAAAGGTAGAGGCCTTTGGATCATTTGAATGGAGGCGACAATTTTCGTTTATGGCAGGAAGTGGAACGGCAATTTTTGTATGGGATGAGAAGTGATCAGTGGTATTACCAGTGGGGATGCAATTCCATAGAATGGATGACATGTGGCAGATGGGACAAGGGCGAATATTACCCATTTCATGCGTTTTGGAATTTTTAAAGCTCGAACATTTGGATGTATGATAATAATTTGGGGCCATTGGATCAGAATGACCAAGATCAATGGTGGTCAGGGTTTAGACGTAGCGGTGCATAAGTCATATGGTGGGTCCCGAGGTTACGTGGCGGGGTTTTAACACAATGTGGGGACCAGGGCATAGTAAAAAGCGGTCAGAGTTAATTTTGTATGCGGGGTTTGGGTTTTAAACCTAACCGAGGTTTTATGAAGTGGGGCTTGGGTCAATAAAGCAAAGTTAAAGGTTTTTAAAGAAACGATTAAAGTATATAAGGGGCAGTGTTAATTTAATTAAAAAGGAGTTTTAATATAAAACAATGGGGCCTGAATGGTATATTTTTTAATTTAAAACAATGTAAAAAGGACATTTTACATTGTTTTAGTGAAATAAAGGAACGGGATGATGGTGAAGGGGGTTAATGAGGTTCTTAGAAATGAAAATGGGTCTTTGGGTAGGGAGAGAGGGTGAATATGAGAGGATTATGGCCAAACATGAGTTTTCATGGTAGGAGGGTAATTTGAGAAGTGAAAATGAGATATAGTGAAAGAGATTAGATGAAGATAATGAAGGCAGTGAGATTTCGGAAGATAGCTGATAGTCAAGGAATGCTATCTTCAGCAGTTTGTATAAAATCCATAGTCACCTAGTGAAATTGTAGAATACAGGAGGATAACACCCGCAACATATTTTTTTGGTTATAATGCACCACATTATTCCTATGAAAACACAACTTACCCCCAGTACTAGTAGCATGGGTATCATTCTCACTATGGGAAGTTTCTTTCTCCTTGGAAACATGGATGGAGGGGACCACCACATTCTCATTATTCTTATCCCATGCCTACATAGTCATATCTCAAATCATATGCACCTTATCCCGTGCCAAAACCCACATTACTAGTAACATCTCCTCAGCATACTCATTCTATGCCACTACTTCCATTACCACCACCTTTTTGACCACCTCAATTTCTTGCACAACTAGTGCCCAACCAAAATAATAAAGTGGTGCAAATGATTCATCATATTGGACCACTCCCTTTCCCTATTTATCAGACCATTCCAGTTGGGGTCAATGACCTCCAAATGAGGTCGAGAAGGATAATAAAATTTGAAAAACAAGAAAACAAAAATAGCTTATAGTGATCATTGAGGAGAAAATTGAGGAAGCTCCTAATATTTCAAACAATGATGCCACTGTTGAACTTGTTCCCACAAACTTAGAACATTTACCCTATTCTTCAAACCAACCTCTTTTTCCAGAGAGACATTTTATGAATAATGTGGACCCCACTCCTAAGTATAATTTGGCTTCTAAGTTGAGGAATCTTTATATAAAGGTCCCTCTACTGTAGGATATAAAATAGATTCTTATATGTACTATGATTTTTAAGGAACTTTGTCTTACTAAATGCATGTAGGAAGAGATTTAAACCTCACACTATCGAGTTTTTTGGGAGGGTAGTTAAGTTGATGACAGGATGTGCTCATGTGGATAAATATACTAATCCTGGAAACCCATTTGTCTCTGTTCAAATAGTTTATATCCTTGTTCCCAATGTGTTAATAGATCTTGGAGTGGCTATCAATTTTATGACCAAGAAAAACATGCAAAAAATTTAGTTGAATCACATTATTCCTACCCCAAATGTGCTTGAACTTGATGATATATCAAAAATCAAGCTGAAGGGTGTGTTAGATGATGTAGTTGTCTCGATCGATTCATGGGAGTACCCCGCATATTTTATTGTGATGCAACCAAATAATCCTATTGGGGTGCACTCTTTGATATTTTGATGACCATGGCTTGCCACAATAGATTCCTATATATGATCCCACTCATGTGACATGTATATTTCCCATGGTAACCTATGTAAATTGACCTAAATATATCTGGTTAGGGCTTCTGTTGTGAAGGTCTGATCACAGTTGTTTTAGATATGAATACACTCACATCATTTAATTCTCTCTCAGGGTGTCGAAACTTGGTTTCAACACCCACCATACTGCTTCGCGTGAGACTTTGACTTGCGCAAGTAGGCCACTTCCAA
The DNA here is from genome assembly GCA_034641835.2 of Pinus albicaulis. NCBI lineage: Eukaryota > Viridiplantae > Streptophyta > Pinopsida > Pinales > Pinaceae > Pinus > Pinus albicaulis. The sequence continues at coordinate 604,566,677 of CM076571.1, read as the reverse complement.
AAGGGCAAGTAGTAAGAGGGTTTTTTTGGTTAACCTTAACTTTGAACCTAGGCCAGGACCCCTCAAGCCAACAATGTGCAAGAGGGGCTACAAAATCAACAAAAACTCCAAAATACAGTAACCTCCCCTCAGACCTTTAAAAAAAAAATCACGTAATTTCATGAACCTACCCCACAACCTAATTTGGGATCCTATTCCAAGTTCATTGAGAAAGGGAGACTGATCCCTGAGAAATTCGCAATAACCCTCCTACTTGAGTAAGAGATAGAAAGAGGGTGCACCCAAAAATGGATGTAGATAGCAAAATCAAAGAATGTTTAGGATGTGGGGTTGATGGAAGAAAGACTGCTTGAAATGGGAAAAGAGTTGGCTGATGTAAGGTTTGGATAATATATAGTGAAAGAGAAATTGTAAGATGTACAATCAGAGAACATGAGGTTGTAAGGGAAGATACAGGAAAAGGAAAACTAACTTGGCACTATGGTCAGCCTTTGCATTGAGAACATGCAGTATAGACTACCTTAAACGTCTTATGCAATTTATCTCAAGGAGAAATGGTTACTATTCCAAATCAGAACCTTAGCTCAACATGGCCCCCTACCCTTTAAAAACTATATATACTTCATTGATTTCTGCAAACAACCTAGTGTAGGAGAGAGGGCTAGGATGGCTAAATTCTATATGCATAGCCTCATTTTAACTGATGTGAACAATTGGGACCCAAATTCCAGGTTGGGTGATATGAAATTAATGGTTTTAGAATCCTAGATAACACATGAAGAAGAAAGAGAAGCAGAGATTAAAAGAGTCATGGCAAAAGAAGAGAGAGAAACTTTATAGATCAAAGCATAACTAATAAGCCCAATGGATATCATTAGTAATCATAAATTGATCTAAAATGATGATGTATTGGCCTGTAGATACATTGAAATGGTGATGCAAGGTTAAGCCATTTCACACCTTGATGATACATCGAGGTTTCTAGGAGAAGTGAGTTTGTAGGCATGCCAAAGGAGATGACATACCTTACCACTTAGCCTACAACAGAGGGAATATCATTGTCCTGATACAATGAAGAATGCATTGGAAAGAGAACCCTTCTACAAAAAATCTATGCAGAGAATGAATACATGGTGGATAGGCTTGAAGCTCATCCCACCTTTTCTATTGTGGCTGCATGAAGGGAGAGATCAGACAACAGAACAAAAGGAGTGGGCTGAGGTAGAAAGGACTGTAGGATTCCACCCACCAGAAGGCACTCCCTTTGAGCTTCCTTGGGATGTCAGGGAGGCCACTAGGGCTTTGAAAGATATTAGCAAGGAGGACTAAATTTCTCAGAGGATCATCAACCATTTAAGTAGGGGGGTGATGATGAGGCCGATCATTAGGTATATTTTGAGTTAAAAAGCCATACTTCAGCTTATTAAGCTACCTCTCTCTCACATTAATTTACATTTTTGTCATATTATGCTTAATGAGAAAGTTGTAGGATGTTTTTCATGTATTGTTTCCTAATATGAATTAATTGCATTAAATGTAGCTATTTTTGAGATATTTTCCACCTAAGGGCTCAGAGTAGACAACAATCATATATTGTAAGAGGTTTTTCCACCTCCTTAACTCTCTCAATCAACCAAGATCACACTGAGATATCTCCCAGCAGCTCTAAGGAAAGGCAACCAAAAAAAGTGGCAGTTATGAGGAGCCAAGCTCCACCCTTCTTGAGATCAGGGAAGACTTATTCCTAATTTTTAGAGAGTTTTTGGTAGCTGTATAAATAATCATATGCAAGAGCTCATTAGGATTCAAACTTTGTATTCAACTAGGTAGCTCTTGAGCTTTGATTTAGTGTTATTTTTTACTGCCATATAATGTACTAGACCTTTTTATGCAATGATAATGAGAAGTTGTTTGTTCCATCACTGATTTAGTCTCAGAGGACTGATGCTTTTGGGTTAGGGCCCAATCTATTGGCTGCATACCTCTTGTGTATTTATATTCTCTCTTTATGGTTCACCATATTTTTTTAGTCTCTTTGCATTCTAGTAGTAGTAAAAATCTATCAAAATTGTGCTTGTAGCCTCTCTTTCTAACCTCTCTCATGGGAACTCGAGGAGAAGGATATCCAACCACAAATCAAAAAAAATTTGTTCATGATTTTTTGGAAAGTTATATAGTGTGATTATCATGTTCATAATATTCTTACTATAAGTTAGAAGTTGGTTTTGTGCTTAGATCAGAGTTTAGCATAGGTTAAGTAGAGTTATATATTCAACTCATATTTTCCACTTTTAAACATATTAGTTTGTCAATAATAAATGCATGAATGTGTGTAGTGATTGTAGGGATGTCTAAAGCTACATGGAAAGGACCATTTTCATCACAATCATCCTTCTTCTCTCCAACCTCCAATTTTGCCACCAAAACCCTGTTTTGTGAAACCACCTTCACCACCACCGTGAGCAAGCTTCCAAGCGAAAAACAACCCTCCCAAGGGTTCTGAGTTTGGATGAAGGTTTTGGTAACCTCTCCCTCACATATTTCCACCTTACCACACCTTCATGGTAACCTTTTTTTCTTAGATCCCTCTCGACCTGTTTCTTGTAACACTTCAGGACTTCCTTTATCAATTACAGGACATCTTGTAGTATCATTGTAGGTCACCATTTCCACTCCAGTTAGCTCATTTTCCTTTTTGAGCCTAGCATAGTATGCATTTGACCCCCAGATCTGAATGGATGGTCAGAAGAGACCCTTAGGCCACTCGAAAGCTCCTTCCTTGCTTGCTGCAAAAATAGAGTAGGCATTAATGTTTTATTTCATTTTGTAATTAAATTGAATTTTATATGGAAGTAAAAGTTGAGTGTTGGTTTATTCTTTGATGTAATGTGTGATGATGTAATAGTTTCTTTATTGCAAATGAATAGATGGTTAGATGAATGATTTCCCATAGCATAGTTTCCTTTTTCTTCAATTAGGTTAATTGTTTATGCTTTTCTTTCATTGTCAATTTCAAGTAAAAGTTTGATAGACACTCCATTTGCCTTAGATTAGAAGAAATTCCTTGCATTACATTAGCTAGCTACACTTTAATCAAGTAGGAGGAATGGACTAGAAGTAATACTGACCAGAAGACCTAGTTCAGGGTGGCATGAGTAGACTCCATCTGTTGTGTATATAGCACTATCACCTCTAACTTTGTACAAACCCTGGGTTTATAAGTAAATTTGATTAGCCCTTGGGAGTTTTTGCACTCTTGGTGCAATACCAGGGCTCATCAAGATCTTCTTGAATACCTAGAGAAAAAATATAATCTCCTCGAAAAATACATGCAGTCATCATCAAATGGAATTTTTTTGTGTTAAGACATAGGTGGGTTTGAATGCAGTATTTTTTCAAGAATATTCAAGGATTCATCAAATCCACTCCCATAAGGTGTGAATTCATCCATAAATATTTATAAAAAATCTTTAACCATGTAAGCAAAAATCCAAAATACTGCTCAATGAAACGTTGCAGGTGCTCTAATGTTAGTATGAATCCTTTGTCGAAGCGTACGAAAAAAGACCACTTTAGCTACTCATAACTAATAGCCCTAACATCAAAAGTGGCTGCCAATATCTTTAGATCTGCAGTTAGTTGATCAAGACAAGAGCTGCAAAAAACCATATCTATGCATAGAAAGACATTAAGCAGTAAAAAGAAGGGTTTGCTCCATATATCCAATAGACAAGACAAGAACAATTTTTGAAAGAATTTTTGTATTAAGGGCACCTGGGAGGAAAACAAGAAGGCGTATCCAATTCTCCTCAATGGGATGGGTTCTTGGAAGTCCTCGGCACTTCATATCTAGAATCTCTCTCTCTTGTTGGTGTAGAAAACCCAGACAAAGATAGAACTCAAAGGGAGCTCACACAGTAAATAATGAAGAATGTGACCAAGTGTATAGATCCAGAGTGATCTAATAGGCAAAAAAAGGTGAAGAATGATAGGAAAAACCCTCCTATTTATAAGAAAATATTGGGTCATTCTAGATCTTGGTGCATGATTAAAATAACATTAACCAAATCTAGATCCACCTTTTATGGAATATTTTATTATATTTGTTGGAGGGAAAAAGTATTTGACTTAGGTCAAATCCCTTTATTTGTGAATAATAAATAAATAAATGATTTATTTATCATTTTAAGGAAGTGGTTGAAGGATAATCAAATAAATAATGATTTATTTAATTATTTATGGGTGATTAAGTCATATTTAACAAGGAATATTATTTAAATAAGATTTAAATAATTATTCCTAGAAAATAATAAGATAAATAAAGATTTATCTAATTAATTTCTTTGTTTTGGGTTAAAAATGACCAGGAATAATAATTGAATTATTGTTTAATTAATTATTCCTTGAGGAAAATCAAACAAATATAGGTTTGTTTAATATTTCCTTTTGGGGTTTCCTGTTTAGACCATAAACAAGCTAATAAATGTGTTTTATTAAGTTATTTTACATAGTGAAGGCAACTTTACTTAGGGTAAAATTGGTCTTACATGGTGTACTTGGGTCCATCTAATGATAGTAGGTTAGATGACCAAAAAATGGTGTAACAGATTGCCCCCCAGCGTGCGAGTGTTAGGAGCAAATCGTATGACCGAAGTACGTTGTAAGAACTCAATCACCAGACATCAAAAGGGAAGTCAGAGAGAGAAATGTAAAGTAGACTAATGTGCTGAAGAACTAGACCCTGAGGAGACGAGACTTGCAGGTGCAACAAGTCTCTTTTTATGAGAGGGTACCTGTGCTAAAGGCGGCGGGGGAGGCATACCTATGCCCGCCGAGACAAAGTACAAAAGAATAGTGTGTCCAATAAACAAGGGACCGAACCATAAAGTACAGCCGGCATAAACATGAGCCAGATAAAAATACAATGAGGGATCCCACATACATGCTGTGCCTGGGATAACAGCCAGGAATTATACAATAATATCTGAGTACATGAGATACAAATACAACCCAAATGCCCCCTATAAGCGGGGAAGGGCTCACAAAATCTGACTGATACATGTAAATCAAAGAGGTACTACAAGCGGCTAAGGCTGAAATCATCAAATATATGGAGCTACATCGAGGGCTACAATGAAGAGGTCATCCGGGCATGTGGGGGGCTACCTGCAGGGCCACCCCCTCATGAGGGCTGAGACATCTCACACACACCCGGGAATCACCAAGAGTTGTTGCTGCATCACTGAACCATCAAGTATACGGATCTCGATCATGCTGAAAGGAGCTGGAGTGGAGAAAAAATCAAGTCAAAGGGAAATGAGAGATCCCTTTGCCTGATCCGAGGCACCGAACAAGAGTGGAAGCTAGAACCAAGGTACACCGCCCTCTAGACCTGTCTTCTGGAATGAAGGAGCTGATGTCGACAGAAGGAGGTCCGCCATAGGTGAGGCAATGAGAGATCCTCAACTAAGGCACGAGAGAAAATAGTAGAGCGACAGACAGACTAATACCAATGATGATGGTGGAATGGAGGGTACTGAGTAGCGAATGGACGACTTCCCTTGCTAGAGCATAAAGGGCATGACTGACATGGCAATGACTGACATAATATCATCAGGGATAAAGGACAGTGGGACTGAAGGCCATAATGTGCGACACAAGAGAGAAACCAAGCAATGAGGAATGAAGGACTATAGCGGGGTACAAAGGGACTCGCGATAGACTCCATGAATGCAATGATGACTCCACTTGGATGCTCTAAACAAGGGCGACTCGATGGTGCTGCCACACAGTAAAGTTCCAATGGGGGACCATGAAAACATGAGTACAAGATGGTAACTCACGACGAAAATCAACACAAACAAAGACAAGTAAGGAGGCAAAGTGGTGCCCCAAGTACAAGTGTTGTAAGTGAAGAAATGTGATTTTAATGAGAGGGGAAGTGACCCATATTGGACAAAATGTGTCCTGGTGAAGTATCAAATTAGAAAAACGAAAAATATGTTGGCTATCTAAAAGAAAATAAAACATGCATTTCAAAAGGGAAATGCTAAGGGTAATATTTCTTAAGATAGAGTGCATTGTGAGGATTAGGAAGGGGATTGCCTTCAAAATCCTCTAAGAGGTATGCCCCCTTACCGAGATCCTTACTGATGATGTAAGGGCCTAGCCATAATGAGTCAAACTTCCCATGACCAAGGACATCATGGGCCTGGTCATAAACTAGAACAAGGTCACCTTCGTGAAAAGTACGAGGCTGGACTTTTCTGTCATACTGAGCTTTGGTGTGTTTCTTGGCCGCTTCCATGGTTTTCAAGGCAACACGACGGTCTTCGGAGGCGTGCTCAAGCATGATAAGTCATTGTTCTAGAGGTTGGGTGTCAGGGAGAAGTTCAACGGCTAGATGCAGGGAAGGAATTTCACACTCGATCGGTAAGACTGCCTCCTCTCCAAAAACGAGGTGGAAAGGAGTAAACCCGGTGGCGGTTTTAACAGAAGTTCGATAGGCCCACAAAGCAGGGAAGAGCATAAGATGCCAGTTGGTTCTGTGCTTATTCACCATTCGTTGAAGCATAGTCTTGAGGATTTTGTTGACTGCTTCAACTTGGCCATTACCTTGGGGGTAATAGGAGGAGGAATATTGGTGCTCAAAACCCAATAGTGAGGATAGCTCACGCCATATCTCATCTTCAAAATGTTGGCCGTGGTCAGAGACCAGTTGTTTCGGAACCCCGAATCGAGCGATAACGTGGTTAAAGAAAAAGAGGGCTGCGGTAGCTGCGGTGTTGTTAAATGTTGGCATAGCCTCGGCCCATTTTGTGAAATAGTCGACCGCCACGATGATATATTTATGGTTACCAGCGGATGGCGGGCGACACTCCATAAAGTCGATGGCCCATTTACAAAAGGGACCAGTTGAGACGACCGGATGGAGGGGAGCTGGGGGAGCTCGCGCCTTAGGGGCAAAATGTTGGCAATTGGAACAGTGTTTGACTGCTTCAATGCAATCACTGAAGAGGGAAGGCTAGAAATACCCAGCGCACATGACTTTTTGGGCAGTAGCAAGACCGGAGAGGTGGCCACCGCAAGCGCCGCTATGGCAGGCATTGAGGACTTGTTCAGCTTCAGTGTGCGTGAGACAACGACGAAGGACAGTATCTATACCGCGACGATAGAGGTCGTCACCGATAAGAAGGTAGCGAGGAGCCTAGTGTCGGATACGTCGTCGAGCGTCACGATCAAGGTGAAGAGCGAACTTTTGGGTTCGCAAGTAAGTGAGGATATCGCCGTACCAAGGATCGTCCGAAGTAATGGCGAATAAGTGCTCATCAGGGAAATCATCATTAACTGGAGGATCTTGTGTTCCAGTAGGTAATTCAGAAATGAGTTCAGCAAGGGCTAAACCTTTCTTACTTTTTGGTGTGACAAATTCGAGGTCGAATTCTTGAAGGATGACGACCCAACGGGCGTACTTCCCAGTGAGGATGCGGCGACTCAATAGGAAAGCCATGGGGTTGGAATTAGTCACAACCTTGGTGGAACGTATGAGGATGTAATGACGAAGTTTTTGGACTAAGAACACAACAGCCAGCGCTAGTTTTTCTTCATGTGTGTAGGAAACAAGAGGCCCCACTAGGTTCTTACTGACGTAGTAGATCACATGCTCGATACCATTTTCATATTCCTGGATAAGGACTCCAGCGACCAAATAGGTGGAAGCGGAGATGTACAGGATGAAGTCCCGATCAAAGTCGGGAGGGCGGATCAAGGGAGCGGATGTGAGAGCCTACTTGAGGGCATTGAAAGACTCATGAGCATAGGTATCCCAAACAAATGGGATATTGTATTAGAGGAGTCTGAGGAACCCATGTACAGTGGTGGCATAGTCAGGGACGAACCGACGAAGAAAATTAGCTTTTCCTTGGAGACTTTGGAGCTGGCGTAGGGTACGTGGAATGGGAAGTTCAAGAATGGCTTGAACTTTCAAAGGGTCAAGAGTGATACCATACTTAGACACTATGAAGCCTAAGAGACGGCTGGCGGGAATGCAAAAGACGCATTTCAACGAGTTAAGGCAGATATTATACTTGCGACATCGGAGAAAGATGGTATGCAGATCGTGTAAGTGCTGCGCCCGATGCTTAGAACGCACGGTGAGGTCATCTAAATAAGCAAGGATAATATGAGCTAAGTCATGGAAACAATAAGACATGGCCCGTTGAAAAGTGGCGCCGGCGTTTTTAAGGCCGAATGGCATGACCCGGTAAGCAAAAGTCCCCCACGGACTGATGAACGCAGTTTTAAGTTGGTCGGCGGGACATATAACGATTTGGTTGTATCCGGAGAAACCATCCATAAAGGATAGAACCTCATGCCCCACACACTCATCAATGATTTGGTCAATAAATGGTGTGGGGAAGTTGTCTTTGGGACAAGCTTTGTTCAAGTCGCGAAAGTCCGTGCAGACACGGATGGTGCCTTGTTTCTTGAGGATGGGAACCGGGTTGGACACCCAAGTGGTGTATTCAATAGGATAAATGAAACTAGCCTGCTTGAGCTTATCGATTTCGGCTTTGATAGCATCAAGTCTGGAGGGATTAATGGGTCTCAACTTTTGTCGGACTGGGTTGGCATCAGGCCACGTGTCGATATGATGCTCGACGATGGTGGGATCGAGCCCAGGCATTTCGGAGTAGGACCAGGCAAAAATATCGCGGAATTCTTTGAAAAGCTTAGTGTAATCTTTGATTTCTTCCGAGGTGCATTGGGCACCCAAGGTGATATATTCTTCGATTCCTGGTTTGACCGAAATGTCAATTTTAATGGTCGGAGAGATGTTGGCCATGTTTCCTTCTTCGAAAGCATCAGGTGCAGGGATGGGATTTTTGAACCAATCGACTGCATTGGGAATGAAGTCTTTGGTTTCCATAGCATATTGGTCATGAGACTGTTGTGGGAGGAAGTATGCGCGATGGTGCATATCATCCCATGGAAAGTCGCGTTTGGTCATGGCTTCCATAATGTCTTCATCGGACTGGAAGATGGGAAGACTGGAGGGAGAAGAATCACCTGATGATGGAGTGACGTGTGACTGGTCATCTTGTGGAGAAGAGCTCAGATGTGCAATGTCAACAGATCCAAGGTCGACTGAGGGGGAACCGAGAGTGTCTGTAGGTCGAAGGTTAGGTGAACTATCTCTCAAAGATGACGATAGGTACAAAATGGTGGTCGAAGGCTTCGTTGGTTCGATAGAGGGAGGAGAAATGTGAAGGGGAGTAGGAATATCCTCTGGTCCTAGCGAAGTAGAAGTCGCAGACAAGGGAGAAGGTATCTTGTCGTGCGTAGCCTTGAATTGGCAGTACGTGTCTAAGGAGGAACGATACTCGTCAAGGCGGGGGCAGAGGTGGGTGTAATGGTCGTGGAAATCGCACAAAGCACAAGGGTGATTTGTGCGCAAGGTTTTGAGTTTCGGAATAGAATCCGGGATAGTGACGTAGACTTCGGGGATATCAGAGTCGGGGAACGTCTCATTGACCAGGATCTTAAGGTGCGGCAATTCAAGACACATATGGGTGGCATGACCGAAAATATCGCACAAAGCGCATTAGATAGCGTGCTTTGGCAGTCGAGGAGGGGTAGGGTTAGTTGGGGCAGCTTGGTCCTGATTGGTTTCCCCCTTACGAGCTTTGCCTTTCTTTCCTGGGGCTGTCACCACAGGGGCAAGGACCTGGGGAGGTGCGAGGGGCCCGGAGGAAGCGAGGGGGACCGGTTGAACCGGTGTCAAAGCAAGGTAGGGTTTGGGGTGACCGGGTGGGGTAGCGGCTGGAGGGTCAATGTACCAGACGGGTATGCCCAGGGTCAGGTTAGGGAGAGAGAGGGTGGCCATGACGGGGACCGTATAGACTTCGGGAGGGGGAGCCAGGAAAGGTATCTGACCAGAGGGATAATGACCAGGAGGGACGGCTCCGAGATGGTTAAGGCCCCAGGGAACCAATCCACGAGGATAAAGGGGGTCAGGGACACCAGCTGTAGGAGAAGGGCTAGAAGGAGAAGGTCCGGCTGGCGGAGATAAAGGGCTAGGAGCGGGTTGCGGTGGGTGAGGTTGTGTCTGAGGTTGCTGACTAGCCGAGGCGGGTTGCTTAAGGGCAGCCCGAGACAATTGCATCATGCAAACATTCGATAAGTTGGGATCGGAGAGAGGAGGAAAAAGTCAAACGGGGAGGAATCTTTTTAGGCCAGGGGAGACACTAGTCGAAGAATTGATGGTTTGCTTATTGGCTACAGAAGAGATGGTCGTCTCAGGGGAGGTCTGAGACTTTGGCTCATGATAAGTCAACTGGTCAATGGTGACTATCTTTTCATTGTGAGGAAAAGACATCTTGTGAAAAACCGCAGATGGGACAGCAGACATGGCATAGGTGTAGCTTTGCCCCAATAGAATGTTGTAATCTAGGGGGGCGTCGATGACTTCGATGTCAACGCAAACAGTCTTGCCCGCAAGGGTGATAGGACAATTACGGAAAAGGCCAATGGGCTGGGAGGCGTGGCCATCCCATGCTCGAAGGGTGATCATGGAAGGGGCAAGTCGGGAGTCAGGAGTTGCTGGCGACGGACATCACACGGGTGGATGCCCCCTCATCAATTATACACCGAGAAACGTTGGCATTCCGGATTTTGACTGGGATTTGGAAGGCGACGGAAGTAGGGAGAGGAGGATGTTCAGCTTGATGGGCGTCGAAAACAATCATTTGGTCATCAGCAGGATCTACAGTGCCCACGGTAGATAGTAGAGCCTTCTTTTGGGAAGGGCACGATTGGAGGAGTTCCAATGTGGAAATGGCAGCAGGAGATTGCGACAAATCACCTACTATGCTATACGAATGAGCAGCTCGACCAGAAGCAGCATTTCGACGTAATGGTCCCTTAGGAATCTTGGTATGAACCTCAACTTTGGGTTGAGGGATATGTAAGGGGCCACTGGATGTCGAAAGAGGCTCTGTAGAACCTGAAGAAGGAGGCTCGGGGGCAGACTGAGCAGGAGGCTTGGGGTACTGGCAAGACCGAGTTTGAAGGTGAAGGTGGACGGTTGGGAAAGGATCAGAGTTCATCGTGATCTGGTAATCGGAGGAACGAAAAGGAAGGTGGAGCGCGGCTGTGCAATCGGTGGTTGGGCAATATGAATCATGCGGGAAAGGATCGATAAACACGGCTGGTTGGGTAGTGGCCACATTGGGAGCATGAGGGGAGGCATGTTGTCCCAGCGCAATGTGGCAAGATAGCATCTCTGCATCACAGGGGTAAAAGGGGACAATCGTGGGTGTAGTGACCATAAACACCGCAACACGAACAAGGCTTGCTTGTGCGAAGCGGCCTATCCGGCTTGGGCTGAGTGCCCTGTTGCTGGTTGGCAGTGCTAGGGTCCACACCAGGATTGGGTCCACAGTTACCAGGGGCAGATTGGTTTGGATTGCCTCTCTGCCTTCTTTGAGAAGAAGGGGGATTGGTCGCGCCCTGCTATGCAAATACTTGCCCTGGAGGGGGCTGTAGGTGCTGGTGCTGGGGTTGAGGAGGCAAGGGAGGAGGAAGCGCATATGCTGGAGGAGCTGGCGCACCAGGCTGCGGATAAGGGTAATGGTTAGGTTGGGCAACATTGAGGTAAGCAGGAGGTTGGGCAAAAGGAGGAGGCATGCCGTATCCTGGATACATGCTACCGGAAGGGGGAAGAGTGCTAGAGGTGCTGGCCCCTCCAGGAGGGAGACCATAGCCCATAGGAGGTTGAGCATATAGATGAGAAAGGGCTCCAACGATACCATCGGCGGAATGAGATGCCCCCAGGGCATTAGCGCCACCGGGCCTGGGGAGGTCAGGGAGGACGGTATAAACATAACCAGACTAAGCATAGATCAGGTCATATTTCAAGGCTATTTGGAGGGCGGCTTCCTCAGTTTGAGGGAAATGGGAGGCGACATCTTTGCCAATGGGAGCTAAAAGAGAGCGAAGGAACTAGTCCATATAGATCCGATCTTCGAAGGGGGGAGCTTGACATAAGCTCCGTCTTCATCGCCATTCCTGGACATGAGCGGAAAGGCAGGTCGAAGAGGTTTGCTTGAAAGAGGTCAAAAGCTCCGTACCAGTATCGTAGCAGAGAGGGAGCTGGAAGTAAGATAAAAAGGCTTGGGCAATGGTCGCAAAGGTGGTATGGGAAGAGGTGGCTTGGTCAACATACCATTTATAAGCTTCGCTGGTAAGCGTGCATTGGAACAACCGAGGATGGATGGAATCATCGGTAATGGAGTTGGAGGAACACCACATGTGGAAAGATCGGACATGGTTGGTTGGATCTTCTCCAGCAAGGCCTTCGAACTTAGGGATGTCGGAGGGGAGCTTGGTTGGCATAGCAGGCCAACCAACATCATGGCGGATAGGGTCATTTATCAAATGATTGAAATCGGGGAGGCTGAGGCCTGCGATGTACGGTAGCAAGGGTGTGGCTGAGGTAGTTCTTGTGGCGGTTCCGCTAGTAGTAGTTCCGGCATTAGGGCCGGGAGCACCGCTAGCGTTAGGCCCTAGACCAGACATAGTGAAGGTGACAGGGGGAGAACCAGAAGGAAAAGGAGAACCTAAAGAATCAAAAGTGGAGTCGGAGTGTGGACTCGGAGGAGGATTGGCTCGACGACGGCGGGACGGAGTAGGTCGATCCACCGAAAACTGAGGGTGAAGGCCAAGAAGTCTCCGGGAAGTGCGCCTTGGGGGCGCAATGATGACAACACAAACACGGCACAAGGGGAAGAAGAACGACCACAAGGGCAAGGAGGTGCAGAATCAAGTGATTAAAATGTCGAAACAAGGGCAGATAGGTGCGGTGTCAATTGATTTTAAATTCTTTGCCTGGCGGTGTAAACGAGGCTCTTCTTCGCTTAAGGTGAGTGTGTGGCATGCGTTAATTTTAATTTTTAAACCCTTTTCATTTTGAGAGCAAGAGAAAAAGTGTGTTGTGTAACTGAAAATAAATCTGCAGAGAACAATACATAATGCTGAAATAACAGAAAATTAACGGCTACTATTGCATCGATTCAACCCAAAAAGGTGGGTCTCTCAAAAATAATCTAAGAGAGGGAAAAAATATAGTCAAAACACACTAAAAAAGGGCCAATAGATCTAGGGTCAAAAAGGGACAGGGATCTAAAGGATAAAGCTGCTGAAAAGAGGTGCAGATCACAGCCAAGAGACAGAGGCAAGGTGGCTGGAAAAAGGGAAGAAATCAGCAAAAAGCGGAAAGGACAGGGAGGAGGTCCTAAAGAGAGGTCCAAACAAAATGACAAGAGGTGATTTGAAAGGAAGGAAGGCTAATTTAAAGGGATCGGAGGATGAGGTATCAGATGCGAAGAGGAAGAAGTGAAACTACGAAAAGCAGAGACGGCTGACACTGACTAAAAAATCTTCCACAAAAGTGGAGATGCTGAAGCCCTGGGCAAGGTTTAATTAGATGAGAAAAAGCGAGATCAAAAACAATTCTAAATGGGATGAGGCGGAGAATTTGGAAAGGATGGCCAGAGCTTAATGAAACCCGGAAAAATTGGGGAAAAGCAGTGAAAAATTGGCGGGTCGTAGGTTCGGCACAGTTTTCGTGCAGGTCATGGAAAATAGAATTTTGAAAGTGCGACCTAGAGGTCGCAGTTATGGGCTAAAAGATGCGACTGAGAAACTCGGGTGTCTCGGTAGATTTTCGAAGGATTCTTAGTCTCGGTTGCGGGCGATATCGGTCACTGGCACTCAATAGGGCCAGAAACACGCGGAAGTTAGAAATTTTAATGTTTTAGGGTTTTATGTGAGAAAAACAACATAAAAATAGGAAAAAAAAAAGCTGAAAAGAAACCCTAGGGTCTGAAGTAGCTGGATATGCAGGAATATGAAAAACGATAGCGGTCGTAATTTAAAACCCGTGTGGAGTCGCCATTTGTTAGCATGAATCCTTTGTCGAAGCGTACGAAAAAAAACCATTTTAGCTACACATAACTAATAGCCCTAACATCAAAAGTGGCTGCAAATATCTTCAGATCTGCAGTTAGTTGATCAAGACAAGAGCTGCAAAAAACCAGATCTATGCATAGAAAGACATTAAGCAGTAAAAAGAAGGGTTTGCTCCATATATCCAATAGACAAGACAAGAAAAATTTTTGAAAGAATTTTTTGTATTAAGGGCACCTAGGAGGAAAACAAGAAGATGTTTCCAATTCTCCTCAATGGGATGGGTTCTTGGAAGTCCTCAGCACTTCAGATCTAGAATCTCTCTCTCTTGTTGGTGTAGAAAACCCAGACAAAGATAGAACTCAAAGGGAGCTCACACAGCAAAATAATGTAGAAAAATGTGACCAAGTGTATAGATCCAGAGTGATCTAATAGGCAACAAAAGGTGAGAATGGTAGGAAAAACCCTCCTATTTATAACAAAATATTGGGTCATTCTAGATCTTGGTGCATGATTAAAATAATGTTAACCAAATCTAGATCCACCTTTTATGGAATATTTTATTATATTTGTTGGAGGGAAAAAGTATTTGACTTGGGTCTAATCCCTTTATTTGTTAATAATAAATAAATAAATGATTTATTTATCTTTTTAAGGAAGTGGTTGAAGGATAATTAAATAAATAATGATTTATTTAATTATTTGTGGGTGATTTGGTCATATTTAACAGGGAATATTATCTAAATAAGATTTAAATAATTATTCCTAGAAAATAATAAGATAAATAAAGGTTTATCTAATTAATTTCTTTGTTTTTGGGTTAAACATGACTAGGAATAATAATTAAATTATGGTTTAACTAATTATTCCATGAGGAAAATCAAACAAAATAGGTTTGTTTAATATTTCCTTTTGGGGTTTCCTGTTTAGACCATAAACAACCTAATAGATGTGGTTTATTAAGTTATTTTACATAGTGAAGGCAACTTTACTTAGGGTAAAATTTGTCTTACATGGTGTACTTGGGTCCATCTAATGATAATAGGTTAGATGACCAAAAAATGGTGTAACATGTAATATTCCCAATTAGCTTTCAGCTAGTTGGAATATTATATGTTGCTTCTATTTTCAGTCCAGAGGAATAAGTGGGGTAGGGAGAACCTTAAATCTCTTTAGTAGGAATAAAACACTTCCATTATGGATGTGGATCAGTTATTATAGTCAAAATAAATCCACCTTAGTTTTGGAAGGGAGAAATCAATAGCACTGCCAAACAAGAGAGTGGAGCTAGTGGGGACAATGCAGTTTTGGAGGAGGAGTCTTTGCATGGAAGTAACCTCATAAATGAGTGGGGCCAAGGGTGAGGAAGTTCACCAAGAATATAAGATAAGGGATGGCAGCCATGAGAAGAATTCAGAATATTGTTTATGTTTTAGCCTTATGACTTATTGCATGCTTTAGCTGTTTAGTTGGGTTTTCTGTACTGTTTAGTACACCGGAATTTCCGTGCAAGAATTCCCAGCTCTTCCTTGGAGGACTTGGGAAAGAAATCTAAGAGGAGTATTCTGAGCTTCATTTCCACCATCCGGCATTGGGCCAAGTATTCACCTACAACCACAACGTAGTTTCCATGAGGAACTACACTATTTTTCATGTTGTTGCAGTGGAGGGGTCAAAAACCCTATTTATGAGCTAGTTTCCTAGTGAAAGGATTAGCCTTTCACGTGGAAAGCTAGGGAGGTGGAATTTCAGCCATATATTTATCATTTTAGCCATTTTGCAGAGGAGCCTCAGTGAGATAGCATGAGTCAACCATAGAGTTGCAGTCTGCACATTTTGTATCTTGTGTATTTCAATAAACCCTTGCCAGGTTATCTTGGGATTGTGTTTGAGAGAATGGATCTCCATTTTCAGCTCCTTTTGAGTAATATATCAGTAGATCCATTCATATTTTTTTTTTTTTAGAAGTAAACCTCACTGGGACTACACTGTCATGTGTTCCTGTATTTCTGTGTTGCAACATCCCTTGGAATTCTAGTGTTTCTAGGCTTTGGAGGCGTGTTTGCCTAGTTTGAGTGATTTGTTCCTCAACACATGGTATATTTTGCTACTCTAATACATAATCTAGTGGATCTATGATTTTCTAATATTTTTTGCATCATTATTTCCTGTGCATTTCATTTTAGTGTTCAATATTGTTGTATTTCCTAATTTGGAATATTATCATGGTATCAAAGCTCTAATCTTGGCTCAGCTTGTGGGGCAATACATCTATAGCCATGGAGGAGAGAGAGCTTCAAAAAAATATTCTCCAGACCATGCAGGACATTGAAAAATATATCAAGGATATGATATTTGAAAGCTATAAGGAACCCCCTAGAGGGTTTCACCATGGAGAGAGCTCTGGCACCTCACATTTGTGGTGGGAGAAAACAGTAGCATAACCTTCTTCAAAATGCTCCACTATGACCACATTCCTATCATTGGAAGGTGAGGAAGGAGGGAACTTGAGGGAGGAAACCCTTGGTGACTATTTTGTGGAATAATAATCTCAATCCTGGAGGTTCAAGGAGCATCTAAGCTTGCAGGAGTTTTGTCGGATCAAGGATGGAAGGAGATCCTTCAATCACCATAAAAAGGGAGGGTACATGCAAAACCAAGATCTACAACACATTTTGCACATATTCCTATTGCCTTCTAATGATGGATCACCAAGTGCACAACCAAGGCTTGGGTAGAGAAGTTGGATACTTATTTCCAACTCAATAATTTTTCAGAATTAGAGGCTATCAAAATAGAAGTGTTGCACCTAGAAGGTGAGGCGCATGAGTGGCGGTTTCATGGGTTATATACACTTGGGCATGCTAGTATCACTTCATATTCATACTTCACTAGGAGTTTGGTGGAGAGATTTGATCCCAGGGATCCGGAGGCACATTTTGTTGGGCTAACCAAGCTCAAGCAATTGGGAGATTTAAAAACTTATATCTCTGAGTTTCTAAAGCTTTCAATCATGGTATCTGACCTCACCATGACCCACAGAGTATGCATGTTCATTGATGGGATGGTTGAATTATTGCATGGGTTGGTGAAATCCACTAGACTAGATACACTCCAAGAAGCTATGGACAAGGCTAGGGACTTGCAGCATTCTTTACCTAAAGCCAAATCCCCTTTCCAGCAAAATATCTCCTTTTGTACAAAGGAGAATTAGGAGAGGACATCTCTTGATAATGATCAGACAGATCTAAGGAAGAAAAAACTTTGTTTCACTTTTTAGGAGCGATGACTATCCAACCACCAATGTGTTGCAGGGAAAGCACATTGCATTGATACATTTTCAGATGAGGAGAAGGAGAGCAGCGCTGTAGCAGCAGAAGGAGGTGAACCACCCATAGGAGATGTAGTGAGGGCATTTTATCCAATGGGAGGGAATCTTTCTTCTTTGAGGGGAGTTCTGAAGTATCTAACTTTAAGATATAGAGGTATTATTTTGGGGCAAAGAGTATCAATATTTGTAGACAATGGAGATACCCATAACTTTATTGATACACAATTGGTGCAAAGGAGGGGAATTCACATATAATATTTTGAGGGTTTCTCAATTTTGGTTCCAGGATCTAGAACCATATAGTGTGCCAAATATGTTTTGGCATTAACCATCACTATAGGAACCTACACATTGACATACCACTTCTTTGTGGTTGATATTCTAGACACCAATGTGATATTGGGTGTCTAGTGGTTAATCACCTTAGGGAAGGTTACCACAGATTTCAAAACCTTAGAGATGGAATGGATAGAAAAAGGAAGTGGTAAACATCAGAAAATCAAAGGCATACACACCTATCCACCCCAGATTGTCTCAGAACATAGGATGGAAGCATATTTTCACAGAGGGGACATAGAGTGGTTAGTAGAACTGCATTTGTTAGAAGTAGGGAGCAAGGACTCATCAGTACATCCAGAGGTACAATCTATTTAGGACCAATACTCTACAGTGTTTGGAGATATTCCACCTGGGATACCTCCTGACCAAGGTTTTGAGCACACTATTGAGTTGGAGTAGGGGATCCAAGCAGTGATCACCACACCCTATAGGCATCCAAAATCATATAGAGATGAGATTGAAAAGGCCATTTAGGAGCTTTTGGCCTTGGGACACATTCAGCCTAGCACTAGTCCTTTTGCCTCTTTAGTGGTCTTGGTGAAGAAGAAGGATGGCACATTGAGGATGTGCATTGATTATTGAGATTTGAACAAAAATACCATGAAAAAAAAATACCAAATTCCCAAGATCGATGAATTGATGGATGAACTAAGAGGTTCCAAGTATTTTTCAAAGATTCATTTGAGATCGAGGTATCATCAAATCAAGGTGAGGGATCAAGACATCCCCAAGACAACATTCCAATGTCACTATGGACATTTTGAGTTATTGGTAAAGACTTTTTGGCTAACCAATGCTTCGACAACATTCCAGTCTTGCATGAACTACATATTCCATAGTCACTTAAGGAAGCTTGTATTGGTTTTTTTTTATGACATTCTTATTTATAGCTGCACATAGGAGGAGCACTTACAACATATTGAGGAAGTATTGCACATCCTTAAAGAGCAACAGTTCTATGCTAAGCTCTTTAAGTGTGAGTTTGGGCTGACAGAGATGATTTATTTGGGACACATCATTGGACTATATGGGGTGAGAGTCCATGAAGAGAAGATCTGTGCTATCAAATATTGGCCCGAACCAAAGAATGTCCCAGAAATTTGGGGGTTTGTAGGCATTTGTACCTATTACTGGAAGTTTTTAAAAGGGTTCTCTCAACTAGCAACACCCCTTATAGATATAACCAAGAAGGGAGATTTCAGTTGGACAGCCAAAGTGCAGAGATCTTTTGATAGGCTTAAGGAGGTGATGAGTAGCTACCCAGTACTGGTCCTACCTGATTTTACCCAACCCTTTGTGTTGGAATGTGATGCTTCGAGAGAAGGCGTTGGAGCAGTATTGATGCAAGGGGGAAACCCCATAGATTTTAAAAGCTAGACGTTGTTGCCGCATGAGAGGCTATATCCCCTATATGATAAGGAGATGTTGGCTATTATGCATGCTTTAGCCAAATTCTGAAAATATTTGGTGGGAAATAGATCCGAGTGAAGACTGATCATAATAGTCTCTGATTCTTTCTTGAGCAAAAGCAGCTTCTGGGGAGGCAGCCAAAATGGGTGAGTAAGATCCAAGCATATGAATTTGACATATAATATGTCAAAGGGAACAGTAAGGTAGTGGCATATGCTCTATCACGGAGGCTAGTAGTGTTGTCCTTGATGAGCATGGATGTAGACTGGAAAGCTCAGTTGCTAGTGGAATACTCCAAAGACAACTTTGCATGTGAGATCCTAGATGGATTGGTGACCGATGAGAGGTATAGAGTGATGGATGAGTTCATATATTACCAAGATCGAGTCTTATTGGCTAGATATTATAATCTCAAGAAGAATATTTTGTAGGCATCACATGATTCTCCACTTGCAGGGCATAAAGGATTCACCAAGGCTTATCAGGCTATTAGGGAAAGATTCTCATGTGAGGGTCTCAAGCAAGATGTGCTCCAACACATCAAAGAGTGCATAGTTTTCCAGTAGAACAAGGGAGAGCACAACCATCCTACAATATTATTCAGCCACTCCCTATTCCAGACGGAAAATGGGAAAGTATTTCCATGGACTTCATCACCGGTCTACCTACAGTACAGGGTAAGGATTGTATCTTTGCAGTTGTTGATCGACTAACAAAGTATTCACATTTATTTTCTATTTCCGCACAATATAATGCTTCATAGGTAGCAGAGATTTCCTTCAGGGATGTGTTTAGACTCCATGGTTTTCCAAAGACCATAGTCAGTGATCGAGATAGCCAGTTCATGGGTGGCTTTTGGCAAGAGCTTTTTCGGTTAGTGGGTACTGAGTTGACACCAAGCACTAGCTATCACCTAGAAACTAATGGAAAGACTGAAATAGTGAACAAGTGGTTGGAAGGATACTTGTGGAACTATGTTTTGGGGTAGGAGAGAGCATGGATGTGTTGGCTCAATTTGGGGGAGTACTGCTACAACACAACTTTTCATATGTCCATTGGCATAACCCCATTTCGAGCTCTTTATGGGTCTAATGAACTATCATTTGCTGAAGTGATGTTTGGGGCAAGTAAAGATACTATAGCAAAGGAGTGGATTCAAGAGAGTCAGGATGTACTCCGGGCCCTCAAGGACAACATTGCTACAACACAAAACTAACAGAAAATGTATGCAAATCGTGGTCGGATAGAGAGGCAGTTTGAGGTGGATGATTTATTCTATCTTCATCTTCATCCATATATAAACTCTACACTCAAGGATAAAGGAGCTAAGAAGCCTAAACCTCGGTTCTATGGACAATACAAGGTGATCCATCATGTTGGAGAAGTAGCATATGAGCTAGAGCTTCCTATTGGGAGCAAGATCCATAACATTTTTCATGTCTCATGCCTCAAGAAGCCCATTGGAAAACATGTGGTTGCCACTATGGATCTCCCACCTATTGATGATGAGGGTCATCTATTTTTTCAACAAGAGGCTATCTTGGATACTTGAGAGAGGCAACTAAGGAGAAGGGTGATTAAAGAATATCTAATTCGATGGAGGAATCTTCCTGATGAGGATGCCACTTGGGAGGGAGAGAATATTCTGCAGCATACTTCTTTACTGTTGCTTGAGGACAAGCAAATTTTGGGAGGGAAGGACTGTAATATTCCCAATTAGCTTTCAGCTAGTTGGAATATTATATGTTGCTTCTATTTTCAGTCTAGAGGAATAAGTGGGGAGGGAGACCCTTAAATCTCTTTAGTAGGAATAAAATACTTCCAGTATGGATGTGGATTAGTTTAAATATTCAAAATAAATCCACCTTGGGTGTGGAAGGGAGCAATGCATGTAGACTAGATTAAGGTTGACTCTTTCTTGGAGGACTTGCGAAGGCAATCTAAGAGGAGTATTCTGAGCTTCATTTCCACCATCCAAAATTGGGCCAAGTATTCACCTACAACCATAATGTATTCTCCTTGAGGAACTGCGTTATTTTTCATGGTGTTGCAGTGGAGGGGTCAAAACCCTTGTTTATGAGCTAGTTTCCTAGTGAAAGGATCATCCTTTCACCCAGAAATCTAGGGAGGAGGAATTTCAGCCAAATATTTACCATTTCAGCCATTTTGCAACAGAGCCTTAGTGAGACAACGTGAGTCAGCCATAGAGTTTCAATCTGCACATTTTGTATCTTGTGTATTTCAAGAAACCCTTGCCGGGTTACCTTGGGATTGTGTTTGAGAGACTAGATCTCCATTTTCAGCTCCTTTTGCATAATATATCAGTATATCTATTCATATTTATTTTTCTGTAGTAGTAACCCTCACTAGGACTGCGTTGTCATGTATTCCTGCATTTATGTGTTGTAGCATCCCTTGGAATTCTAGTGTTTCTGGGCTTTGGAGTCTTCTGTGCCTACTTTGAGTGATTTGTTCCTCAACACATTGTATATTTTGCTGCTCTAATACATAATCTAATGGATCTATTATTTACTCATATTTCTTTCATCATTATTTGTTGTAAATTTCAGTTTAGTGTTCAATATTTTTGTCCTTCCTAATTTGGAGTATTATAGGTGCATTGCAAAATCCAAAAGGTAAGACCAATATAAGCATACGTATTTTTTTTGTTATTCAAAAAACCTCATTATTTTTATATAAATAACTTATAAAATAATGGGAGCCCTTTCTTATTTTAAAGTTAGAACAATAAAACATTTTTATTACTTATAGGATGAAAATATCATATCCGAAAGATTAACTCATATAGTATCGGACGAAAGGACTTAACTGGAAAATCCAACAAACCCCAATCGCATATCGCTTATCACAAATGCAACAAGTAACACAGAAAGCACTCCACTTAAATGTTGTGATGCAATATATCAGAATACATAAAACAAAATGCAGAATGCTTTCAAGGCAAAGCGAAACGAATAAAGGAAACATTCCCGAGCTACATTATTATACATCGACCATTGGTAGGACCCGCTTACCGCAATGTCATCCTTCACTGTCGCAAATCACAAATCCTTAACTATTCCATTTACCATGCCTGCTTTCAAAACCCTTGATGTGATATATCGCATCGCAATGTTGCCATCCTAAAAGGAACTCACACAATTCATTGTTCTTGTGATTGTGATATGGATATCACATTGCAAAAATCACAACACTCTTACTCCTCCAATGCTCTGATAAATTCAAACCACTAATAAAGAACTTAAGGATTATTTAAAGGTAAAGTCTTGATCATATATCAATAAGATTAAAAAATTGCATGTTTTAAAGTCATGCTCCCAAATAATGTTACAATGTGAGATTTTAATTAAAGGCTAAGTTCTCCAAGTCAAGCACCTAAACTCACATTTCTCATTATTACTTAGCCATAAAAATATAATTATCTCAAGCCTCCAAAGTTATTTGATGGCCTGTTACTTAATTTTTCATATTTTTTACATTTAAATTATATTCGCCATCACTTCAAGTTTTTATGCAAATTGTTTCCGCATTGCTAGTATTGTTATTCATTATCCTTTTTCTCATATTACAAGCTACTCTATAGAAGCATAATTCTTGTGAGCTGTCTAGGCTGCAAATAAGGGTAAGAAACTGATGGCTCCTCCAAACCCAACACCTCCTACTTCAGAAGTAACAAATATGCCTCTGATATTCTCTAACACGACACGCACTCCAGAAAGCGGGTCTTCCTCATGGGAATTTATTTGAAATTTAATGTTAGTTATTGTTGTGCTAATTTTATTTTTCAGATATAAAACTTATTCACTGCTATTATGCTTGATGTGCAGGTTCTCTTGTTGCTTATGTGTGTCAAAAGTGGAATTAAAACTGGATTTTATGAGTGTTTTTGAAATCATAAAGCATGAATTTAATATTTTGAACAACAACAACATAAATGACAGAAAACCATGAGAAACAAATGCATTAAAACTCAGTTTTGGTCAAGGAGTTCACCTCTCTTGGGCTACATCTCCTTGGTTTGGCACCATAGCTTGGGGCTCTATATTAGCTAAAATTTTCTAAAAGCGCTATTTATATGCATCAAATGCTCTTGGAACCTATTCCAATGAGTTTAAAACATCAAAATCTATTAGAAACGACTATTTTTTTACTCCATTTTGTTACCGGATGCTCTGGGCATGGCCTTCCCTCCTGGTGGCCCTCGGCTTCAAAAATCTTAAAGTCAACAAAAACCTATGTAGATAACCTCTTATGCCTCTACAACCTATTCCAATGGCTCCAAAAAATCATAATCTGTCTAGAATGACTCTTCCTACACCCAATTTGGTCGAATATTTCCTCCATTATGGAAAAACCATTTTTCCCTACAATTTCTCCACTAAATCTAGAAAATGTCTAGCTAACTCCACTAAATATGGAAGTCTGCCAAATCTGGCGGGCCGCCAAAGGTGCCGCCAAGATAAGTATGCAATTAATGTTAATATAAGTGGTGTTTAAATTGGGTTAAGTGCATTTAGCGCTAACCAGCACTTATCTCTTAATGTAAAATTAACATAACATAACGATAAATTATTGTATTAATACACAGCTTAACACATTTAAATCTCCACAAATCAGTCACTTATCGCAGATCGAAGCATAGTCACTTATCGCAGATCATAGATCATAGTGCAGTCACTTATCGCAGATCACAGATCAGAGCACAACCCAGCTATAAATCATTCTATGTTGCCTGCTCCGTATTGTGATTGTGATTCCCCGATGCGATATATCGCATCCCAATTCTACTACCTTGTTAACGTTTTATCTTTCCTGCTCCTAAAAACCTCGATGCAATTGGTAGGACACACCTTATTGCCATGTCACTTACCGTGCAATCGCAAATCATTTTGTTGTTGCCTTATGTCCTCCTCTCCTAAAATACTAATGTGAGATGGTTGAATGTAGTGACTGATTAGATGTTTTATTAAAGTTTTTAAGTACATGATTATATGGTTACACATATACATGCCACCAAATGAAGATTATCTACCAGATTTCTTTGGCTCTCGTCTACGCCACATGGCCCTTCCCCATTGGCCTATAAATTCCAGCAATAAAACAATCCACCATAGTAATAATTCCAAACTTAGGAAATAGGAGAAAAATTCAACTTCCCCAAGCAACATCAATGAATCCAGAGATGACACTTGTCATAGTCCCATTGGACAAAAAACTAAAGAATATTCCTTGAATACTAACTGGGCTTCCACGTCATTAGCCTGTACCTGTTCTGCAATTTTTTAATAAAAATTTTCCCTTTTTGAATGACGATTAGCAAAGCATAAGTTAATCATAAGATCTTAATTTTCAATGAAACGAGTTGTGTTGGATTCCTTGCGACAGGCCGATCCCTGTCATTCTAGTTTCATTCAATTCTCATCACTTTTATTTTTGAGCTAAATTACCGAGCCTCTGATCATTCCTCCCCACTAGAAGCCTTTTGGACCCCAAAATATTTATTGATTATCTATTGATTACTGGTTATGTGGATGAGGGGACTGTTCCGTCACCCTTCCAGTCTCTATCCATTGAAATTTTCCCAATTTCATCATTTGGATGTTTTCACAAAAGGTCAACCTTTTCCTTGATTCTTGCAACCTTCTTTTGCTGTCATTGACATTGTCATGCTACAATATTTTTGAATTTTTATAACAGCAATCTATTTTTCATAAACCGTCTTCTTCCTATCTTGGTCAATAATCAAAGAAAACTTAGAAACTTCCTCTCCTTGCACATTTTCACCATGACAATTTTTAGCTGCTTTTGCTTTGTACTTGCGTCAAATCTTGACCAAGTATCTTCGCCATTGCCATGTAGCTTTTGGAAACCATAAACTAGCATTTGTGGAACCCATGCCTTCTTTTCCAAGCTTCTTTGTCACTTTCTATCTTACCTTTGCACCCTCTTGCACTGGAATCTTGTTTCCAACACTTCTCAACACCAATGTTGACTATTGCAAATGTTTTTCACCTTATATCAAAGGCAACCTGTTAACATCCTGAAATAACTCATTACAAGCATAAGCATCTTTATGAAAAGTGTGATTCAATACATATATTTTTTTTATCATCAACAATGTCAAGTTCTGACTTGCATTCACTATCCTCTTCCTTTCACTTGCATGGACAAGAGACAAACATGTCTTCTTCTTATGTGATCTAATTATGTACTCAATACCATCCTTAAAAAAGTGATACTTTTTCTAATGGCAATGAAATACAACATTCCTATTATATAGATAAGGACTTCCCAATACAATACTTGATATCTCAAGCGACACCACATCAATCTCAACATCATCAAGAAAGTTTGACTTAATGGAAAATCCTAGTAAGCACTTCCTTCTAACCTGCAAGTTTGCATTATTGAAAATCCAACCCAAAGGATATTGTCTTAGATGTCTAATAGTTTGAAGGCCTAGTTTCTTAACCAAATCTTTGGAAACCAAGTTAGCTTGTGACCCACTATCAAAAAGTGTATCAATTTTGGTATGTTTAAAGACAACTCTAATGTGGAGAAGTTCTATTCTTGTATATTCATCATGAATATCATTTGAACAATATTAAGAACTAGTGTTTACAACATGTTTACCTTTCAAACCCATGGCTGTAATTTTTGTCTCATCTCCTAAATCTGACCCTAAGTCTTGTTCAAAAATAGCAATAGTTTTGACCTTCTCTTTGGCTTTCAGTCTATTTGGTTTCAATTTTGGATGAAGTTTCCAACAATGGTCTTCATCATGGCTAGTATTTAAACAGTTCCGGCATGTGATTTTTTCCTTCTCTCTTTTTAGAGAGCTATTTCTCTTTCCTCTTCCAAAAAACTTTCTTTTCCCTTTACCCTCACTTTCACCTTTCTCCTCTATGCCTTGTTTTCCCCTTGCCTCTAAGTGTGTGGTTTGTACACAAACTTCATCTAAATTTCTTGGGTTAAACATAAGTATAGTATGCTTCAAATAGGAATGTAAAACCCTAATGTATTTCAAGAGCGTATCTTGAGAATTCAAATTTACTCATAACAACAAAGCTCTGTATCTAAAATCCTAGGTATACTCTTGAATTATTTGACGCTTCAGCTGTGTAAAATTTTTCCAACTCATAATAGCTTTTTGCATGTAGCCTAATGGATAAAACTGTATTTTAATGGAAGAAATTAATTCAACCCAAGAAATGGATATCTTACCAAGAATTCACATTTCCTCTTGAGTCTTTTCTTCCCACCAAACTAGTGTAGCTCCTTCTAGCCTTAATGAAGCCAAATGGATATTTATGTCATCTTCATGAAGGTTCTGAATTATTCAATACACCTCCAATTGACATATCCAATTATTAAACCTCTCTGCATTTACCTTGCCATTGTACATGGGTAGTTCAAACTTAATGTCCAATTTATGTAATGGAGTTTTTCCTTTTATGGATTTTTCGTGAGTATGAGTGGTCTTTGTGGTGGAAGTGGAAGATGATGTAGATGGGGATGATGAGGATGATGAAGATGGTGGAGATGGAGGTGGCTTTCCTCCACTTCCCTTTGAACTCTTATCTTCATCCTTCTTACCATCTGAAGATCTTCTCTATATGGAGGCTAAGAACCTCCTCCTGATCTTTCTGTAGTGAATGCATCAAACATGATTTTGAAAATTCTCTGAATGTCATTGAAGACTCCCTTGACACCCTCTTCTTCTGAATTTCCATGATTCTCTCCAAAACTTGACATAATGGATAAGGATTCAAGCTCAACTCTTGATGCTTGTACCTCTTCAATCAACTCTACTTCTTCTACAAA
The DNA here is from genome assembly GCA_034641835.2 of Pinus albicaulis. NCBI lineage: Eukaryota > Viridiplantae > Streptophyta > Pinopsida > Pinales > Pinaceae > Pinus > Pinus albicaulis. The sequence continues at coordinate 604,539,784 of CM076571.1, read as the reverse complement.
TTTCATCTCTTCAATCTCAACTTCTTGAGATATAACTTGAGGTTCTTCAAGTGTAGTTATGAGTGGAATTTTGGGTAATTATGATGCTCTTTCAACTCTCCTTATTCTAGTCCTAATATCAAGACTTGCAACCAACAACTTCCCTTCACCTTTCTGCAACTTTAACCTTGTCAGCATCACAAAATTGCAACAATTAACATGCACAAAACTTGAAGCAACTATAAAGAAAATAACCTTTCCTTTCAACTAGGCTCTTCAACCTAAGCTCTGATACCCAATTGATCTAAAATTTAATGATATTTATTATTGTTCTAATTTCAATTTTAGATATAAAACTTATTCACTGGTCTTATGCTTGATGAGCAAGTTCTATTTTTTCTTATGTGCATCAAAAGAGGAATTAAAACTAGATTTTATGAGTTTTTTTTGAAATAATAAAGCATGAATGTTGATTGGGCTTCCATGTCATCAGCTTTTACCTATTCTATAATTTTTTAATAAAATTTTTCTTGTTCTCAATGGCGATAAATAGAGCATAACTTCCTCATCCGAGCTTTTTTTTCAATGAAACAAGTTGTGTTTGATTCCTTGCGACGGGTTGGTCGCTATCATTATGGTTTCATTAAATTCTAATCACTTTCATTTTGAGCTAAAATACTGAGCCTCTAATTAGGAATCCATGTACATGTTATTTGAAAATAAAAAAACAAGAATAATTCAGAGAATAGCCACAATTGATGCTATAATGTCTTCCAAAACTTCTACCAGTGAATTCGCCGACTCCTTTCTCCACAAAATCATTGCTCACCCAAAGATTCTTCCATATATTGATATCGTAAAATGGATAATCGACAATCTGAATATTGGCGATAGGAAATTTCTGACCTCAAGGGATACAATGATAGGTTCTTTTAAGATAGAGGATTTAAGAAGGTATCATATAATCGACCCAGAGAAGGTATATGACAATATTTTCCTTGAGAAATTTGCAACGAAGAATAAGCTACAGTTAGACCCAATAAGATAATTGAGGGATAAACCTAACAAGCACAAGCATGACGATAAGCGTTTGTATTTTGTATCTTCTCTCACTGGTCCTTATTAATATATTGCTGCTATAATGTGTAGGTTTTTCGGTTCCCCTAATACAATTAAACTCTCAATTTAATGGGTCCCTCTCATGGAGGTTTTATCAAACTCATACATTATGGATTGGGGAACCATTATTTCAAATAATATTGCCTCAAAAATTCTAGAATATGGAAAGAATCATATAGCCACCTCCAGGACTGTTCTCCAATTTTTTATGAGTTCTTATATCATGGATGCAGTGTGTTTTACTTTATATTTCCCAAACATGGGATGGAAATGGACCATTGAAGACCCTAGTCCTATCCATGTTTACTATACTATCTTATAGGAATCCAAGTGTTAGGGCCTAAATCTACCTCAGGCTGAGAAAGGCAGAATCTAGGGTAACATCAAACCACACTTAACCTGGTAGCTAGCCCTACCAGGTCGGGAGAGGGCTCTTTCCTTGTCAATATCAGCAAATATGGCCAATGAAAGCTTGAGATGACTGATGTGATGACTGATTTTAGGCTAGGTATGTGTGTAGAAGAGTTTGATTGAAATTGATGATGTTTTGTTGGCTCAAATGTGAAAGGCAGATTTGGGCCTGGGGAATGAGGCTCAGTTTTGGAGAGATCTCTATGGGGCAAGGTAGGAAAGTGATTTGGTACTTAAAATTGAGTGATATGGAAAGGTTTTAGATAGATGAGGAGTTTAAAATGGCATGAAGAACTCAGGGATCCTTTTCAATCAGCTGAAAACATAGATAACTAAGAAAACCCTAGGTAGAGCACTGCACTTTCAATGTATTCTACCTTTATCTTTGTTTGATTTAGTTAAGATGAAATAAAGAGATATATGGCATACATAAAACACATGCATACTTACAATTATAGAAGAAAACACAATACCAAAGCAAGATTCCACATGAATCCCATAAAGTGCTACAAACCACTAGTCTATTCCTTAGCCAAATTGCTGAAATGAGTATACAATAAGCTCCAAGCCTTCCCAAAAGTCAAACCATGCTAATGACTGAAAAATCACTAGATATAGGAAAACAAAAACTCATCCTAGCCTCTAGGGGTCACACTCATGATTTTAGGAGCTATTCCAACAAATTCTAAATTGAGAAACTAAAAAGCAGGCAGTGGAACAACTTCCCTCTAAAAACTAGGGAACTAATTCATTCAGTTACAAACTACTTTTCCATGGATGAATCTACTTTTATGAGTGAAAATTTAGCATAATTACATCAAGATCCATCAAATTACATTCAATTAAATCATGAGTTTGACAATTAGAAGGAGAAAAGTCAAACTGTGAAGAAACTAGGCGAAAAAAAGAGTTTTTTGGCCAAAATGAGCAAAATTCCTCCAATGCGCTACGCTGATTTCCCTATGTGTAGTGCATTTTTACAACTGCTTTTGGAGGCCTTCCTGGTGTACAAATCTGCTCCAAGTGTGCTTTTTGGAAAGGACTGCTTGTCTACATTCCAGAACAAGTGGAATTTTTGAATTTGGCCTCCATTTGCCCCTCCAAAACTGAGTTCTCCCAACACCTCTTCCTGTGTGTCCAAAATGGGGCAGAAAGGTCATTTTTGGGGTGTTTTTGACCTTTTTGGGGGCTTAGAACATGTCAAAATTTCTTGGCTGTTGGTGAGCATGCATATTTTTCCATGGTAAATCCAAAAATGTTTATTTTTCATTAAAAGGAGTCCCCCATCAAAAGCGAGCGCCAGGTGGCGCGGCGCATTGGGCACATAAACCTGTGTTTTGGCCCAAAAATTCAAAAATTACAAAAAGTGTCCCAATTTTTTTGAAATTTGGGCTGAGTGTCCTCCCTTAAGAGCTATGTTGGGCCAAGGAAGCATCAACCAAGATCTGAATTCTATCATGCTCTTTTCGCCTCTTTGATACCTTCTTCAACTTGGCCTTCAAGTTCCTGATTCTTGCTTTGCACACCTGGTTTTTCGCCCAGTAATGGTGGGCCATGTGCCTCAACATGTTTTTCTCTTTTTTGGCCTTCTCTAGAATCTTTTCTAAATTTATGTTTATCCTTTCGAGCCAAGATTCACGATCAGCTTCAATTTCTTGTTCAAGTGGTGTCAACTTCGTTTTCCTCCTTTTGGCAGCTTGCCGGTTTTCTCGTATGTTTTGCATCTCCATAATAGTTTTTTGGTCCTCTAGCTACTTATTTCTTCACTCAAGGTATTTGATAATCCAATTATCTCTTTCTAGGTTGAGGTACAAAGCATTAATGTCTGCCTGTTGCTCCTGAATGATCTCCCTGAACTTTGAGCTTTGTGGGCCCAAATCAGTGTCATCCTCCTGAATGAGAATGAAATCCATCTCCTGATCTCCTAAATGCCCCTCATCATGTAATGGCCTCTTTCCCTTTTCTTGAACCTGCTCTTCTGATGGAGGAAATGAGACCCCTTCCACCCCGAGTGGAGATAATACTCGCTTTGCTGCTGCAAACAACCTTCTAGTGCCTTTTTGATAGGTGACAAACACCGGCACACTAGCGGTCTGTGTTTGATGACCCTCATATTGATGTGAAGGTCTGCCTCTCTCATGAAAAGCTTCTGGAGGTACCTGAGGAGCCGTGAAGAACTCATGAGAAATGAAATCCTCCCATGAGATGTCATGCAAACCAAGTTGATGCATGACCACAATTTTGATGAGTGCAAAATGATATATACTGTTATACTACTGCTGAGGAGTTTTCTTTTGCACTAGGGTGGTCATCTTCTTAATATTTTGGCACATGAATTAGGGGAGATTCATCATTCTCACCCTGGTAAAGTGCATCAACAATCTGATGTGATAGGCATATAGGTGAGAAAACCAGCCCTCACAACTGAAATATTTAATTACGAGTTTCATCAGGGGAGCATATGAGTCTTTCAAAGACCGGAAATGAAAAAATCTGCTGATATGTCTTTGATAACAAGCCTTGATGTAAGGCTCATACTGTTCTCTATCAATCTGCTGCCTTTTATTCCACTGATCTCCGACATTTGGAATGCCGGTTGCTAGAGAAATAGACTCCGGTGTCAACATAAATGTCACACCTGCTAGAGTGACTTGGCCATTTTGAAGATGGAGCACAAACAACCTGACCAACTCATGATGGTACTGGAATCTAGCAACCATCTCACAAAACTGATAAGAGGATTGGTTTTGTAAGCATGTGATAGCAAGAGGGCAGGCCTACATCTCGGCAAGTGAAGTAGGCTCCTCTCATATATGTTTGCCACCCTTGTGAGGTCTCCTTGGTGCATGCATTTCTGTAGGAGAGACTGTGTGTCTCTTCATCTCGGTCATAGGAAGGATAAGATCGCATGTTTGCTAATGTGTGAGTTTTCTTGATGAGTATGAAGATATTTATGGTGTTTTTAGTTTTCTGCCACCAAGGGTAAGAATGCATGAGGAACTATGGAGGGAGAGGGTATGAGGGGTTTTGGGAATTTTATGACAAGTTTTTTGGGAAATAGGGGGTTTAGGGAATAGTATGTAAGCTTAGGGACAAAAATTAGGTTTTTGCGATTTTGTAGTTAGGATTTGGAAAAATGGGAATTGGGGATAAGGGTGAATGATTTTTTAGGAATATAGGAATTAGGGAATGAGTGGATGAAACTAGAAAATAAATGGAGGAGTGAGAGAGTGAGGGAGTGGTGAAGTGGACCTGGGAGAAAAATCACAAATGCAAACCCTAGGAAATTTTTTTTGAGCAAAATTGCAAAGAGGTATGGTTTGATATTTTACACACTAAACCACCATAAATTCTAAGAAAAAATCTTTCACTAGCAATGAAAGAACTCTAGACTTACTTGCACACCATAGGATTGAGAAAATTTGGAAATTTGAGGGATTTTATGGTGAAATCAGGCTTGTAGCTCTATGCGCCATGACGCAAACCCAACGCACCACGCCTGTTATATGCATCGTGCCAGTGTATTTTTTACATTGTGGAGGCCAGCCCAATGCACCGTGCCTCTCACCCAATGCGTCGCGCCCACGAACTTGCACAGTTTTGCTGCAATTTTGCTCGCTTTATTCAACACAGCCTTCTCTTGCTCAATATTTCTTCTTTGAATGCAAATGAGCTCTTTGAATCATGAAAAATGACTTATATACAAGATATTTTGATTTTTCATTCATAAAACCCACTTTTGTAATGTTTGCATTGAGACTTACTTTTAAACTCTAATTTTTTTGGGCAGTTTACTTTATTTTTTCCTTTGATGAACTGAATGATTTGATTTTTTGTTTTCCTTGTAGGGGATGGAGCTACTGAATCTTGCAGAGGTGACCAGGGTTTCCATTGAAGTTATTTACATATGAGAGAACTGAAATTACATCAAATTTGTACAATAAAAACCTAAAATACTTTGTTTTTCCTCAAAACAGGGTTTTGAGGAAAAATACTTTTCTGAGCAAGTGATTATGAAATTTATTGGTACTAGAAATTTATTCAACCTCCTCATGCACCTGCTGACTGTTATTGGACATTTTGAAGACCTTTTGATGAAACCCTAGACCTAATGAAACTGAAACCCTAGAAATGACTCTTGCAAATTTAAAGACAAAAAGTGACTGCAGATGATCTTCATGAATGGAAATCGGCTAGTAGGTAAAGGACATGAGGGAAAATGTAAAACAAGCCACTACCATCATATGATCCATGCTCCTAATGGAATGAAACTGACTGAGCGATACACCTAATATGCAATGCAACAATAGAATTTGATCACTGACAGAGGGATGAAGATACCGACACTAACATTGGCTCCAATGGAGATCGTAGATCCTTAGAGGTGCCAAGAACTACATATCTCTAGGAAAGTAGGCAGTGCCTTCATCCATTGGGAAATGGAGTAAAAAACTCAAGATGAAATGCATGACTAAAAACTGATGAATTGACGACACAAATTGACTCTCACTCAACTAAAAACTAGATCTATACTTAAACACAACCGACAAGCTGGAAAATATGCTCAATATGAAGCTTATTCAATACAACCTACTCTAGTTGTTCCATTCATCGCCTGATCAAGTAAAATGAAACAACCAATGCAACCAAGTAAGTATTCCGGCTGCTGTTTGAATTCTCTGCAAGTGCTCGCTTATGAACAACAAGAGAGAACTACTGAAAGGCAACTCCCATGAAAAGTTGGAAACAGATCTGTTGAATGATATGGATTCTCTATCCGCCTCCAAAAACACTACATAAGGATCTTGAACTTCATGCACACTGGGAATTAGCTCATCCAATGGATTACTTCTCTTCTCCTCATACCATGAATGAAAAATTTGTTTTCAGCTTTGTGATGAGACTCCTACTAAAAATGACAAAGAAACCAGCTACTGGATCAAGTTTATATCAGCACACATTTCAAGCTCACATGTAGTCAATGGAGAAATACTTTGACTGCAGACATCATCCAACACATCAGCTATTGGATCGTGAAAAACTCGAAATGAATGCTGCAACCCATTTTCTATTGGTTCTGATGAGATTACACGATTTCCTACAGGCTGCTCATTTGAAGATATACTATGCAGTTTACCCTTCAAAAACTGAAATGATTCAAAACAAAATGGTACGGAATCATCTTGTATCATTTGATCATATGTGCCAGCTTCCATGTCTTCATATGCAACTTGACAATCAATGGCATTTGGGGGCTGCAAATCTGGATATGAGAAGTCTTGAACAAGGTTTTTATTTCCCTCAAGATGGTCGAAATCAAGACTTGTCGACAATTGATTTCGGATTGCAATAATGTTGTCTCTGATGAACTGAAACGAAGCAAAACAAAAAGGCAAATATCCTTCACTTACTTCAAAATTTGCTGCACTTTCCTCGTCATTTCCATAGCTGATATGTGATGGCTAAACATTGTATTCGAGCTGCTGAAAGTGAACTTCTTCCTCCCAGAAACTAGCTATTGATTTGTCTGCAATATTAGCTTCTGTTTGGAGAACATAATCATCATCATACTGATCAAACTGAGGCAAATCATCAATACAAAACACATCATCAAGCATACATGTCATATCAACAACTCTCTCTTCTCCAAGATTATCTATAAAAAAATCATTATCAGATCTATGACAACTAGGATAAGAAACAAAATTTTTGGATCAGCAACTTGTTCTTCTTCAATCAGCGAGCCATGGGCTTGACCATTATACTCATTCCTTGTGATGATCCTTTGCATCATCTCTTCCACTGTACTTACCAAAATGTCAAGCTTTACTTCTAGAGATGTCGATTCCTCCGGATCTATGTTTTTCATCTCTTCTTCCTTCAACTTTGCCCTTCGGATTAGCAAATGAGCCTCTACATCTACTGCGTTGTTCTGCATCTCTTCAAGTGTTTCAAGATTCCTTTCTCTCAGCTGAAACTCAATTTCCGGATCAAAGGCACCCAGGTAGTGCAAAAGAGCGGATCCAAGAGGAGGTATTATATTAAATGTCATTGAATAAAAAACTTGGTTAAATCTATCAGAAAATTGTTGTAATGTCTCCCCTGACAATCTTTTCAGCTGGTTATACTCTTCTATAATCAAGAAAGGGTTCTGTCTGATCACCCACCTGTTGAGGAAAGCTTTGACAAACTGTTGGAAATCTGAGATGCTCACATCAGGCAGGGTTTTGAACCAACTCTTGACTTTGCCTTGCAAAGAAAGAGAAAAAATCCTAATACTGACATCCTCTTCCTCAACTTCAAAAAGGTCAAGAAAAGACTCAAAATTTAGAAATGTCTCTCAGAAGTGATGTTGTCACATTCACCATCAAATCTTGGTAGATATAGTTCATGTTTTTTAGGGAAATCATGGGATATAAGAGGTAAAATCAGAGGCTTGTTTCGATCTGGAATTTTACAAGGTATAGGGATATGTACAAATGCTGCAGAATCAGTCTTGGTCTCTTAAGGTTCATCAGTTTGAAGATGGTCATCACAAGATTCAGAAGAAAGGTCTTGATCAAGCTCAAAAGCATACAAATCTTTAGTATTCACAATCTTCAAAGGGAAGGAATCAAATGCAGGCCAAGGATCTTTTCTCAAATAAAATATACTTTGCAAAGCCTTCTTGACATTCTCGGGAAAAGAGAAGAAACAATTTATGACAAAGAACAAAATGTCTTGGATGAAATTCCAACTTGAATACCTGATCTTTCCATATTGTCCTTTCATGTTTCTGCTGGTCAGGTTCATCCTCTAGTGGAGTCCTTGGATCTGATCTCGAAACTGATTTAGAGTCACCAGGTGAATGATTTCAGCCTTGCAGTGTCTGATCGTTGTCCACCATCAATAATTAGATCTGACCTTGATTACATTTTACTGAGGAAACCAGATGTTCAGTTCATAAACTAAACCAGAGATTGATTGAAGCAGCGTTCATCTACTATGCACTTGCAGAGCAAGAGAATTTCGAAGGCTACCTGGCTAACTTCAGGCTCCATCTATATTTTATAAAGAAAACAAAAAAATTTCATCTCCCCAGTATGGTCGCCACTATGTTAGGGCCTAAATCTACCTCAGGCTGAGAAAGGTGGAATCTAGGATAACATCAAACCATGCTTAACCTGGTAGCTAGCCCTACCAGGTCGGGAGAGGGCTCTCTCCTTGTCAATCTCAGCAAAGATGGCCAATGAAAGCTTGAGATGACTGTTGTGATGACTAATTTTAGGCTAGGTATATGTGCAGAAGAGTTTTATTGAATTTGACGATGTTTTGTTGGCTCAAATGTGAAAGGTAGATTTGGGCCTGGGGAATGAGGCTCAGTTTTGCAGAGATCTCTATGGGGCAAGGTAGGCAAGTGATTTGGTACTTCAAATTGAGTGAGATGGAAAGGTTTTAGACATATGAGGAGTTGAAAATGGCATGAAGAACTCAATGTTCCTTTTCAATTAGCTGAAAACATAGATAACTAAGCAAACCCTAGGTAGAGCACTGCACTTTCAATGTATTCTACCTTTATCTTTGTTTGAATTATTTAAGATGAAATAAAGAGAGATATGGCATACATAAAACACATGTAGACTTAAAATTACAGAAGAAAACACAATACCAAAGCAATATGCCACATGAATCCCATAAAGTGTTGCAAACCACTGGTCTATTCCTTAGCCAAACTGCTGAAATGAGTATACAATAAGCTCCAAGATTTCCCAAAAGTCCAACCATGCTAATGACTAAAAAATCACAAGATATAGGAAAACAAAAACTCATCCTAGCCTCTAGGGATTGAGCTCATGATTTTAGGAGCTGTTCTAACAAATTCTAAACTGAGAAACTAAAAAGTAGGCAATGGAACAACTTGCCTCTAAAAACTAGGGAACTGATTCATTTAGTTACAAACTACTTTCACATGGATGAATCTAATTTTATGAGTGAAAATTTAGCATAATTACATCAAGATCCATCAAATTACATCCAATTAAATCATGAGTTTGACAATTAGAAGGAGAAAAGTCAAACTGTGAAGAAACTAGGCAAAAAATAGAGTTTTTTGGCCAAAATGAGCAAAATTCCTCCAATGCGCTGTGCTGATTTCCCTATGCGTAGTACCTTTTTGCAAATGCTTTTGGAGGCCTTCCCGGTGTCCAAATCTTCTCAAAGTGTTCTTGTTGGAAAGGTTTGCCTGTCTACTTTCCAGAACCAGTGGAATTTTTGAATTTGGCCTCCATTTACCCCTCCAAAACTGAGTTCTCCCAACACTTCTTCTTGTGTGTCCAAAAAGGGGCAGAAAGGTCATTTTTGGGGTGTTTTTTACCTTTTTGGGGGTTCAAAACCTGTCAAAATTTCTTGGCCATTGGTGAGCATAAATATTTTTCCATGGAAAATCCAAAAATGTTGAGTTTTCATCAAAAGGAGTCCCCCATCAAAAGCAAGCGCCAGGTGGCGCAGTGCATTGGGCACAAAAACCCGTGTTTTGGCCCAAAAATTAAAAAATTACAAAAAGTGTCCCAATTTTTTTGAAATTTGGGCACAAAAACCTGTGTTTTGGCCCAAAAATTAAAAAATTACAAAAAGTGTCCCAAATTTTTTGAAATTTGGGCTGAGTGTCCTCCCTTAAGAGTTGTGTTGGGCCAAGGTAGCCTCAACCATGATCTGAAGTCTATCATGCTCTTTTCGCCTCTTTGATACCTTCTTCAACTTGGCCTTCAAGTTCCTAATTCTTGCTTTGTACACCTCGTTTCTCGCCCAGTAATGGTGGGCCATGTGCCTCAGCATGTTTTTCTCTTTATTGGCCTTCTCCAACATCTTTTCAAAATGTATGTTTATCCTTTCGAGCCAAGATTCATGATCAGCTTTAATTTCTTGTTCAAGTGGTGTCAACTTGGTTTTCCTCCTCTTGGTAGCTTGCCGGTTTTCTCGTATGTTTTGCAGCTCCGTAATGGTTTTTTGGTCCTCTAGCTGCTTGTTTCTTTGCTCAAGGTATTTTATTATCCACTTGGCTCTTTCTAGGTTGAGGGACAAAGCATTAATGTCCGCCTATTGCTCCTGAATGATCTCCCTGAACTTTGAGCTTTGTGGGCCCAAATCAGTGTCATCCTCCTGAATGAGAATGCAATATATCTCCTACTCTCCTGAAGGCCCCTCATCATGTAATGGTCTCTTTCCCTTGTCCTAAACCTACTCTGCTGATGGAGGAAATGAGACCCCTTCCACCCCAAGTGGAGATAATACTCGCTTTGCTGCTGCAAACAACCTTCTAGTGCCCTTTTGATAGGTGAAAAACACCGACGCACTAGCGGTCTGTGTCTCATGACCCTCCTGCTGATGTGAAGGTCCACCTATCTCATGAAAAGCTTCTGGAGGTATCTGAGGAGCCGTGAAGAACTCATGAGAAATGAAATCCTACCATGAGATGTTCTACAAACCAAGCTGATGCATGACCACAATTTTGATGAGTGAAAAATGATATACATTGTTATATTGTTGCTGAGGAGTTTTATTTTGCACTAGGGTGGTCATCTTCTCAATATTTTGGCACATGAAGTAGGGGAGATTCATCATTCTCACCATGGTAAAGTGTATCAACAATATGATGTGATAGGCATATAGGCGAGAAAACTGGCCCTCACAGCGGAAATATTTAATTATGAGTTTCATCAAGGGAGCAGATGAGTCTTTCAGATACCATAAAGGAAAAAATCTGCTCAGATGTCTCTAATAACCAGCCTTGATGTAAGGCTCATACTGTTCTCTATCAATATGCTACCTTTTATTCCACTGCTCTCCGACATTTGGAATGCTGGTTGCTAGAGAAATAGACTCTGGTGTCAAGGTAAATGTCACACCTGCTAGAGTTACTTGGCCATTTTGAAGATGGAGCACAAACAACCTAGCCAACTCATGATGGTACTGGACTCTAGCAACCATCTCACAGAACTGATAACAGGATTGGTGTTGGAAGCATTTGATAGCAAGAGGGTAGGCTTGCAGCTTGGCAAGTGAAGTAGGCTCCTCTCGTATATGTTTGCCACCCTTGTGAGGTCTCCTTGGTGCATGCATTTCTGTAGGAGAGTCACTTTGTGTCTCTTCATCTCGGTCATAGGAAGGATCAGACCCCATGTTTGCTAATGTGTGAGTTTTCTTGATGAGTATGAATATATTTATGGTGTTTTTATTTTTCTTGCACCAAGGGTAAGAATGTATGAGGGACTGTGGAGGGAGAGGCTATGAGGGGTTTTGGGAATGTTATGACAAGTTTTCTGGGAAATAGGGGGTTTAGGGAATAGTATGTAAGCTTAGGGACAACAATTAGGGTTTGGGGATTTTGTAGTTAGGATTTGGAAAAATGGGAATTGGGGATAAGGGTGAATGATTTTTTAGGAATATAGGAATTAGGGAATTAGTGCATGAAACTGGAAAATAAATGGAAGAGTGGGAGAGTGAGGGAGTGGTGGAGTGGAATTGGGAGAAAAATCACAAATGCAAACCCTAGGAAATTGTTTTTGAGAAAAATTTCAAAGAGGTAGGGTTTGATATTTTACACACTAAACCACCATAAATTCTAAGAAAAACTCTGTCACTAGCAAGGGAATAACTCTAGACTTACTTGCACACCATAGGATTGAGCAAATTTGGAAATTTGAGGGAGTTTATGGTGAAATCGGGCTTGCAGCTCTATGTGCCATGCCGGAAACCCAATGTGCCATGCCTGTTATATGCATCACACCAATGTATTTTTTACATTTTGGAGGCCGACCCAATGCGCCACGCCATTTGTATGTGCCGCGCCTCTGACCCAATGCGCCGCACCCACGAACTTGCACAGTTTTGCTGGAATTTTGATCCCTTTGTTCAACACGGCCTTCTCTTGCTCAATATTTCTTCTTTGAATGAAAATGAGCTCTTTGAATCATGAAAAATGACTTATATACAAGATATTTTGATTTTTCATTCATAAAACCCACTTTTGTAATGTTTGCATTGAGACTTACTTTTAAACTCTGTTTTTTTGGGCAGTTTACTTTATTTTTTCCTTTGATGACCTAAATGATTTGATTTTTTGTTTGCCTTGCAAGGAATGGAGCTGCTAAAGCCTGAAAAGGTGACCAGGGTTACCATTGAAGTTATTTACATATAAGAGAACTGAAATTACATCAAATTTATATAATAAAAATCTAAAATACTCAGTTTTTCCTCAAAAGAGGGTTTTGAGGAAAAATATATTTCTGAGCAAGTGATTATGAAATTTATTGGTACTGGAACTTTATTCAATCTCCTCATCCGCCTGCTAACCGTTATTGGACATTTTGAAGACCTTTTTGATGAAACCCTAGACCTAATGAAACTGAAACCGTATAAATGACTCTTGCAAATTTAAAGACAAAAAGTGACTGTAGATGATCTTGATGAATGGAAATGGGCCAGCAGGTAAAGGACATGCGGGGAAATGTATAGCAAGCCACTATCGTCATATGATCCATGCTCCTAATGGAATGCAACTGACTAAGCGAGACACCTAATATGCAATGCAACAAGAGAATTTGATCACTGACGGAGGGATGAAGATACCGAAACTAACACCAAGTATGAGTCTCATTTTAACAAAATTTTCCATGGAGTCATTTAACAACTTCAACAAGTTATTTTTGGCGATAAATCCTCAAGACTTTCAAATGAAGCCCGAGATGATTTCAGAGCCATAGGAGAATGGTTTGGGGAATAGTATTTACATATTTCAGTGTTTATGGAAATCTTGTCAAACCCCATGTTGTTCCACTATATGTACCAGATATGCTCCTGGAAAGAGAAATTTCTTATCTAACAATAGGGCATGGGTTAACTAAAGCTTTGAAGGAGGCTTAAAAATATTCATATCCTTCTTTCCCTACCCATTGTGGTGTTTATACTCTAGAAAACTACAAACTTGTTGGATTAGAAATCAATAAAATTCAGTGTTTAAAGCTATCTACTATTCCTGACAGACAGGTTGATCAAAATAAAGTAGCCCAAGACTTTACAGCTCAAGTAAATATCAGGAAATTCATTCATGAACATTATGACTATGATGATTTGTTTAAATCTGTTGAGACCTACTCATAGGTTGAAAAGCTAACAACAATTTTTCTTAACCCTGAACAACTTGCCCAGTCTAAAGAATACAGGAACAAAAGGTTGGAGAGTATCCCTATGACATCTTATAGGTGTCTCAACCTATTTCAAATAAAGAAAATAAGTTGGAGCATCCTCCCAAGGACATGAAGGTCCTACAGGGATCAAACGAAGTTAAATCAACATAAGAACATACTATTAATCCATTTTTCAGCAGTGAATTGGATAAATTCTCAAATCAATTTGATCAACATCTTAAAGGATAGCAAGAGGTGGAAACCATTGATCCCGATGAGACAATAAGCACATGTTAAGCTAAAAATCAGAACCCACTCACTATTGGGGCTTTTGATAAACCTGTTAACATAGAATAAATTCAATTCATCTCCACCTTCTCTTCATCTGAGATTGTTCTAAAGGTAGAAGCAATCCCTCCTCTCGATATCTTTTATAGTCCTGAACATCGGGCCGTATTGAACATACAAAGAAATACCATGATATTTTCACAATCACGGGCATTAATCCCTAGTGATATACCCATGGAAGAAGTGTGGAAATATCCACAAAATGATCCATCTGAAGGTCTAACAAGGTTAACACAGTTTGTAGTTGTTTATGCATCTTCCACAATTAAGAAGGCATTAGAGATACAACAACTAGTCAAAGAGAAGGATGAAAGAATCCTACAATTGGAACAAGAGTTGTTATCAGAAAAATAGATTAGTGATCATCAATTGTAGGCACAATTTTCATAGCTCCAGAAAAGATTTGATCAATTAAGATTACAACATCAATCTGACATCAATACCAAACACACTCAAATTCAACAACTCCAATTCACATTGGAGCAATTGAAGGATTATCTAAAGATAGAGGACTTAAAAAAGGAATATTTGGAATTGAACACCATGTTGTCTCAACAAAAAGTTGTATTCTATAAAAAATTGACAATCATCAATGATCTGTGTGATAAAAGTGATTCACTGGTGAAAAAATCGGTCGACCGAAGGATGAACTTTGATGATATTGATGAAAAGATCACATACTTTATTACTTGGTAGGATAGTGCAGAGGGAAGAAAAGAAAATATCCCCAAAATAGAGGATTCCGAAAAGGAAATCCTATTTATTTATTGGGACATACAAATAAAGCAAGCAGAAAGGGAAATATTTACACTAAAATATTTGGCTAACAATATTGTTCAAATTTCTAGCAATAATATATTTGGTGCCAATCTAATCCATGAATTTCCACCTGGTTCCCTTCCTAATGTCAAATATTTAGTGAAATGGTGGCAGGAAATTTCAAAGACAAAAGAAGAAAGCATCAGGAAGCTATTGAAACTTGATTGGGAGAAGTACTGGAAATATTTGGTGAAAGCACACAATCAGTGGCTGAGGTTGAATTATCTTACTGACATGTCCTCCTATATGCTTCCTACACTATCAAATGTTGTTTATACTGGAAAACTACACATCAGGATAGCTCAACCTCCTAAAGTATAGCCAATGTTGGATATTCATCAACTCGAGCAACAAATGTGAAAGGACACAACATTACACTCCTGAGCTAGCCATACAACAAATTCTATTTATGTCATGTTTTCACTTATTTTAATGAGATTTTTTTAAACCTCCACAATAATTTTTGTATTTTTTATTTTTATATTTTTACTTTTTAATATATAAAACCTTTCATGTTTACGAAGAAAGGGTCCTCAAATTTTGTAAACAATTTTTTGGGAAGTTGCACTATTGTACTCTTGAAATCATCTTAACAAAAAGATTGTACCAAAGACTATTTCTTCCATGAGAAGAGTTAAGATACTCATGGTACTCCTATATTTATATTGCTATTATTTTTTTATGTGATTTATTGTGATACTTCTTTTATATTGTTTTTTTAGATGTATCTTTTTAATACAATTGAGCATTAATTCACTATTGAACATGAAAATATTGTCACCTTTTAATATATATACAAGACATGAATTTATTTGATGCAATATGAGCTTAATAAATTAATTTGATTAACTATTTAATCAAATTAATTAACTTTAATTGTTTTTCACTTCTGTAAGTGTTTGATAAATTTTCATTCTCATACAATTAAGATAATCTTTCAAGATCACATATAAAGAAAAATAATTAATCCTAGGATATAGATAGGTATATATATATTATGTTAGCTCGTTATCACTCACATTATGAAGTTAATTTCTGTTATAAATACCCACATCAATCCAATTATACTTTATTGGGAAACTGGTCCCATCATCCCCAGTTGGAGCTGCTATTCTAAACGAAAAAGGAATGGTATCCAAGTTCCCGATCGGTTGATTATCCCCTGATGTTGTTGCAGCAATTTTAGAGGCATCAACATTTTTGGTGGTGTTAGGGTCCTATAATATAATATCCCAAAATAGGAAAAATCAACAAGGTTGGGAATATCTTATAATATCCCAAGGTTGGAGATACAACAATATGTAAACACAATAATGGAGTAGCAGTGACAAATCAACTCATAAAATGTAAGAAGAACACATAGCCATCTTATTAATGTTCTAGCAGAAAAATGTATAAAAATCCTTGAGGAAACAATCACTCAAGTTGGGCAATGCAACCATCAATAGAACATATACATGATAAATGAAGAACACTGCTACATGGAGAAAGCCCAAGGCTATGACTGCACAGTCTATAAGGAATAACTGCTTAAAAATTATGTCAATACACAAATATGTGAATATATAGATCATAAAATATGGGGAGAAAATATGTAGACTCCCAAAGGAAATTTCTTGACAATCTTGGAAGGATTGGCTGAAATATGAAAAAATACAAAATGCCAGAGTTGCAGGGGCAAGACTGAATAGTAGCTGCAACTGATGAACTGGATGGAGATGGATAAATATGATGGCCCATCTAAAATAGACCTCCTCCAATGGATCTTCCAAGTGAAAGGCTGATCCTAACACTGAAGATCTCACCCTCCAAACTAGTAATGCAAACCCCCACTGCAAATACTCTCAGAAATAATGCAGTCAAGGAGAGGGACTGTGCTGTAGGAGATGGGAAATGCTTTGCCTGATGCCAAAGATGTGAAATCAGCTCCTAAACCTTCCTCACTGACCTCTCAGAGGAATATAAGCTCCCTCCTTTGAAAGATAAGCTCTAGAAGTGGTGTTGTGGAACCCTCCAACGCAACACCCTACAACACAACGTTTCTGGCTACAGGAATAACACCATAGCTGAAGGAGGTGGCTTGGACTTGAGCCTGAATGTGGAGAAATGAAGTAAAAATCCCTCAAGAGGCCTCTTAAGGAGGGAGAGGGATTCCTAAATAGGAATTCCTTGTGCTAAGCAGCACAACAATCTCAGTTAAACAACTGGAGAAAGAAAATAGTCATGTAGACCAAAATCAAATACTCGATAACATGTTCTCCTATGGCTGCCTTGCCCTCGCTTTATAAAAATGAAAGCCTTCTTTCCTTGGCCCCTACACATTAGGGTTTCCTCCACCAAATTATCTTCTCTCCATTCATACTATGTTGTCTTCCCAAGTGATCCACTCCCTCTATGGCAGTGTTGTTGACTTGGTCAAACTTGACCTTGTCCTCATGCATTTGCCCCCTTTTCACACTGGAAGGTGAAAAATCTAGCTATTCTGATGATCCCTTTGACACTATGAGGGATTTTATTCCTACTCATGGCCCTCCTTACCCGTTTATTCCTCTCCTAAGTGGAAACAACAAAATTTAATATTCCAATTAGCTGCATGTTAATTTTGGAATATTACAGTCCTCCCATCCCAAATTTTTCTTGTCCTCAAGCAACTACAAGTATAGAACTGAAGGGAATTCTTGAGGCATGAGGGTTGATATGAATTGGGATCTACCATCCCCATATTAATCTCCCATCCCCAAGCAATCATCCATACAAAATGAGTTACCTCCCAACATGGCAATTCCTGAAAGTCTTCCTCCACCTTTGGCTCATGCAAAGTAGGTGGGCTGAAAATCTGATCATGGTAGACAAGGTAGTATACCCCACACTGTCTTTCTCTCCACTCATGATAAGTGTAGAGTATGTGTTGATCTTTGGCTGCAATAGTATTTCCCTTAAGTGGCAAAATGAAGAACAATCCTCCAAGGATCTCCTCTTGAACATTGAAGAACAACCTGGCCCAAAAAATCTCATCCATGATAAATAGGACATGATCATAATAGGGTATCCAAATGATAATTTTTCTAAAGGTTTTACATGATGCTACATGATACAAAAAATTTCTCAATTGGACACAGTACAGTCTCTCCCACTGAAACTTTAGAAAATAGCATGTCAAGTGATGTTTTGACAAATGCTTAGTTGTGTGAATCATCACATCTACTAGTGAATAGTAAATGGGTGAATGTGTGAAATAAGCATACAATAAATAATCAAACACTTACCCATGGTTATACAAAGGATGGCCATCTCCATCATAATATTTGGAAAAATTTTGTTTATGGGGCTCAACAATAAACTTGCCCTCTTGTGGAGCAATGGACTATATGATAATGGTAAGAATATGCAAATATTGTGTTATATAATAAATAAATTCAAAAACAATAATGTCACCATATGCTGAAGGTAAAGTGATGCATGAATTCATGAATAAGTCCATGCTCCAAAGGAACAGTGCTGCTGGCCTATGTAGATAGGCTCCTACCAACTCATAGCTCCATCCTTTGACATGATCCTTGTCAAAGATTCCTCCAATAATGCTGCTGCAAATATGGAATCCCTCCCAAGATGGAAGTACTTCCTGATCATCTATGTACAAGGAGTAGCCCATTTTCACCATAATATCACCATCTCCTACTCGTGCAACATCATACAACATGTGAGAGCAAATCTGCCCTTACTCTCTCAAGTAAAACTCAAGCAACAAAAGTGTTTGATGCCTCCTCATGCTCTCATCATACAAGTCATGTGATGAAGACATAATGAATGATATGAAAGTCACATCAACACCATGCATCCATACTCTTTGCTACTTAATGATGCAAGCATCCAGCCACATCTTCTCCATCCCCATACCCTTAGGAAGAGTATATGCCAAGTGATGGAAAAACTCCTTCAAGAGTAACCAGTGCAGCCAAGCCTCTGGATGCTTGGTGTCATAGATCTACAAGTGGCTTACTAGCCTCTTTCTCTTCATCCACATCCACTCAATCATTTTTGGATGTATCCTTCCATCCTCCATCTTGGTACTCCTCCCATTATGGATACCATCCTCCATGTGTTGATGAACCTTGCACTCCATGACATGTTGAAGTGTATCTCTAATGGGATCTCTCCATGAGACCTCCTCTTCATCAATGGCCTTCCAAAACCAATAAGGTTCTGGATCTACTGCCGGTACAAGTTTCTCTTTGAGCTGTGGAGTGCTCATTGAGAAAGTGTCACCTAGAAAGGGGAAAGTGTTTCTCACTTCAATATGTCTACCATCTATCTCTTCTTCCTCCATTTCTTCTTGAATGAAGCTGCCATTTGAATGCTACCATAAGGAATGGGTCCTCTATTCTTCATCACTGCTCTTGTACAACGTAGTGCAACTATGTTGCTCTAAATCAACAGTATATAATGATGTAGATCCCTCCATAATATTTTCTGAAATGACAAGAGATGGAAACTTAAGCATACCTTGGTGAAATTTGGAAGCTTCTTGCAGGGATGCAAGATTTTCCTCCTCATATATGTTCGCTTCCCAAACTGTTGAAGATGAAGGCTGCTCCTCCATGGTTACAACAATGCTGGTACATGCCTCTTCAACTGGTGGTGAGGGCTTCTCCTCCCCTTTGCCAAATTTCCTGATTAACCTTTGAGGAAACTCAACAAGAGTTGACACTCTTGCATGGCTCAAATGGCTGAACCACCAAGCATTAGCTTCACCTTCAAGGTGCAGCACTGCAATTTCTACAGCCTCTCTATATACTATAGAATGTAGCAGGAAGAAAGCCTCTAGCTTCATCACCCAAGCCTTTGCTGGAAATATGAGTGATCCATCAAAAGTGGACAACAGGAATATATTTCCTCTCATCATCCCATAGTTGTAGGGTCTTCTTTCTTCTTCCAGCTGAATAAACTGTGGTAAAGCTAGAGTCTTCTTGAAGGCTCTAGGTTTAGCTTGGTATTTAGCAAGGTATTCACTTAGAACTTTAGATTCCAAGTTTTTTTCATGCTTCTTGTCTTCTCCTCTTTGAGAATAGGAAGTGCATGGCTCTTCCTCTTCTTGAAACCCTCTAGGAGTTTTACTGCAACTCTTCTTCTTTTCCTGATTAACCTCCTGGGAGAGGTTCTTTCTGGATCTAAAAAGTGATGAGAGTAAACTCATCCTCTCCATCATTCTGAACTCTTCTATATTCTTATGGATAAAACTCACAGGATGAGCCAAGAATATGCTCTGATACCACTGTAATACCCCAAAATAGGGAAAATAAACAAGGTTGGGAATATCTTATAATATCCCAAGATTGGAGATACAACAATATGTAAACACAATAATGGAGTAGTAGTGACAAATCAACTCATAAAATGTAAGAATAACACATATGCATCTTATTAATGTTCTAGCAGCAAAATGTATACAAATCCTTAAGGAAACTATCACTCAAGTTGGGCAATGCAACCCTCAATAGAACATATACATGATAAATGAAGAACACTGCTACATGAAGAAAGCCCAAGGCTATGAATGTGCAGTCTATAAGGAATAACTGCTGAAAAATGATTTCAATAGATAAATATGTCAATATACAGCTCATACAATATGGGGAGCAATGATGTAGACTGCCAAAGGCAATTTCTAGACAATTGGTTGAAATATGCAAAAATACAAAATTCCGGAGTGGCAGGGGCAAGACTGAATAACAGCTACAACTCATGAACTGGCCAGAGATGGCTGAATGTCCCATCTGAAATAGACCTCCTCCAAAGAATCTTCCAAGTGAAAGGTTGATCCTAACACTGAAGATCTCAGCCTCCAAACTAGTAATGCAAACCCCCACTACAAATACTCTCAGAAATAACGCAGTCCAGGAGAGGGATTGCGCTGTAGGAGATGGTAAATGCTTGGACTGATGCCAAATATGTGCAATCAGCTTCTGAATCTTCCTCACTGACCTCCCAAATAAATATAAGCTCCCTCCTTTGAAAGATAAGCTCTAGAAGTGGTGTTGTGGAACCCTCCAATGAAACACCCTGCAACACAATGTTTCCTACTACAGGAATAACACTGTAGCTGAAGGAGGTGGCCTGGCCTTGAGACTGAATGTGGAGAAATGTAGTAAAAATCCCTCAAGAGGAATCTCAAGAAGGGAGAGGGATTCCTAAACATTAATTCTTTGTGCTAAGAATCACAACAATCTCAGTTAAACAACTGGAGAAAGCAATTAGTCATGCATACCAAAATCCAATACTCAATAACATGTCCTCCTATGGCTGCCTTGTCCTCCCTTTTTACAAATGAAAGCCTTCTTGCCTTGGCCCCCACACATTAGGGCTTCCTCCACCAAATGAGCTTCCCTCCATTCATACTACGGTGTCTGCCCAAGTGATCCACTCCCTCTATGGCAGCACTGACTTGGTCAAACTTGACCTTGTCCTCATGCATTTGCCCCCTTTTCACACTAGAAGGTGAAAAATATAGCTATTCTGATGATCCCTTTCACACTATGAGGGATTTTATTCCTACTCATGTGCTTCCTTACCCATTTATTCCTCTCCTAAGTGGAAACAACAAAATTTAATATTCCAGTTAGCTGCATGCTAATTTTTGAATATTACAGTCCTCCCCTCCCAAATGTTGCTTGTCCTCAAGCAACTACAAGCATATAAATTAAGGGCCTTCTTGAGGCATTAGGGCTGATATGAATTGGGATCTACCATCCCCATATGAATCTCCCATCCCCAAGCAATCATCCATACAAAATTAGTTTTCTCCCAACATGGAAACTCCTGAAAGTCTTCCTCCACCTTTGGCTCATGCAAAGTAGGTGGGCTGAAAATACGATCATGGTAGATGAGGTAGTCTACCCCACACTGTCCTTCTCTCCAATCATGATGAGTTTAGAGTATGTGCTAATCTTGGGCTGCAATATTATTTCCCTTAAGTGTAAAAATGAAGAACAATCCTCCAAGGATCTCCTCTCCAACATTGAAGAACAAGATGGCCCAAAACATCTCATCCATGATGAATAGGAAATGATCATCATAGGGTATCCAAATTAGAAGTTTGCTGAAGGTTTTACATGATGCTACATGATACAAACAATGTCTCATGTGGACACAATGCAGTCTCTTCTACTGCAACTTCATAAAATAGCATGGCAAGTAATGTTTTGATAAATAGCTAGTTGTGTGAATCATCACATCTACTAGTGAATAGTAAATGGGTGAATGTGTCAATTGAGCATACAAGGAATAATCAAACAATTTCCCATTATTATAGAAAGGATGGCTATCTCCATCATAATAGTTGGAAAAATTTTGTTTATGGGGCTCAACAATAAACTTGCCCTCTTATGGAGAAATGCACTATATGATAATGGTAAGAAGATCCAAATACTCTGTTAGATAATAAATAAATGCAAAAAAAATAGTCTCACCATATTCTGAAGGTAAATTTATGCATGAATTCATGAATAATTCCATGCTCCAAAGGTGCAACGTTTCTAGCCTATGTAGATAGGCTCCTGCCAACTCATAGATCCATTCTTTGAAATGATCCTTGTCAAAGATTCTTCCAATAATGCTGTTGTAAATATGGAATCCCTCCCAAGATGGAAATAATTCCTGATCATCTAAGGCCAATGAGTAGCCCCTTTTCACCATAATAGCACCATCTCCTACTCCTAAAACATCATACAACATGTGAGAGAAAATCTGCCCTTCCTCTCTCAAGTACAGCTCAAGCAACAAAAGTGTTTGCTGCCTCCTCATGCTCTCATCATACAAGTCATGTTATGAAGACATAATGAATGATATTAATTTCACATCAACACCATGCATCCATACTCTTTGCTACTTAATGATGCAAGCATCTTGCCACATCTTCTCCATCCTCATACCCTTAGGAAGAGTATATGCCAAGTGATGGCCAAACTCCTCCAAGAGTAACCAACGCAGCCAAGCCTCCTGTTGCCCAGTGTCATAGATTTGCAAGTGGATTACTAGCCTCTTTCTATTCATCCACATCCACTCAATCATTTGTGGATGTCTCCTTCCATCCTCCATCTTGGTACTCCTCCCATGAGGGCTACCATCCTCTATGTTGATGAACCTTGCACTTCATGACATGTTGAAGTGCATCTGTAATGGGATCTCTCCATGAGAACTCTTCTTCATCAATGGCCTTCCAAAACCAGTAAGGTTTTGGATCTGCTACAGGTAGAAGTTTTTCTTTGAGCTGGGGAGTGCTCCTTGAGAAAGTGTCATCTAGAAAGGAGAAATTGTTTCTCACTTCAAGATGTCTACCATCTATCTCTTCTTCCTCCATTGCTTCCTGAATGAAGTTTCCATTTGAATGCTCCCATAAGGAATGGGTCCTCTTTTCTTCATCATTGCTCTTGTACAGTGCAGTGCAACTTTGTTGCTCTAAATCAACAGTATATAATGATGTAGATCCCTCCATAAGATTTTCTGAAATGACAAGAGATGGATACTTAAGCATACCTTGGTGAAATTTGGAAGCTTCTTCTGGGGCTGCAAGAGTTTCCTCCTCAAAAATGTTGGCTTCCCAAACTGCTAAAGATGAAGGTTGCTCGTCCATGATTACAACAACGCTGGTACATGCCTCTTCAATTGGTGGTGAGGGCTTCTCCTCCCCTTTTCCAAATTTCCTGATTAACCTTTGAGAAAACTCAACAAGAGTTGACACTCTTGCATGGATCAAATGGCTGAACCACCAAGCATTAGCTTCTCCTTCAAGGTGCAGCGCTGCAATTTCTACAGCCTCTCTATCTACTATAGAATGTAGCAGGAAGAAATCCTCTAGCTTCATCACCTAAGCCTTTGCTGCACATATGAGTGATCCATCAAAAGTGGAAAATAGGAATCTATTGCCTCTCATCATCCCATAGCTGTAGGGTCTTCTTTCTTCTTCCATCTGAATAAACTGTGGTAAAGCTAGAGTATTCTTGAAGGCTCTAGGTTTAGCTTGTTATTCAGCAAGGAATTCACTTAGAACTTCAAATACCAAGTGTTCTTCATGCTTCATATCTTCTCCTCTTTGAGAATAGGAAGTGCATGGCTCTTCCTCTTCTTGAAACCCTCTTGGAGTTTTACTGCAACTCTTCTTCTTTTCCTTATTAACCTCCCGAGAGAGGTTCTTTCTGGATCTGAAAACTGATGAGAGTAAACTCATCCTCTCCATAATTCTGATCTCTTCTATCTTCTTATGGCTGAAAATCACAGGATGAGCCAAGGCTATGCTCTGATACCACTGTAATATCCCAAAATAGGGAAAATCAACAAGATTGGGAATATCTTATAATATCCCAATATTGTTGATACAACAATATGTAAACACAATAATGGAGTAGCAGTGACAAATCAACTCATAAAATGTAAGAAGAACACATAGCCATCTTATTAATGTTCTTGCAACAAAATGTATACAAATCCTTGAGGAAACAATCACTCAAGTTGGGAAATGCAACCCTCAATAGAACATATACATGATAAATGAAGAACACTGCTACATGAAGAAAGCCCAAGGCTATGATTGTGCAGTCTATAAGGAATAACTGCTAAGAAATGATGTTAATAGATAAATATGTCAATATACAACTCATACAATATGGGGAGAAAAGATGTAGACTCCCAAAGGCAATTTCTAGACAATCCTGGAAGGATTTGCTGAAATATGCAAAAATACAAAATGTCGGAGTTGCAGGGGAAAGACTGAATAGTAGCTGCAACTCATGAACTGGATGGAGATGGATGAATATGATGGCCCATCTGAAATACACCTCATCCAATGGATCTTCCATGTGAAAGGTTGATCTTAACACTGAAGATCTCACCCTGCTAACTAGTAATGCAAACCCACATTGCAAATACTCTCAGAAATAACACAGTCAGGGAGATGGAATGCATTGTAGGAGATGGGAAATGCTTGGCCTGATGCCAAATATGTGCAGTTAGCTCCTGAATCTTCCTCACTAACCTCCCATAGGAATAGAAGCTCCCTCCTCTGAAAGATAAGGTCTATAAGTGGTGTTGTGGAACCCTCCACTACAGCACCCTGCAACACAATGTTTCCTGCTACAGGAATAATGTTGTAGCTGTAGGGGGTGGCTTGGCCTTGAGCTTGAATGTGGAGAAATGAAGTAAAAATGCCTCAAGAGGCCTCTCAAGAAGGGATAGGGATTCCTAAACAATAATTCCTTCTGCTAAGCAGCATAGCAATCTCAGTTAAACAACTGGAGAAAGCAAATAGTCATGCAGACCTAAATCCAATACTCAATAACATGTCCTCCTATGGCTGCCTTGTCCTCCCTTTATACAAATAAAAGCCTTCTTGCCTTGGCCCCCACACATTAGGGTTTCCTACACCAAATTCTCTTCCCTCCATTCATATTTTGTTGTCTTCCCAAGTGATCCACTCCCTCTATGGCAACGCTGTTGACTTGGTCAAACTTGACCTTGTCCTTATGCATTTGCCCCCTTTTCACACTGGAAGGTGCAAAATATAGCTATTCTAACGATCCCTTTCACACTATGAGGGATTTTATTCCTACTCATGGGCCTCCTTACCCATTTATTCCTCTCCTAAGTGGAAACAACAAAATTTAATATTCCAATTAGCTGCATGCTAATTTTGAAATATTACATATAATAATAGGGATCATGATTTTGAATTGACTATTTTTAACCTTGAAATATTGTACATACCTTTGCTTTCTACAAATTTTTTCCCATATTAAAAAAGGAAAAGAGGGTATGTCCTAAAAGAAAAATAAAAGGACCAAAAGAAAGAAGATTAAAAAAGGATATAAAGTATGAACCCCACAAAAGGAAACAAAAATAGATGCTGAAAGTGTTGCACATTCAAATGCCACTACTCTTAGCTTAGTTTACTTTTACAAATAAAATTGTGTGCAACTTGTCCAAAATTCCACAATTCATGATGATCATACTGTTTAATCATGATTCATTCATGCTTTTAATTTCATGTCATGATAGTTACTGAATAAAGAGTTGTCCAAACTATTTAATGTTGGTAGATCAGTAGTTAGGTAGAGAATAAAAATGATCTATGAGTTTAATCTAAGCCATTAGAAGTTATAAGGTTAGAAGTAGATTATTTTACTTATCAAAAGAAAATAAAAGGGTCAAAAAGCTAAAATGTGCCCAAAAAAGGAAATAAAAATGATAGGATAACAATGTGTGGGTAGATTACTTTCACAAGCAATGAAAAGCATCAAATGGTTTATCTCATACCACTAATATCCTCATAAATCCCCTTCCCCTTGCTAAAATCCTATTTCCACTCTTGGAAATCATTTCCCCTTGTAAAATACCCTTTTCCCCCTTATTCTAACCCTTTCCCCTTTCCTAAACCCCTTTTCCCTTCATAAAAACCCTTTCCCTAGCTTAAAACCCACTTCCATTTTTAAAATCACTTCCCCTTTATTAAATTCCCCTTTCCCATTAAAAACATGTAAAACCCACTTTTACATAGTTTTTAAAAATAATTAAAATCTATCAGGCCCCACTGAAAAAATCCCTCCCCGATATCATTTTAACCTATCCCTAATATATTTCTAACATCCCTATATCATATTTCCCCAACCCCCTTCATGTTAATTTAACTTATAGTATTATATATATTGCAGTCCCATTTATACTCATTAACCCCCGTTAAATACATTTCCCAAAGTATAATTACATTAACTCCCGCTTTTATATATCCCTAACCCACTTTAGATTAAATTCCCGATACCTTTTATATTCATCCCATCACATAAATTTATATATTACCAAACCCCCTTATTCCTTTAACTTCCTGCCATTTTACTTTAAAACGCCCCTTATTATATTATAGCCTATAGTTTATATGTTATTCTAACTTCCCCCACTTTCATTTCATTTACCCCTCCACTATATTAATCCCTTCCCGCTACAAAATTTTAAACCCTTTCATATAACTCTGACCCATCTATTATTAAAACCCATTTGCATGAAATATCCCTAGGTCCCACCTATCAGAACACCTCAAATCCTGTCACTCCTAACTCTTCCATCAGATCATCGCCATTTGGATATAACGGTCCATAATCTGTTTCGAAACCCTTGACAGTCCGAAGTTTAAAACTGCGAAATGGGTGGTTTTATCCATCGCCCCCCATGCCATGCAGCACCACCAGAAATTATCACACTCCCATTCCCCAAACCACCAAACCATCCATATCTGTATGATAAAACCACTAAACCACTTCCTACGTTGTGCGATAAAACCGCCATAGTTTGTAATATTATAAACCCTGCGCCATTGTGATAAAACTGGCCACCCTGCATTGTGCGGTAAACCAATGCGAAAAACCCCCGATCCACCATTATAAATCCCCGAACCAAAGTGATAAACCATTTAACTTTCAAAACCATGTTTTATCCGTTATTTTCCTATTACGAAATCTAAATTGCGAAACTAAAAAGGTTATTTCCAACCATAATAGAACTTCCACAATCCAGAATTCTGTCCACATACCTCCTTGTTCGCTAATGCTATACTCGCCTCCCTGCAGACTCGTATTTTCATTAACTATTTTTTTGTTTTGCAGGTGATTAGCATATCAAAAAATTGGACAAACAATTTTGATACTAGTCACAAAACTTGTTTACTCCAGACTCACAAGAAATGTATCCAAAGGCTTCATTCAACAGAATTTTTATGTACATAAGTAAAATCAAGTTAAATCAGAAATAGATCAAAAGGAGACAATTTACACAGTAATGGTTAAAACAAAGATGAAAACATTTACATCAGCAACAATGCAACTTATTCAAAGTAACTCTCTAGGACATATTATGCATAAGGTTAAACATGTATTTTTAGTAAAATCCACTTTTACTAAAAACACAGAAATGTGAAAGAGTTTGTGATATTTACTATAATAGGTAAAAGATAAAATAGGTAAAAGAGAAGCCAAGTGAAAAAACGCAGACGTTAAAGAGTAAACAGATGAAAGATAGAGGAAGAAGAAAGCGTGAAAGCCAAGCTAGTGTGAAAAGAAACAAACAGATAACATCAATCAAATAAAATAGGGACAACTTTCAGTTAGTTAGAAAGGTGTCACTACCTTTTCGCATCCAGATATTTTATTTCCTTAATTAAATCCTAAAACAGTTGATAGGATATTTTGTATTATTTTCTGTATAAATACTTCATAAATTCAAAGTATTAAGGGTGGAATCCTGAACATTTCTATAGCTAAATTGATCTAACACCTGAGGGTTTATTGTACCAGTTCCAAGTTGACATACATGACAATAATAAAGGTATTTATTTACATGATTAATGTGATGAGCTACTTTTGTGAAGTATATTTCAATTGTTCTTGTTATTTTCTTAAGTATTCCATAAACTTGCATGTTTTCTAAATTTGAATGTTATAACGGGAATTTTATTCCAGAAATTATTTAAATACACTCTGTTTTGAAATGTTATTCATTTTCATGTTTTCTTCTGATATCTGGTTCAGAGGATTCTTAATTGCCCTTTGATCCTGATTGATACTTTCATCTTTCTTTATTATCTGGTTTAAGGAATCCTTAATTTCTCCTTGATCTCGATTGAAATCCACTTCACTCTTCAGCCTTGAAGATCTGATTTTTCTCAGCTACCTTTCCATATAACACTTCCTGTAGGACTTTATTCTATTCTATTTTCTTGATATATTGAATCCATAGCCCAATGGAAAATAGGCAGGCACCTATCCATCTAAATTAGTAATTCCACCAATAAATCAAAATCAAATCAAATCATTCTTACATAACTATCCTAAAATCAATTAAAAAAACAAAGTTAAATCATTAAGAGAGAGCCCCCTTTGAGCATTAGGAAGGCTAGATCCTAATCTCAAAAGTAGGTTTGTGGTTAACTCGGTGATTTCTTTCTTTAGCCTTGAGAAATTACGGAGTGACAACAGGTGGTAAAAAGAGGTCTTACTAGACTACTAATGGCATTAAGGTATAATCCGAAATCTAAAGGCCATCAAAACAGTCAATATCCCTCCAAATATCCTACAACTTCAAGGTCACATTTAAAATATCCTCCCTTAAGGTACGAAGTTGTTTAAACATCTCCCAAATCTCCTAGTACATTTCCTGAGGTAATTGCACCATATTACATTCCAGAATTACCTAAAGTTCAGACCTTCATTAAAAAATGATAAGATATTTCTATTTCAGGAGAAAAGCCTATGCAATATAAAACTTGTGAAGGAAGTGTAACCTCAAATTTTCAAGGTACTCTTGTATTTACTCATTCTCAAAGTGAAAAACATGGAATAAATCCATTCAAGTTTCCACTTCATTCTCACTGAAGGAAGTCTCCTACATCAAAAACTCAAACATTTGCTAGTGAGATTACATTGTCTTCTCCTCCAGAAACTCCATCATTTATTCCTCCTTCATTTCCTTCTTCCCAACCAATCTCCTCATATATTCATATCTCTTCATCTCAATCAACTAGTGTTGCCTCAAAAAGTACTATTTCAGTGGTTATTTCTTCTACCACTACAAAAACCTCTGGAACTACTACAAGCTCTTCCAATCCTACAGGTCATAAAATGGAAAATAGACCATGGAATAATCCAGGAGCTTTTAAATTAGCATGACCTCTTCATGATTTACCTAAGCACCCAAAAAAATGGTTTCCCAAGTATAATTCTGATGATGGACTCCCTGCTAAGGAACAACTCCATAATTTCATCTTGGCCATGAACCTCAATGAAGAATCTGAAGAAGACGATGTAGTTAGGTTATTCCCTTATACTTTCCAAGGATCAACAGGATCGTGGTACTTTTTGCTACCATCAGGCACTATAACTAGTTGGGACATATTTGAGGAGAATTTTTTAACCAACTTTGGTGATGATCACACTACTACTACTCTTATAAATGATCCTTATAACATCAAAGCTAATCTAGGTGAAAACATCAAAGACTTTAATTATATGTTTAATATTTTTTTTAAAAAAATCCCAACTACATCAAAGCCTGGTGTTGATGTACAGATCGAATGGTATATATCCTCTCTTCCTTCCAATATTTCAATTTTTGTAGATAGAGCCAATAAGGAAACTTTGGTAGAGAACACGAAGGAAGCCCTGTTAGTTGAAATGAGAATAATTGCATTAGAAAAGAAGATTTCCCAAGAATAAAGAAAAAATAAGGTTACATTTATGGATGAACCAAAAATAAAAGCTCGTAAAGATCATTTTGATCTTGAAGGATTGAAAAAGGTCCTTAAATCTATGTCAAATGAGATGGTAGAAATAAAAAAGAAGGTATCTGCTTTTTCTTCTAAAAAACCTTTTAGATCTTTCAAGAAAGCTAAAATATCTAATCCTCAACCACCTAATTTTATATCCAATGTTGAATATGATCAGGATGAGGACGAAGATGAAACAATATTATCTGCTGAAGAATCTCAAGATGAGGAAATTTACGAAGATGAGCATGAAGCCTTACCTATTAGCACCAGAAGTAAAGGTCCTATTGATTCATCACAATCGATCCAAAAACATAAACCCTCATCCCCTGTTGTTGATGATAAAGTTATCAATAAACAATATCCTTCCACATCTTCTCAATTAGTCCCATATTCTTCATATTATCCCTCTACATGAAAGACCTTGGTAGTATCTGACACCATTGAATACAATATAGTCAAAGATATGAATAAAATCAAATCTCCCTATATGAGGTAGCTAAATTGAAACAACAATAAAATTTTTTATGAAAATAATTTAATGCAGTTCCCACTTCTCCTCTACCTTCTCTTATTACATCCAAACTCTCTAAAGGAGTAGGTAAACCTCCTAATGATATATAAGAAAATATTTGTTCCTCGGATGCCATTTTAATTGTGGATAAATCCAATTCACATACTCCTCTATTCCTTTTTAGTTTTGAAAATTTCAATAAAAATGTGCATAATTTCCTAATAGTCTCTGAGGCTTTTTCAAATATAATGCCATATTTTTTTTGTTTGAAGTTAAACATCTCACCCCAAAAGTTTGATGTTCACATTGTTCAACTTGATAGAACCAAAGTCAAGGCTTTCGGAGAAATGAATTCCATCCTTATTAGACTTTCTTCTAATTCAAAATTCTATCAAATAATTGACATAATAGTTGTTGATATCTATCACTTTTATGGTTTTATTCTTAGTATAGATTTGTTTGAAAAGATTCATGGTTATTTTTCCACAAACTAGTCTGAAAAGCTTCATGTTTATTTTTCCACAGACTAGTCTAAAAAGCTTCAAGGCTATTTTTCCATGTACTAGTCTCATATGTGGCTTCCTTACAATGGTAAGACAAATCAAATTTGAGTTGACCGTGAAAAACACATGAAATACTTAGTAACTGATTTTGAAGACGAAAATGAGACAATGGCCTTTACCAATAACATCCTGGGGAATTACTCTACTGAATCACTCTTGGGTAATTTTCATGCGAAAAAATCCCCATTTTTAATAAGTTCGGTTACTTATCAAATTGAAAACTTTTGACGATCAGATTCTTCTAAATGTGTAAATATTATAGAAAAAACATTATTTAAATATTTATTTTGGACTTGGTATTTTGATGGTTCTAGGTCTAATGATGGTGAAAGATCAGGTTCTATATTAATCAGTGAAGAAGGAGAAAAACATGTTATCCTATAGATTAGAGTTTGAATGAATGAATAATACTACTGAATATGAGGCACTGGTCCAATGGTTGTATAAAGCAATATATTTAAATGTCAAATATCTTAAAGTATTCGGAGATTCTAAAATTATTGTAAAGCGGGTAAGAAACACCATTCATTGTGTTTCTGCCCATTTAAAGCATTTTCAATCTCTGGTTCAAACCCTCACTTCTCATTTCTTAGAAATTAACATATCTCCTATCCCAAGACTTCAAAACACTAGTGCTGACCTTCTAGCCAATGTATCATATAGAATTATATCATCTCAGTATTATAGTCCACATAGGTTTTCCATTGAATTAACTTTTCGACCATCTATCCCAAATAATGTCACCAACTAGCCTGTGTTCAATGATGACAAAGACATTTTAACATTTTTAACATATAAAGGATCATATGATGATCAAATAATTGATGAGGATGAACATGAGAGACAGCTGAAACAGAAAACTGATGAAAATGCTTAACCTAAATATGTGGTTAAACTTGAATATCTCTATGACTTAAAAGATAGATTTAATAAGGTTACTAACTCCAAACTTCAAAGTTCAACTTTGAGATTTGAACTAGTAGACCTTGGAACTCATCTCAAACGTCAAAACATAAATCTAGGTTTAGGTCTCTCACTAGATGAGAGATTAGGCTTCACTAATTTATTAAAAAGACAAAAGAGTGTTTTCGCTTAGAGCTATGAAGATATTAGAACATATGACACCTCCATTATCCAGCGCACTATCCCAATGATATCTGATGATAAACCTGTACAACAGAAATTGAGGAAAATTCACCCCAATCTTGAAATTCAAGTCAAATCTAAGTTGAATAAAATCCTTAAATGTAAAATCATTTTTCCTGTTAAACACTCCAAATGGGTATCAATATTAGTGCATGTCAGGAAGAAAGCTTGTGACATACACATTTTTATAGATTTTAGGAATCTCAATAAAGGTTGTGAAAAGGATAATTTCCCATTATCACCCATGGATTTTTTTTTACAATGGGTTGCAGGTTTCGAGCTCATGTATTTCCTTGATGATTTTTCAAGATACAATCCAATCCTAGATCATTCAAATGATATATTGAAGACTACGTTCAGAACCAAATGGGGGACTTATGCTTATCAAAAAATTCCTCTTGGTCAAATAAGCGTAGGAGAAACCTTCCAAAGAGCCATGGACATATCTTTTAGAGGTCTGATAAGTAAGACATATGTTTTTATTTTGATTACATAAAAATATACTTTAAGAAAATAGGAAACCATTATCCTAACTTAAAACATATCTTGGAATATTGTAAAAAGTATGGAATTTCGTTGAATCCAAAAAGGTCTTATTTCTCTTTCATTGAAGGAAAATTTTTAGGATTCATTGTATCGAAAGAAGGCATTTGTATTGATCCTGAAAGGATTAAGGTGATTTTTGAAATTTCTTTGCCCCATAACAAGAAATCCATGCAGTCCTTTCTAGGACAAATTATTTTTTTCAAGAGATTTGTCCCTCAATTTTCCCAAACTGTTATTACATTACAGTCCATGATCAAGACAATTTCAGTCTTTAAGTGGGGCCAGAATGAAAGAGAAGCTTTTGATTCAATAAAACAAGCCATTATAAATTCTCCTTATTTAACTAAAAAAATTTTGATCATTTTATTTTATCATATACTTTCGCTTCTGGAACATCATATGTTGTTGTTTCAACGAAACTTAATGATCATCAAATTGAGGCACCCATCTCATTATTTAGTTAAAATTTTCAAGGTACTAAACTAAATTACTCTAAGGTCAAGAAACAAGATTTTACAATTTTTAAATATATAAAGTGCTTCAGGCCTTTTCTTCTAAAAACACACACCAATGTAATAGTCTCATTCCCAGTAGTAAGACAGTTACTTATGCAAAAATAATTATGAGAAAAAAGGGTAAATTGGGTCACAACTTTGCAGGAATATGATATTGATATTAAACCAGCTAAAATTATCCAAGGAAAATGTTTTTGCAGATTTCTTACTGGAGCTTCCAACATACCAGTTGAGGAGGACTCAAGTAATAATGTACACATATCTGACGTAAGCCTAATTGGCATTGAGTCCCAATATGTTGATCTTATCTTTTACTTAAAAAATGGATATGACCCCCCCTGAACTCAATTATAAAATAAAAAGAGCTTTAAGACTAAAATTCAGTCGATATGAAATCATTAATGATGTGTTATTCATGAAAAACCATGATTCTGTATTACTAACATTACTTGAAAAATATGAAGCACAAAAGGTTTTGCAGGAACTCGATGATGGACCAACTGGTGGACACTTTGGAGGAGATACCACTGCACATAAAATCCTACATGCAAGTTATTATTGTCCAAATCTGTTCAAATATACCCATGCATATGTAAGCAAATAAAATATTTGTTAGACTGCAGTAGGAAGAAAAAAATACCATCATTACCTCTTCAATCAGTCAACATTGAACAACCCTTTGAATAATGGGGATTGCAGATTATAGGTGAGATTTTTCCTCAGTCTTCCAAGAAGCATAAGTATATCCTTACTGCTACGAACTACTTCACCAAGTGGGTGGATGAAATTTCACTAAAAGTAGAAAATTCCAATGTTATTATCGAATTCATTGATCAGTTCAGTATTACCAGGTTTGGCTTACCAACTACACTTATGTTCGACAATGCATCTTATTTTTCAGGCAATAACATGACTGAATTTTCTCTTAAGAGGGGATTTAAACTCAAATACTCTGATAAGTGACTATCCCCAAGGGAATGGTTTTGAAGAATCAAACAATAAGAACCTCATAAGAATTATTAAAAGAAATGTTTACCAGAGCCAAACGAATTAGAACAAATATTTAACCTTTTCTCCATGGGATGATCGAATAACCCAAAAGGTCTCTAAATGTACTTCTCCCTTCAATATTGTATATGGGAAAGAGGCTATCATTCCTTCAAACCTAGCCCTTCCTACATTAGCCCTAGTCCAATTAATTCAAGGAACATCTTCCTTTTCTTTTCATTTAGGAATGTCTGAAATACTTAAATTAAAATAAGAAGGGGAAAAGATAAGCTTACACATGATCACCATCAATAGATAGTTAAATATTCTTTTGATGCAAGTTTTGCTACCCAAATATTTTTTCAAGTTGGAGATCCTGTCCTTAAATGGGAAAAGGCACATGAGGAGAAAGGAAAGCATACTAAATTCTAGAAAATGTGGCTTGGACCATTTCAAATTGATGAACAAGTACACCCGTCAACTTTCATACTACAAGATCTACAAGGAAATAGAGAGTCTCTTCCTTTTAATGGGCTTATTTTGAAAAAAATTATTTTCTTAGAAGAACATTTCCTCTACTGTAAAATATATTTGTATTCACATATTTAGGTCTGTAGAAAATAATGTTAAATAACATACTTCTGGCTTTCTGTAAACATCTTTAATCACCTTGTGATTTTTCACTTTGAAATTAGGATTTTTTAAAGAAATTATTACAAAAGTGAAAAAAATGGATAATTATCATAAAAATCTGAAAGCCTTTTCCATTAAAGTTGTAGATTCTTTAAACTCAAAATTCTTAAAGTATTTTGATCTTATTATTAGTCAAGAAAAATTTTATTTAAAAAAGTCAAGACTATTTTTTAACTAAGCATATTTAACTCTAAATTGTCATCCAAAACTCCTAAGGAGTCAATGATTCTCCCCATCCATTAATTATACTCTTTTTAGAGCGTAATTCAAAAATATATTAAAACTTAGAAGACAAGAGGTCTCATCATGAGCTTATTTACCATGATCATAGGGAAATAATAGGCTGACATTACCACTATGAATATCAAACCAGGGTAATGTATTATGATTATTTTAACTATAAGACAAGGGGTCTCATCACGAGCCAACTTGTTCAGCTCAATTAGAACCAGTGAATGACATTGTTACTATCTGGCCACCAAACTAGGACAATGGATTTTTAAGAATAAAAAGATAAAAAAATAAATAAAAATAAAAAACAAAACAAAACCAATATATATATATATATATATATATATATATATATATATATATATATATATATATTTGAATTTATCTCTAAGTATTGCAATCATAAATGGATGGGATACTGGATCATTGACAGTTAAAAGGTAACCTTGTCGAGGCGATCAAGGCTTACTGGTAGCAGTGGCTCTACCTATGAAAAAATTAGTATATCAAAAGGATAAGTTTCAAAAAGCCCTCTACTTTATCTTTATAACCAATTAAATGACTGATATAGATACTTAAATACTTTCATATATAATAGGTTTTTAAAAGATTACAATAAAATGTGTTTTTTATTCATAGTCATATTACTTATCCAAACATTTCAAAAATAACTTTCCTTTCCTTAATCATTTTTACTAATTAAAAGTTTTAGAAATTTCAATATTATAAATCAGATATAACCGGTTCTTCCATTGAATCACCAATTGTTGTGATATTCAAAAACCCCCCATTATTTGTATATAAATACCTTAGAAAATAATGGGGACCCTTTTTTTTATTTTAAAGTTAGAACAATAAAAAAATTTTATTGCTGATAGGACAAGAATATCATATCGGACAGATTAACTCATATTCTATTAGCCGAAAGGACTTAAGCGGAAAATCCAAGAAACCCCCATCACATATCACTTGTTGCAAATGCAACAAGTGGCACACAAAGAACTCCACTTAAATGTTGCGATGTGATATAGTTGAATACATAAAATGAAACACAAAAGGTTTTCAACGCAAAGTGAAATGATAATAAAGGAAACATTCCCAGGGAACATTATCATACAGCGACCATTGGTAGGGCCCACTTACCGCCACATCATCCTTAGCTATTGAAAATTGCAAATCCTCAACAATTTCATCTACAATGCCCGCTTTCAAAACCACCGATGTGATATATTATATCACAGTGTTGCCATCCTACAATGCATTCACGCAATTCACCGTTCTTGCGATTGCGATATGGATATTGCATTGCAAAAGTTGTAATGCTCTTACTTCTCCAATGCTCTAATAAATACCAAACCATCGATAAAGAACTTAAGGATTATTTAAAAGTAAAGTCTTGATCACATATCGGTAATATTAACACATAGCATGTTTTAAAGTCGTGCTCCCAAATAATGTTGCAATGCGAGATTTTAATTAATGGCTACATTTTCCAAGTCAAGCACGTGAATTAGTGTTTCTCATTATTACTAAGCCATAACGTTATAATAATCCCAAGCCTCCAAAGTGATTTTATGGCCTGTTACTTATTGTTTTGGATTTTTTTCATTTAAATTATATTCACCATCACTTCAATTTTTTATGCGAATTGTTTCCGCATTGCTAGCATTGTTTTTCATTCTCCTTTTTCTCATATTACAGGCTACTCCTGAGAATCATATGATGAAGGTGGATATTTTTGGCCACCAAACTATTCCACTTGGACTCCCACCATTTTTTCTTTCATTTTTTTAGTTTCCTTAATTATAACACAGTGTACTATTTTTTGCAGTTTTTCAGGTTGTGAACTTCTGGAGCCATTTTGAGGCCCTAAACGACATTTTTTGGGAAAATAGGGAGCAACATGCAAGTTCCATTAATGTTTCTCACTGAAAATTTTTATTCCTCAGATATATATTTCTAACAAGGTATTGATCACATCAAACAAAGATCATATGCCAAGTTATGTCCTCGGGAAGTTGATGTACCAATATTTTACCCAAACGGGGCCCATATTTTTGGCATTTCATCTCCCAGGGTTAGGTCTTTCGATGTTTAGGTTTTTCCATTGTTCCTAAATAATAAATAGGCCTTCGTGCCTGATTGCAACATAGTTCATAGGCCAGTAGCCACCACATCTCTTCTCAGAGATAAACCTACCAACACCCTAGCTAGTTTATTTCCATTATGTCTGTAAGCATATTTATGTTATATCATATTAATGAAATAAAATTTTATTTCCACTACATATCAGTGTTTATGTTTATTTATATATATTAGTGTTTTATTTCATAAATTGGGATAAGTAGTATTAGAGTGGTCTTCTCTTTCTCTGTTTTTATTTTCATGTCCACAACGAGGTCAGGGTATAAGTCGTTAGGGCTCAATCTGGTTTAACCCTTGGAAGATCACCCTCGCAAACCCAGATGACCTCCCATGGTGAAAGAAAAGAAAGAAAAGGGAGTAGTAGATCATATCAAATTATTTCTCGAGGAGGCCTTCAATAAACAAAGGAACACAATGATGGAGAACTTTGTCGAGATCCTTCAACGGCTGCCCATTGGTGGTGGATTTGTATCTAGCAGCCACTCTAGAGGCGCCACTCCGTTCAAGGAAGAAGTCAAATTCTAAATTCTTGTATTTGAAGGCTAGATAAATGTAAATGCCGTAAATATATGGTGTAATTTTCTGGAAGGGTATTTCTCGATCCATGGTTTCTCTAAGCGCGAAAATATTACTTTTGTAGTCCTCAAAGCCACCCCCCGTGTCAAAGACTGGTGGGAAACCTACTATGACCAAAAGGATGAGAGGGAGCCCTATATGTTCTTGGCTTCACCCACTTGGAATTTGTTCCAAGACAACATCAAGGAAGAAATTTCCCCGTGTGGAGCTATGAGGAAAATTACATCTAGTGGACCACGCTGAGACAACAAAGGGATCAATATGTGCACGGGCTCATGGATTTTTTCCATACCATGCACACAAAGTTGGATATTAAAGATTCAGAGAAAAATTTGGTGCTAAAGTACTGCAGCTATTTGCACAAATACATTCAGGAGAAAATGGAGTTCCTCAAAATTACCTCGGTTAGCACGACAAATCGATATGCCTCCAAGATCGAGTAGAAATTTAAGCAAAATAAGTGATACTTTGGATCCACAAATACAAATCCAGGAAAAGGCGCCCCGAACCGCAGAATAAGGGGCAAATAGCCAAAGTGGGGTGACTCAGAACAACACCAAAAATCCAAATAAGGACATGCGGAAGTGGTGTGAATTTCATAACATCCCCACTCACAGCACACGCAAGTGTCAAGCCAAATAGTTGTTGGTCACCGAATTGAAGGCATCCGAATTAGATGCATGTTCTGATCCTAAGTCAGAACCAGAC
This sequence comes from Pinus albicaulis, assembly GCA_034641835.2. Lineage (NCBI taxonomy): Eukaryota > Viridiplantae > Streptophyta > Pinopsida > Pinales > Pinaceae > Pinus > Pinus albicaulis. The sequence continues at coordinate 604,501,022 of CM076571.1, read as the reverse complement.
AAGGGAAATGAAAAAGGGAAGGAAATAATTGAGGCAGAACCCAATACCACCATTTCCACCACTAAGCTCTAGAGGGAGGAGCCTGAGGATATAGAGGAGGGGGAATGCCTCTTCTATTCCTAGATGTGGGTGAAGGATTATCCACTACAAGTCCTTGTCGATAGCAGAATGCAAAAGAACCTCATTTCAGCAAAGGTCGTGAAGTGGCTTGACCTACCGACCAAAGAACACCCGCAGTCGTATACCATTGGTTGGCTTCACCAAGGAAGAGATATTCACATATGCTAGCAGTGCTGCCTTCCGTACAACATCAAGCCATTCATGAATGAGGTATTGTGTGATGTTGCTCCTCTTGATGTGTCTGATGTATTATTGGGCCAACCATACTTGTGGAAGTGACATGATATGTATGAGTCTAGGCTTCATTTTGTTATTATTACTTTGGGAAATAAGTTGTACATGATACCAAAGGTAGTACTGCCTCTTGCCATCTCTTAGATTACTGCAAAACAACGTAGTAAGATCATTTCCCAAACCAGGAAATTTATTTTCATTACAATTTTCCCACGGGGCAAGAATAAAATTGTGGTCGTAGCCTCCAAACAAGGTTCCCCTTCATGTCAACAACAAATTGACAATGTCGTGGAGGAACACAAGGACATTTTATCCTCACCTAGAGAGGTTCCTCTACACTTTCAGGCCAAGCACTGCATTGATCTAATCCTAGGCACATCATTGCCTGATGTTTCCATAGCTCATGTGACCACAGAGAAAAAATCCAGATGTGTACTATCTGAGGCTGATAAAGAAACTAGATTTACTGAACGCATCTAGTAGTTCCATGACATCTTGGAGAAATCCAATGCCAAGTACAAGTAGCCAAATGATCAGCATCCGGTGCCACACAACTTCCATGTGGACGAAAAAAGTGTGGCTAGATTTGCCGAAGGAGTGCCTTGCTAGACCCCACTGCAAGCTTTTCCTGCTCTAATATGGGACATACAACATCACCAGGGTTGTAGGGTAAAATTCCTTTGAGCTCAGTATTCCACCATTTTGTTGTTTGAACCTAGTTTTCAATGTGGAACGCCTTCGACCCTACTTTCATCCTCTACTAAACACATCAGATATAGAAGAAAAATTCAGACCAACAGAGTTAAACCAAGATTGCATGGAACAAGCCACAACTAATCATATCATGGATACATAGATCAAGTACACCCGAAAACAAAGGATCCCGCTATATCGAGTTGTCAAAGTAGGCCAACTCCTTCACCAAGGCAAGTGGCTTACTAGGGACTGAGTTCATCAGAAGTTCCATCATCTCAGGGAGGAACTCAATGCAATGGGGACCATTTCTTCCTGGGGGGGAGGAATGATCTAGGCAGATATTGGTGGCCACCTGCCTATTCCACTTGGAATCCACCATTGTTTCTTTTAGTTTTTTATTTTCCTTAATTATAGCACAATTTACTATTTTTAGTAGTCTTTCAAGTCCAGAACTTCGGGAGCCATTTTGAGGCCCTAAACAAAGTTTTTTGGGAAACCTGAGAGAAACATAGAATTTCTTTCAATCTTTCTCACTCAAAAGTTTTATTCCTAGAATAGATCTTTCTAAAGAGGTATTGAGTACATCAAACAAAGATCATATTCCACAATTACATCCCCGGGAAATTGATGTACCAGTTTACCCAAACGGGGCCCATGGTTTTGGATTTTCATCTCCTAGGGTTAGGTATTTGGATGTTTATGGTTTCCCATTGTTCCTCAATAATAAATAGGCCTTTGAGCCTCATTGTAACACAATTCAGAGGCCTCTAGCCACCACATCTCTTCTTAGAGATAAGCCTACCAATGCCCTAGCTAGTTTATTTCCATTATGTCTGTACGCATATCTCTGTTATATGATATTAATGAAATTAAGTTTTAATTCCACTAAATCTCTATGCTTATGTTTATTTCTATATATTATTGCATTCCTGCATAAATCTGGATCATCAAAACTCTTGTGAGATCTCTAAGGCTGTAAACAAGGGAAAGAAACACGTGGCACCTCCAAACTCAACACCTCCTACTTCAGAAGTAACAGTGTTGGGAAAAATACTGAGAGGGGGGGTGAATCAGTATTTAGGGCAAACTAAATTTTTTTACTTTTTCATGCTCTAAAACCCATACGCTACTTTTCTGAAGCCAACTAGCGTATACACGCTGATCTCCTTCATAAAACTCACGTATACACAGAGATCTAATTATGCCATTAATTCTTCACTTATATAATTCCATCATTCATTCATTAGATGTTCTATAAACAGTAAACATGTGCAGTAAGAATAGAATAAACCATCACACACAAGCATCACACATGAACACCAGGATTTTTAGGTGGAAACCCAAGTCGGGAGAAAACCACCGCTGCAGTTGCTCAGCCTTCAATATTTTATTATAGAGAAAACATCTTACAACATATGTAAGTTACAGACTCTACCAAAGACGTTACACCCACTGCCATTGCCATCACTCCTCTCCCCGGGACGGAGCTCCAACCCCGACTCATGTTTTACTCTCTCTCGGAAGGGAGCTACGAAACTGCTGCCAGTTTCTCGCTTTACCACCACCCGGAAGGGAGCTACAACCCCCGATCGAAGGCTACAACCCCTAGCACTTCTATGGACCACTTTTCATCAATTTTCACACTGACCCACCCATGCTTTTAAGCACAAATAACCATGAAACAGATACATATAACTCACCGACAGTATACAGAACCACAGAATATCAGAAATTTACTATGTGTATTCTTCAGCAAACCCTAGATTTAATACGCGCTTTCCTTTCTCATGTCACAGATAAACAGATAGAAAGAGCGCTTCAGGAGGGATTTACCGTATACTTTTGTACATATTGGCGTAGCTAATTTTATTAAAGATACGCGCTTTCTCTTAAGCGAAGCCGCATATATACACGCTTCCTCTTCGGCGAACTAGCGTATGGTTCTTCAGAATTTTATGTCATTGCAATTCTTCACAATAGATACATCACTTTAGATTTTACCCTTTACCTCAGACAGATGTTCGCCTCATCACAGATCTAATCATTCCATAAACAGATCTAGCAAATACAAGTACATTTCAGATCTAGATCCTCTTCTTCATCATTGGTGCATCATACATTCAGATCTATCATTCAACTGTAACCCTTTCCATTCAGATCTACTTCAGAGAGAAGTATTCATTCAAGCTCAGACATCTTGCACCCACACTCATAATTTGCACAATGAATTTCTTCTCCTTATATAGGTTTATCCTTTTTCAATACCATGAGCCCCTTTTTCAATACCATGGGCCAAAACAATACCATGAGCCCAAAACTACCTGGACGGGGTCAATTAGGCGGATCATTACCCAATGCAATGGGTCAATACCATGGTGGTTACCCTTGGTTTTGCACTTTTTGAGCGCTTTTGCACATACGCGACTTGGCACGTTATTTTCCGCGTGCATACGCGACTTCCCCTAGGCCAATCCGCGTATACAAAGAGACATACTCTTTTCATCATATTTTGAGCACATTCTGAATTCCTTTCTTCATTTCCTTCTGTACACACTGTAGAAACATCATATTTTCTTCGTCAGGAACATATTCTCTCAAGTACAACTTCATCAAGTAAGTTGTCATCATCTTCATCAAGTGGTTTTCCTTTCAAGGACAACACTGAGCATCATATTGTCAACAAACATCAGATTTACATCATTTACCAAGTCCATCAAGTCAAGAATAACTTCATCAGGTGGATTGCCATCAAGGACAACACATGTCAACAGTCGCATGTCTTCATCTCCATTCCGTGGGTTGCCATCAAGGACAACACTCTGCATCATATTTCCAACAATCTCCCCCTTTGGACTTGATGGCAACCACGATGGTGTTTGGTTACCACAACAGATAGGTACATTAAGAATACAATGACACCATGTCACTCTCTCCATTTTTGACACCATTCTTTTTCTTCATTCAAACACCATGTCACTCTCCCCCTTTGACATCAAGGGCAAAGGGCGGATCAAAAACCAACATACTCTCCCCCTTTTCTCCTCATGTGGAAGAAGCGTTCTGCAGATCTGATATATACTGAAGTGACCAAGCTCCCCCTGAGTTGATGCTGAATCTTCAAACATATTTTCCAATGGAGTACATGACTCTATGAATTTCCTATCACCAATGACTCATACTTACATCAAAGATCCATCCAAGTGGATTTACATATGAGACTCAACTACCCAACCAAGTGGGTTTACAAATTTGACTCAGCTACCCAACCAAGTGGGTTTACAAAATTTGACTCAGCTACCCAACCAAGCGGGTTTACAAATTTATCAAGTCCTTACATGACTGAATATTACAATTTTATATCATGGATCTCTACATGGCCTTTTCATCAAACTACAAATATAACTTTAAGACTAACACCAGAAAGTCCTCAAGAAAGAGAACATATTTCAGAACCATCATAATGCCAACAATGCATTATACTCAGCAAGGCTAATGCTCCCCCTGAATCTGTGCATCCAAGCAACCTTTCCATATCACTAAGGCTCCCCCTTAGTTTGTGCATCCTGAACACTTTTACCAAAAAATCATCAAGGCATCTTTATCAAAACATTAGAAATAGAATTATGAGAACTGGAACAGTATCAGAGATACCAAACAGCACTGCAGCTGTGCTGAAGAGAGCTGATTCCAAACAGAAAATTGTTAGCAATCAGACATATGTGGTTTTCTGTGCATGAACTCGCGTATATACGCGACTGTGTTTCAGGAAATCCGCGTATCCAATGCCATCTTCTAAATTTAAGCAGATTTGTTCTTTTGACTGGCAGAGAACACTCCCAACTTCTGTCTTAGATACTCGAACGCTTCCCTGGACTACAGATAGATAGAATAGTGTAGTTGAGTCTTCAAGCGTCATCCAACAGTTGTAGCATAAGCACATTAGTAACCAAGCCTTCAGATTCTTTGCAGCATCAATACAATCTTTCCAAGAGAGATTATCATACCAGCACAGCATCTTCAAATATGTGTCAATCATCCATGTGGTCCAATATCACCATGATCTTTAAGATTTAACATGAAGTAACATATGTAGGGAAAATATCTCAACCATAGTAACAAACTCTGCATGATCTATTCTTATCTCTGAATCATAAGACTTCCAATTCATCCATGTGTGAGCACAAAAGATACTTTTCAGCAAACAAGGCTCAAAATATCATCATAATAAACCATGTACCAAGTCATCATCATTTAAGCATGAGTATCACAGAATAAGCACTCATAGTGCCAACAATGCAATTATTAGTATTCAACCTGCTGCTCCCCCTGAACCAGTGCTCCTCCTTAACTTGTGCAACCTGAATACATTCATCAGCAAGTCACCAGCAACAATCTCTGCATGAACTATCCTTATCTTCGAATTATAAGACTTTCATCTCAGCAACGAATACTCTTCATCAAAAAGCAAACATGACTCATCCATAATTTTCAACATCAGAAACCAAGTATCATATCATCATAATTTAGAACTGAACAACTAAGCTGATACTGAGTTAATAATACAGTTATTAACAATCAAACTAATGCTCCGCCTGAACCTCTTCTCCAGATCTTCAGCTATCATATAAATTCTCTTATCATTAATGCATACGCGACTGTGTCTGCTGGAAATCGCGTGTATACACGACTTTTGTTCATAGAACCCACGTATGGAAAGTGAAGCATAGAAATTTTTCACATTCCTTCATCTCCCCCTGAACTTGTACTTCCTGTACCTGTCATCTTCATACCAGATGCTCTGTCAGAAATACATATAACCAGAAAAATCAAATCAACCATGAGAGTCATCATACATTGCTCCCCCTGTGACGATACATTACTAAATCTCATAATGTATCCCACAACATTCCTGCAGTCAATAAGAGAAGTAAGCTTCAGAAGCGGATGACTGCAGTAGGGTCAGAATTCCCTACGTTTCTGATTGGTCCTCCTTCTTTTTCCAAATTTGCTTGAACTTCCTAACTGTGTGCTGAAAATTGTCCACTTTCTCAGATCTGTTTAACCTGCATTCCTTTTCTACATGTCCATACTTGTTACAAGAATAACATCTCATGTGTCCAGAGAAATAAGCATAAGAATCATAATGAGTATTTCTAATCTTCCTCCTTTTACAATCAGCTGCTTTATGTCCATACTTGTTACATGAAAACCAATATCCCTTGAAGAAACCAGAGTACCTTTCTATGTAGGAACTGTTTGATTGAGGCTGAAATGATATGCTCCTGCAATTTGCTGCAACATGCCCATAATTATGACATTTAAAGCATTCAACTTTATTGACTGATTTCCTTTGAGATTTCATCATTTTTGGTTGACCTTTTGTTTCTTTCAACACTTCAGGTTTTGCATTGACATCCTCTGAATTTTTAGCACTTCCTTTTGAGCTAGATTCTCCTTTAACAGTTTCATGGAAACCAAGACCAAGTTTGATAGCAGGAGACCTTTGATTACTCAGAATATTGTCCAAGATATTAGTACTATCTTGAAACCTCAAAAGTTTAACCTTTTCTTCTAATTTACCTTTGAGAATTTTTACCTCAACCTCCAAGGCTTGACATTGCTTTTTCATGCTTTCTTCTTTCCTTCTTCCATCTTCTACTTGATCCTTCATATTTAGAATCTCTTCTTTCAACCAATTTTCGTTTTCTTCACATGTTTGTTGCAGCTCTTCATTCTTCTTATTTTATTTTTCCAGATCTTCTTTGAGAGAGATGATTTCTGCTTCAAGGCCTTCCTTTTCAAATGGTTGTAGAGGTTCCTCATTCTTCTTACTTGATGCTTCAAGATCTTCTTGTAGAGAGATGATTTTTGCTTTAAGTTTTTCATCTTGATTGGTTGCATGAGCGTACAATCCTTGATACTTGTATATCTGTCCATTTAGTGTTTCAATATTTTCATTCATCCTAGAGATCACATCTTTGTAGATAGATTCCTTCCTTTCAAATTGATACCAATCATTACTTTCATCATTTGCTTCTAGACTTTCACTCTCCTTAGATGATGTTTGCTGATCTTCAACTTTAATCTTGACAACTTCTTCTAGATCCATACTGTTACTTTCACTATCTTTGCCTTTGCATATACAGGTAAGTGAAATACAAGAACAACGATCAATACCTGTTTCATCTTCTTCACTTTCTGCTATACATGATTTCTGAGGTTTCTCCTTGCTTCAAGTAGCCTTCTTATTCTGCTTCTTTTCCATGAGCACTTTCAGATCATGGTTAGAATCTTCTTCATCTTCACTAGACACTTCATCATCATCTTCATTTGCATAATAACTCTTCCTCTTTTCAAATTGTTTCCCTTTACCATGGTTTTCTCTATAAGGACATTTAGCAGCATAGTGACCAACTTTTCCACACTCAAAACATTTGAAGGGAAGCTTACCTTTGAATATTCCAGTACCTAGTTGGAGTTTTCTCACAAAATTCGCTTCTTCTTCTTCGGATATATAGCTGGATTCTTTGACAACTTCCTTTTCTTTTCCTTTTGCAGATGCCTTAAAAGTAGCTTCTTTGATTTGAGAAGGACCTCCTTGTCTCATTTCAAAAGCAGTCAGAATACCATGTAATTGAACAATAGTAAGAGTTTTCAGATCTTGCCTTTCTTCAATAGCTGAAACTTTAGAGTCAAATTTTGAAGTCAAGGATCTTAAGACTTTTTCCACCAAAGTAGTATCAGTTATGGTTTCACCCAAATTTCTCATTCGATTTACAATATCATCCAGACGTAAGAAGAAATGGGCAATGCTCTCATCACTATGCATCTTCAAATTTTCATATTCAATTCTAAGAGTTTGGAGTTTTGCACTTTTTACCTTTGTGTCTCCTTCATAGCTTAGAATGATTTTGTCCCATATTTCTTTTTCTGAATGTAGCTGCATCACTTTAGCAAATTCTGATTCAGACATGCTTCCTAACAAGACATTCACTGCTTTGGCATTGATTTCATACTTCTTCCTTTCTGCTGCATCAGTAGGAATACTTGCTGGGTATTGATAACCTTCTTCCACGATTGCCCATACATCTGCACCAAGACTTTGCAGATATGCTTTTGTTCGTACCTTCTAGAATATCGGATTGCTTCCATTGAATAGAGGTGGCTTTATAGACATCACTCCTTCTTGACTTCCCATTGCGACGGATCTCCTTCAAGCGATCAAGCTTCTGAGAAAGACTTACTCCTCTGATACCAATTGTTGGGAAAAATGCGAGAATGGTGAATCGGTAATTTAGGGGATTAATCAACTTTTTACTTTTTCATGCTCACCAAAACCCATCGCTACTTTTAAAGCCAACTAGCGTATACACATGGATATCCTTCATAAAACTCGCGTATACACAGAGATCTAATTATGCCATTAATTATTCACTTATATCATTCCATTATTCATTCATTAGATGTTCTATAAATAGTAAACATGTGCAGTAAGAACAGAATAAACCATCACACATAAGCATCACACATGAACACCAGGATTTTAGGTGGAAACCCAAGTCGGGAGAAAACCACCGCTGCAGTTGCTCAGCCTTCAATATTTATTATAGAGAAAACATCTTACAACATATGTGCTGGCGCAGACTTGACCAGCACGCAGGCACCCACCTGCGCTCGTTTACCAGCCTCTCCTGGAAGGGAGCTCCAACCCCCTGACTCGTTTACCAGCCTCTCCTGGAAGGGAGCTACGACCCCCGATCTCATTTACCAGCCTCACCTGGAAGGGAGCTACAACCCCCTGACTGAAGGCTACAACCCTCAGCATCACCTTGGACCACGTTTCATCAATTTCCCTGACCCATGTACTTTTAAACCTGATCAACCATAAACAGAGATACATATAACTCTTAATGAATATCATTAAACAATGAAACAGATCAAAATTTCTTACCACGAGCTGACAAACTTCATTTGCTCACTCACTCTCGATGTATCGCGTATATACGCACTAACCTACATATCAGCGTAATATACATGCATATTACAGAGCTAATTTTATTGTGCATACGCGCTTTCTCTTCAGCGAAGCCGCGTATATACGTGCTTCCTATTCGGCGAACTAGCGTATGGAACTTCAGACTTTTATGTCATTGCAATTCTTCACAACAGATACATCACTTCAGATTTTACCCTTTACCTCAGACAGATGTTCGCCTCATCACAGATCTAATCATTTCATAAACAAATCTAGAAAATATAAGTACATTTCAGATCTAGATCCCCTTCTTCATCATTGGTGCATCATACATTCAGATCTATAATTCAACTGTAACCCTTTCCATTCAGATATCCTTCAGAGAGAAGTATTCATTCAAGCTCAGACATCTTGCACCCACACTCATAATTTGCACAATGAATTTCTTCTCCTTATATAGGTTTACCCTTTTTCAATACCATGGGCCAAAACCACATTACTTCCGATGGTATTCCTGGACGGGGTCATTTAGACGAATCATTACCCAATACAATGGGTCAATACCATGGTGGTTACCCCTGGTTTTGCACTTTATGAGCGCTTTTGCCCATACACGACTTGGAACGTTGTTTCCCGCGTGCATACGCGACTTCTCCTAGACAGATCCACGTATTCCTTGAGACATACTTTTTTCACCATAGATTTATCACATGCTGAATTCCTTTCTTCATTGCCTTCTATACTCACTGTAGATACATCAGATTTAGTTCATCAAGACATATTCTATCAAGCACAACTTCATCAAGTAAGTTGTCATCATCTTCATCAAGTGGGTTGCCATTCAAGGACAACACTCAGCATCATATTGTTAACAAACATCATTTCATATCAGATTTACATCATTTACCAAGTCCATCAGGTCAAGACAAACTTCATCAGGTGGTTTTCCATCAAGGACAACACATGTCAACTGTCTCATGTCTTCATCTTCATTCAGTGGGTTGCCATCAAGGACAACACTCTGCATCATATTTCCAACAAACAGAGATGCCTCCACTATTATTTGACACAACATGCACTACAGAAAGTGGTTCTTCCTCATGGGAATCCATGTACAGGTTATTTGAAGATGAAAAAACCAGGCTAATTCATAGAGTAGCCACAACTGATGTCGTAACGTCTTCCAAAACCTATATCAGTGAATTCAGTGACTACTTTCTCCATAGAATTGCAGCTCGCCAAAACATCCTTACATACACTGATATGGTAAAATGGATAATCGACAATCTGAATATCGACGATAGGAAATTTTTGAGCTCAATGGATACAATTATAGGTTCTTTTATGGAAGAGGATTTGAAGAAAATGTATCATATATCCAACCAACAGAAGGTATATGACAAGAGTTTCCTTGAGAAGTTTGCAAAGGAGAATAATCTACAGTCATACCCAATAAGACAATGGAGGCATAACCCTAACAAGCACAAGCATGACGATAAGTTTATGTATTTAGTATCTTCTCTCCCCGGTCCCTATTGCTATATTGCTTCTATGATGTGTAGGCTTTTCGGTTCCCATAATTCATTTAAATTATCAATTGAATGGGTCCCTCTCATGGAGGCTGTATCATACTCATACATTATGGATTAAGGAACCATTATTTCCAATAATATTGCCTCACAGATTATAGAATAAAGAAAGAATCATATAGGCACCTCTAGGATTGTTCCCCCATTTTTTATGAGTTCTTATATCATGGAAGTAGTGTGTTTTAATTCATGTTGTCCAAACATGGTATGGAAATGGACCATTCAAAACCCTACTCCTATCCATTTTTACCATAGTATCCTCTAAGAATCCAACTATGAGTCTCATTTTTACAAAATTTTCCATGGAGTCATTTTACCAATTCACCAAGCTCTTTTTGGTGATAAATACCCAAGACTTTCAAATGAAGCCCGAGATGATTTCATGGCCATAGGAAAATGGTTTGGGGAAGAGTTATTTACATATGTTAAATTTTATGGAAGTCTTTCCAAATGCGATGTTCTCCCACTATATGTACCAAATAAGCTCCTGGCAAGAGAAATTGCTTATCAAATAGTAGGGCATGGGTTAACTAAAGCTTTCAAGGAGGTTAAAAAATATTCCTAGCCTTCTTTCCATTCCCATTTTGGTGTTTATAATCTAGACAACTACAAACATGCTAGATTGGAAATCAATCAAATTCAATTTTTAAAGCTATCTATTGTTCCCGAAAGATAGTTTGATCCAAATAAAGTAGCCCAATACTTTACAACTCAAGTAAATATTGGGAAATTCATTCATGAACTTGATGACTATGATGATTTGTTTGAATCCACTTAGACCTACTCACAACAGAAATTCATCTTAACCCTGAACAACTTGCCCAGTTTAAAGAATACAGAACAACAGGTTGGAGTGTATCCCTTTCGACATCTTAAGGGTGTCTCAACCTATTTCATAGAAAGAACTGAATTTGGAGCAGCCTCCAAAGGACATTGAGGTCCTACAGGGATAAAAAGAAGTTAAATAAATAGAAGAATAGACTATTAATCCATTGTTGAATAGTGAATTAGATAAATTCTGGAATCAATTTGATGAGCAGCTTAAAGGACAGCAAAAGGTGGAAACCATTGATCCCGGTGAGACAATAAGCACATCTCAACTGAAAAATCAGAATCCGATCACTATTGGGGCTTTCGATAAAGTTGTTAACACAAGATAAATTGAATATATCCCAAACTTCCCTTCATCAGACATTGTTCTAAATATAGAAGAAATCCCTTCTCTTGACATATTTTACAGTCCCAAACATCGGGCCGTAATGAGTAGAAAAATAAAGAGAAGGAGAGTTTCATAATCAGAGGCATTAGTCCATGGTGATATACCCATGGAAGTAGTGTGGAAATATCCACAAACCAATCCATCCGAAGATCTAACAAGGTTGACACAGTTTGGAGGTGCTTATGTGTCTGCCACAATTGACAAGGCATTAGAGGTCCAACAACTAGTCAAAGAGAAGGAAGGAAGAATACTACAATTGGAAAAAGATTTTTTATTGGAAAAATAGAGCAGTTATCATAAGTTTGTTCTAGTTTTGTTTTTATCATAATTTTGTTCTAGTTGTGTTTTCCCTTATCCTATTTTAGATTTTGTGAGTTCAAGATGGCTTATGTTTTCTAGTCCTAGTGCGCTACTTCCGCGTGATATGGGCAGTTTTCATTTTACACGTGTCGGACGCTATATGGAATCGCGTTCCAAAATCGAAGACCACCTCCCCCCTCAAACACTGCGCCAAAACCATTAATGGTTTTTCGAAACCACTTAACCTCAAATTCGTGCCATAATTCAAAATTTTTCCTGGTTAGATGTTCTGCCAGGTTTTGACCCTTCTTCCACTGCATTTCCTAATCCTCAAGTGCTCCATCACCTCCATTAAACCTCTGAACGTAGTTTTACCATGAATCACAAGGTTTCTTAATGAGTTTTTTGTGTTCTACAAGGTATTTAATGGTGTTTTCTCTGTGTATTTCCACAGTCACAGACAGGTGACAAATAAGGCTCAGAGTGATGATTCTATGCCTTAAGCCATGAAGAAAGGAACCAATAGGGTTTCAAGATCTCAATTACATCAATGGATTGCGATCCTTGATCATTAGATGAAACCCTCCAACTGACAGAAAGCCACTTGTGCCACTGAAACAAAGCAACAAAGTGTAATAGAACGAAAAATCAACGATAAAGGGATTAAAGCCAAATTTTGAAGATCAGGGTTTTTAATCCATAGATCTAAGAGTTAAAGACATTTTTAAAGAACAAAGACCTGAAAACAAAGATCAAGGCTTTATTAATCCTAAACACAACTCAAGAACATATTAAAGTGTTTTAAGGTTAAACAGAGAAAAATATCAGTAAAGAAGGCCTCCACTTCCACATCAGAGGCCAAAATATCCTTTCAGCTACCAAAGTGACACCTACAGCCTCAATAAATCAAAAGGAATGCACAATAAATTTACAATCAGAGATATTTGTTTAAAGACAGCCCAGAAGTTATTAACTAGCCCACTAAGGCCTTCAAAAGTCAACAAAAGCAGCCTAAGAGGATTTTATTAATGTAAATCAATTAAATGAATGAAGACATGTATTTTCTTCTCTGTTAGGCCTCCCAAAGGCCGAGAAGAACTTAATCTTCATTAATTGATCAAATAGACCTTTCTTTTTACTCCACCTCCTCTTTTCTTCTATAAATAATCTTGTAGAAGATGAGAGATTGTTGGTTGGTCACTAGTTGTAATACTGAAACTCTCTGAAATAATACATAGTCTGTTTGAAGTCGAAGAAGAAATTGAAGTCTTGGAAGCTTGATGATGTTTTGACATGCTTGTTCTTGAGAAGGCTCTATCATTGGATCCCTGAGCTTGGCTATTGGTGATGTATTCTGAACTGTCTATTGTTTTTCCTGTTTTCATTTTGTTCCATAAATTCTTACTACAGTAGGATGAAAATTTTAGGCTAAGAAATGACTCCTGGAAGCACCTTAGACCTGTTTATCCTTCACTGTTTTATGTTTTCTTCTGCTGAGGTATTTTAGAGTCTTAATCTTTCTCTTTATTCCTCAAATAGTTGGTTCCAACATGATTTATGGTTTTCTCTGCTTGTCTGCTGCCACTTGAAAATTGTTTTTGAAGTCTCCCTTTGAAGTACCATTATTTATAGTTAGCCAAGGAGGTCTGTTTTGATCATACCCTTTGTCTCTGCTTGAATAATTGTTTTAAAGGTCTTTATAGCTGTGATCATAGATGTGTTAGGTGTTCCCTCTTCTATGACTGCAATTATCAGTAAATCTTTCATGTTGTCTAATTCCTTTGAAATAAATTCTTTGAGGAAATAGGGTGTTCCCCGAATCTTAGATTTCATTTTGAAAGTTGTCTTGAAGTCATTATTTGCTTAAAGTGTGGTTTGTAGAATTCATGGTTAGCCCTGTCTATCAAATACCTCTTTATTGTTAAATTTATGTTTTTAAGTTCCCTTTGTTGAGAATTAAACTTCTCTTTTCAAAATCGTTAATGTCCATCTCATTCACAAAAACTAAAGGATCCTGTGGCCAAGTTAGATTTTCCCTTTGATATCCCATATCCATTTATGATATTGTTATTTACTTCTTCTTGACTCCATTGCCCAATGAACTTGAGACTTCTTCTTTCTATCTATACTACCTAGACCTTTCATGTTCTCTTGTACCAATTCAACCAAAAAAACCAAATAAACACCTACACTTAATAACTAGTCTAAAATCAATACTTGAAAGCAAACAAGATAAATCTTTGCAAAACAAGTAAATTTGAGAGATCCCTCTCTGAGAACAGGAGGACTAGATCTTGGAACTCTAAAGATTGGTTCTGATGTTGCCTTTTCTTTTGGTAAGCCAATCTATCAAAACACGGGACCCCAACATAATTGTGATCACGATGGGACCTAATTGAGTGTATAGTTGCTTGAATAGCTATTAAAACTCTTTAGACCCTTAATTTGACAAATAATACCCAGGGAATTGTTATCCCACCTCATCACCAACATAACGGTGATCACGGTGGGACATATTGAGTACACAATAGTATAGAAAACTCTTGTAGACTCAGTAAGTCCTTAAATAACCACATAAGACTCAGAAAACCAAAAAAACATTTCAGATTGGCCTTCATAATAAACTTTGGTGGTGGACCATAGAATATTTTACCTCCAAAAGAGCTAAAAATTTCCACCTGGCGACTCCACAATCACAAAACACCTAATGAATCCACTGGCAGAATACTTTGAACTGGCTAAAAAGATACAATTCCCCTTTTTATTATTTACAAACATGGATTTAGATATATAACCAGAAGCCAAACTAATGGTCATGATGGAAAAAATGATGTACATGCTTGACAGAAGACTGGATAGGTATGAGGCTGATACAAATATTGATTATCTACAACAGCCCATACCTCCTCCCTGTAAAAAGAAAACTCAACCACTATAAGAACTAGACAATGAGCAAGATATGTATGATGATCAAGACTTTATATAACATGGTAAGCAAGAATATAGAGAAAATTATGAAGAAGGTTGTCAAGAAAGTCCTGATAGCATACCTTTATCTTGTATTATGCTATTAAGGGAACTTTAAAACCAAAATGAAAAGGCAGAAAGTGAGCAGTGCCCTGAGGAAAACATAAGCCATATTGAACTCACAAAATCTGAAATAGGAGAAGGGAAAACACAACTAGAATCTCTGCCTTTATGTTATAACTCATTTCAGATTTTTAAGAGGAGAATGGCATCCTGACAATATAGAAGAAACAACTCATGAACCTTATATTCAAACTGAGTATCACAATAATCATGAAGAGTTGTTTAAAACAAAACAATATCAGGAAATAATAGAAAATCCTCAATGTTTCCCTACAAACACAAGTACTGGTCCACTAGAAGAGGCTCAAGAAGACATCCAACCTCAAAACCAATTAACATAAGAGAAATAGGACTAATGTACTTCTGTCTATGCTGAAAGAAAAATCCTTCATCTTTTGACAGAAGAAGAAATTGACCAAACATTAAACAAGCAGCCAACCCTCAAAACTTCATTTGAACAAAACACTTCTACTCACCTACCTTTTGAACCTTGTTGTCTTGAAACAGAAATTAAACTTGTAGATCAGCTTAAAGAAAAAAAAACTGATAACCCAGTATGTTTGATTGGTGAAATTGTTTATACTAATGATTGTACAATTTTTGATCAGTTTGATGATGATGATGAGCTTCAAGTAGAAAATAATCATGCAGGACAACCAGTAGTTGAATGGTGTCATGAACTTCACTATCATCAGCTTGAAAGCAGTAATCAAATAATGCAGCCCATCATAAATAGCTTTCACATAATTGGGAATCAGTTTTATTTCAGTTCTAATGTTGAGATTTTAAAGAAAGAGGAATTTCTTGAGCATGATAAGTATAAAGAGCCTTCCCCTGAAAAGGTTGAGGTAATAAAAGATACCCCTGCCCAAGAATATGAGGAACTCTTCAAAGAGTACAGTCCACTGAATCAAAGCATGCCGGGACTTCAACAAGACAGCACTGCAAAATATGATGAATCCTCCAGTTCAGATAATAATGAGAATGAGGAAGAAGTACTTTCTCAAAATAATCTTAAGCTTGATCCAGTGGAGGAAAAGGAAATCCTGGTTGAAACCTATCTTCCAAATATTCATAACCAGGTATTATTTCAAGATCCCTATGCTCATTTCTTTAAGATATTTGAAGAAGGGATAAAGGTTTTTAGGAGCAGTGTATTACCAAAAGCAAGAAGATTATTTAGCACTGCTGCTAAAAAAAAAAAGAAATGGGAGTGGCCCTGTTTGTCTAGCCTGCCTAAAGAGATGAAGAAGGACAAATCATGGAATCATTTACTGGATTGGTTGTACTGGAAAAGAGAGTTCATCAACTGACATGTAAATATTCCAAGTTAGATTAGGGTAGGTAGGAATGTCAAAAAATCTCAGCTCTTGAGCATCTAGTTAGTCTTTTTGTTTATTCCTTTGTAGAAGAAAAATGAAAAAATACAAAAAAATAGAAAAGAGAAAAAGAGGGAAGATTGTAAAACAAGAAAGGTACAAACCCATACCAAAAAAGAGAGACAAAGTCTGAAAGTGTGCAAGCTCAAATGCCACTCCTAAAAACACACTTCTAGTTAGTCATACAGCCTAATCATGACTAATTAGCTTTTCAATTTACTGCTCATAGGTTAGTGAATTAGATGAGCCAAACAACACAATCTTGGCTTATCAGTAAGGTAGATTAGGATAGAGGAAACAAAAGTTCAAACAAATTCAATAGCTGAACCTATGAATCTCAAAAGAATAATGGCTCTAATTAGATCAAATCTTGAGCCAAAGATAGAAAACAAACTGGTTCCAATATGCTCAAAGCTTGAACCAGATAAGAAAGAAGAAATATCTCAAACAAATTGAAAATCAGAGTTGAAGAGATAGTGAAGTATGTTTTAGTTTTCAGATCTTAAGCCTTCACAAATTTTGTTTTACTTTTTGCAAATAAATCTATGTGTAGCTTGTTTTTATGCCATAGATCTGCAGCAAGTCAGAATTCTTAATCCTAACTTGGTTTCTTTTAATTTTCCTATTTTAGAATTTAGAGAATAAAGGTCTATCAGATAGTCTAATCCCGACATATAGTAGTTAGGTAGAGAGACTTATGAGTTCAACTGCTTAATTTGAACTCATGGAGGAATAAGATTAGACTTAGATTAGTTTCTTGTTTTCAAAAAAGAACAAAATTTTTATTGAAAGAGTTTGCTAGTTCAAATGCACTCTGAAGAAGAAAAAATGTTAGAATCATAGTAGTGGGTAGGTAGAGATGTTGTTTTGATAGAATTCCATTGTTCAGACTATTGCAGATATTATCAGATCAAACAAGGATCAACAAAAGAAAGAAAGGTTGTTTGACCCAATGGATAAGGCACTGGTTTACTAAGAACCTAGAGATCAATAGCTGAGGTTTTGGACACCTAAAGAACCAGATGTCCTCCCCAAGTGGAGCCACTGTTAGCCACCTATAAATTTTGTTATACCATGTGGTGGCTAAGCTTGTCTTTTAAACCTTCAAAGAGATAGTTCCTTTTGAAAACTTATCATCTTTTGAAGTTTTATGATGATTATTACCCTTTGATTTAATCTTCACTGCTGTTTCACTATAAATCCTAAAGTACTTGCTGATTTACTAAGAAAAAGACTGCTTAAGAAGCTCCATTTTCCATCATTTGACTTCCCTTTTCACTCACAACGAATTCTATTTTTCACCCTCATTCCATTTTATAAAAAACCTCAAAATACCTTCATTTTAACCTCTAAACCATCCCAAAACCCTTTTTAAACCTTATGTTCCCCTTTCATTTGGTTTAAAAACCCTTATCTCACCTATCAGAACCTTCTTTTTGGCTTTAAAATCCCTATTTTTGGCCTAAAAACGGTCTTCTAACACTATAAGGAATTTAAGCCCCCGAGGGCTTATTTCCTTTAGCCCCTTCCTTCATATGGCCTAAGCCCCGCAATCAAGCGCTTAAAGGCCGAAAAACCTCATCTCCGAACCCTTATTCCTTCTATTTTTCGTTCGCCGAAATTTCAAATTTAAATGAATATGGACCGTTGATCTACACAAATCAACGGCCATCAGGCCATCCTTCGCTCCGCCCATTCACTTATTACGCTTTCCTTCATTCCAAATCTCTTCTTCTTTATTAAATATTGGTCATCCATTTATCAGATCTAAAGATCAGGATTAAACCCAATAGGCCAACCCCCATCCACTACGCAACAAGGCAGAACACGTCATCGTAGACCCCACTCCATTTACCGCCATGCATCTTACACCCTATCGCGTTTTACCTGCGCCGTTGGATCTGGAGCCTACAATATGATGGCCAGAACTCAAAGTCGTGTAATTTTTGGCCTCCCTTCCTAATGCACTACTTCCACGCGATATGGGCGGTTTTCATTTTCCACGTGTCAGACGCTGTATGGAATCGCCTTCCAAAAGAGAATACTGCCTCCCCCCCAAATGTTGCGTGAAAACCATTAATGGTTTTTCGAAACCACTTAACCTCAAATTCGTGCCATAATTCAAAATTTTTCCTGGTTAGCTGTTCTACCAGGTTTCGACCCTCCTTCCACTGCATTTCCTCATCCTCAAGCGCTCCATCACCTCCATTAAACCTCTGAATGCAGTTTTACCATGAATCGCAGGGTTTCTTAATAAGTTTTTTGTGTTTTGTAGGGTCTTTAATGGTGTTTTCTCTATGTATTTCCACAGTCACAGATAGGTGAAAAATAAGGCTCGTAGTGAAGATTATGTGCCTTAAGCCATGAAGAAAGGGACCACCAGGGTTTCGGACTCTCAATTACATCGATGGATCACGATATTTGATTATTAGATGAAACGCTCCAACTAACAGAAAGCCACCTGTGCCACTGAAACAGAGCAACAAAGTGTATCAGAACGGAAAATCAACGATAAAGGGATTAGAGCCAAAGTTTGAAGATCAGGGTTTTTGATCCACATATTTAAGAGTTAAATATAGTGTTAAAGAACAAATACCCGAAAACAAAGATTAAGGCTTAATTAAGCCTAAACACAACTCAAGAACAGATTAAAGTGTTTTAAGGTTAAACAGAGAAAAATATCAGTAAAGAAGGCCTCCACTTCCACATCAGAGGCCAAAATATCGTTTCAGCTACCAAAGTGACACCTGTAGCCTCAATAAATCAAAATGAATGCACAATAAATTTACAATCAGAGATATTTGTTTAAAGACAGCCTATAAGTTATTAACCATCCCACTAAGGCCTTCAAAAGTCAGCAAAAGCAGCCTAAGAGGATTTTATTAATGTAAATCAATTAAATGAATCAAGACATGTCTTTTCTTCTCTGTTAGGCCTCCCAAAGGCCGAGAAGCACTTACTCTTCATTAATTGATCAAAAATACCTTTATTTTTACTCCACCTCCTCTTTTCTTCTATAAATACTCTTGTAGAAGATGAGAGATTTTTGGTTGGTCACTAGTTGTAATACTAAAACTCTCTGAAATAATTCATAGTCCGTTTGAAGTCGAAGAAGAAATTGAAGTCTTGGAAGCTTGATGATGTTTTGACATGCTTGTTCTTGAGAAGGCTCTATCATTGGACCCCTGAGCTTGGATGTTGGTGATGTATTCTGAACTGTCAGTTGTTTTTCCTATTTTCATTTTGTTCCATAAATTCTTAATACAGTAGGATGAAAATTTTAGGCTAAGAAATGACTCTTGGAAGCACCTTAGACCTGTTTTTCCTTCACTGTTTTATGTTTTCTTCTGCTGAGGTATTTTAGAGTCTTAATCTTTCTCTTTAGTCCTCATGCTTGTTTGTTTCTCTAATAGTTCAAATAGTTGGTTCCAACATGATTTATGGTTTTCCCTGCTTTTCTGCTGCCACTTGAAAGCTGTTTTTGAAGTCTCCCTTTGAAGTACCATTGTTTATAGTTAGCCAAGGAGGTCTGTTTCGATCATACCCTTTGTCCCTACTTGAATAATTGTTTTAAAGGTATTTATAGTTGTGATCATAGATGTGTTAGGTGTTCCCTCTTCTATGACTGCAATTATCAGTGAATCTTTCATGTTTTCTAATTCCTTTGAAATAAAGTCTTTGAGGAAATAGGGTGGTCCCCGAATCTTAGATTTCATTTTGAAAGTTTTCTTGAAGTCATTATTTTCTTAAAGTGTGGTTTGTAGAATTCATGGTTAGCCCTGTCTATCAAATACCTCTTTATTGTTGAAGTTATTTTTTTTAAGTTCCCTTTGTTGATAATTAAACTTCTATTTTCAAAATCATTAATGTCCATCTCATTCACAAAAACTAAAGGATCCTGTGGCCAAGTTAGATTTTCCCTTTGATATCCCATATCCATTTATGAGCTTTTTATTTACTTCTTCTTGACTCCATTTCCCAATGAACCCTACACTTTTCTTTCTATCTATACTACCTAGAACTTTCATGTTCTGTTGTACCAATTCAACCAAAAAAACCAAACAAACACCTGCACTTAATAACTAGTCTAAAATCAATACTTGAAAGAAAACAAGATAAATGTGTGCAAAACAAGTAAATTTGAGAGATCCCTCTCTAAGAACAGGAGGACTAGATCCTGGAACTCTAAAGATTGGTTCTAATGTTGCCTTGTCTTTTGGTAAGCCAATCTATCAAAACACAGGACCCCAACATACAAAAACCTATTTATGAGAAGGAAATGTTAGCAATACTACATGCACTAAAGAAATGGAGAACTTACCTAATGGGGAGACACTTCAAGGTAAAAATTGATCATGATAGTCTTAAACACTTTTTGGAACAAAGACTATCTTCAGAAGAGCAACAAAAATGGGTCACAAAGATGTTGGGTTATGACTTTGAAATAATCTACAAAAAAGGAAAGCTTAATGTTGTTGCAGATGCACTCTAAAGAAAGAATGAAGAGGTGGAAGCATTGCTTTGTGCCATTTATATTATCCAACCAGATTGGATAACCGAAGCAAGAGATGAATGGAAGAAGGAAAAAGATGTATGGACACTCATTCAAAAGTTTTAGCAAGATCCTAGTACATCTGATACATTTAGTTGGAAAAATGATTCCTTATGGTACAAAGATCACTTATATCTTTGTAAGAATTCCCAACTAAAACAAAATATTCTTTTGGAATTGCACACTGCTCCTTTAGGAGGACACTCAGGATTTTTAAAAACTTACCACAGGGTGAAGAAAGATTTTTTTTGGGATGGCCTTAATTCTGATATTCCAAAGTTTGTAGCGGAATGTTTGGTTTGCCAGCATAATAAAGTTGAGACAATTAATACCCCGGGTCTTCTACAACCTTTATCAATTCCAATTCAATGTTGGGAGGAGATTTCAATGGATATTATCACAGGTTTACCTAAGTCCGAAGGAAAGAGTGTCATCATGGTGGTAGTTGATAGACTTACCAAGTATGCACACTTTTGTGCATTATCTCATCCATTTAAAGAAATTATATTTTCTACTACATTTATGGACACAATTCAAAAGCTACATGGAAACCCAAGGGTTATTGTGAGCGACAGGGATCCCATTTTTACTGAACATTTTTGGACAGAGTTATTTTCTTGTTTCAGTACTTAATTATCTCATAGCTCATATTATCATCCTCAATCTGATGGTCAAACTGAGATAGTAAATAAATGTTTGGAAGGATATATTTGTTGTTTTTTATCTAATAAACAAACACAATGGGTCAAGTGGTTACCTCTCGTTGAATGGTGGTATAACACTTCCTCCCATACTGTAGCAAAAATGACCCCATTTATGGCACTTTATGGATATCATCCACCATCCATCACATCATTCAAGAAGTGGAAGATCACATCAAGAATCAACAAGAAGTTCTCCAACTCTTAAAGGACAACTTGAATTTGGCACAAAATCAAATGAAACAACAGGGAGATCAAAATCACAGCGAGAGAAGTTTTGATGTAGAAGACTGGGTATTTTTACCGCTACAACCATACAAACAAATGTCCCTCAAGAAAGCTAAGAAGGATAATAAATTATCGCCAAAGTACTATGGTCCTTACAAGGTGTTGCAAAATATTGATAGTATGGCATACAAATTGGAGCTTTCTTGTTCTTCACGAGTGCATCCAATTTTCCATGTTTCATGCTTAAAGAAGGTTATAGGTGAAAAAATTCCAGCTCAAACAATATTTCCAGAACTTGATGAGGAAGGAAGAATCATATTGGAACCTAAAGCGGCCATGGAAACAAGAACTCGAGAGCTACGGAATCGATAAATTTCAGAGTATCTCATGAAGTGGAAGAACTTACCCACTGAAGATTCTACATGGGAGGATGATAATTTTATACAGAAGCACCCAGAGCTACTCAAGAATTGAGGACAACACTTTTTTAAAGGAGAGGGGCATGCTAGGTCCCTATATTACTAGTATAGTCCCTTATTGTTGTTAGTGTAACCCCCTTATTGTTATTATTGTACCCTTTTAACCCCCATATTGTTATTATTGTGCCCTTAAATTATTATTGTTAGGTCAACTAGGATTACATTATGGCCCCACTAGGATTAAATTGTGGCCCCATGGACTCCCATATATAGAAAGGAGGTTTTTTTAATTTGTATCATCTAAGAATTGTTCATTCATGTAATGTCTTGGAGGTTTCCCCCTCGAAGTGGCTTATTTCTAAGGCGTTGATATCTCTTTTCTTCTATTTTTGGAGCTAGTTTCACAACATGATCGATAAAATTATGTATGTTGATTAAAGCTCGGTTTATAATCTGCAACGTGTATGAATAGATTTGTATGTGGGCCATATCCCATAGCTCAAAAAGAAATGATCCGAATGCAAATCAAAGGACCAGGAGTTCGGGCAGAACAATGTTATGGTAGTAAAGCTAACGAAGGGGATGAACACGGAACAAGAGTCGAGCTAAAAGGGGAACTTATGCAGCAAAGTTGGAATATAATGGAAGAAGCAGAAAAGACATAAAGACAACAAGCAGAAGAGGACAAACATACAACAAAGCAAAGGAAATGATGGGCTGAGTAAATAATTTATTGTAACTAAAAATATATTATTTATTTTTATATTTTTGGTGATTCAAAGTCAAGTCCCCTTAGGCAAATCAAAACTCCAATTTGATACTCTAATGATTGTATATATTGTTGTAACATTCAGAATATGATGAGTGAGGAAATGAGTGGGTGAAAGGCAAGATTCGTTCCTATTCAATTCATATTCCCTGTAGAATGCAAACATCCATGAAGTTATCTGTATAAAACAGGTAATATCCATGTGCATAATGTTACGAAAACAGAGAGAGAGAGAGAGAGAGAGAGAGAGAGAGAGAGCAACATAATTGAAGAATATAAGAGCAAAAGAATGGAAGAGAGCAAAATAATATAAGAAAGTTGCAGAAGGTTGGAGAGTGAAAGAATAAGAGAGGACTGATAGAGATGTTGTGCACATCAGGAGTTGATATGAAGCAAATATGAAGGCTAAAAAGACAGCAGTGAAGAAGGAGCAAAACAGAACTGATATCTAGGTAAATCAGCATATGATTTTATTGTAGTGTGAGGGAGTTGGTGCTTCCATATCAATTTGTAGCATGATAGATGTCTAGTTGTAGCTGGTTGAGGTAGGAGTCTCCTGTGGGTTGTAGCCTGTAGAAAAATACACGATAGTTGGTGCTTCCATTTCAAGTTGTAGCTTGATAGATGTCCAATTGGAGTTGGTTGAGGTAGGATCCTCTTTTGGGTTACAGCCTGCAGAAAATAGATGGGAGTTGGAGCTTCCTTGCAAGTTGTAGCTTGCAGAATTTGAGGTAGTAGCCTCCTGTAGATTGGAGCCTACAGAAAATTAGTGGTGAGAGGGAGTTGGAGCTTGCCTTTGCATCACAACGATAATAAGATGTGGTTTTATCCCTTATGGTTTTCCACTTATATCTATTGTCTATGTGCTTGATGATTATTTGTTTATGTGATGTTTTAATATGCTTAATTACTTGCTCTACACACATTAAGTTTTTTGATTCATTATGTATTAAGATGCTTATGAACTAAAGGTGTAATTGAGTTGAATGAAAAGAGTTTTAAACGTCCACGAATGTACTAAAATTATTCACCCCCACCCCCCTCTGAGTTTAGCTAAGAGTTCATCAATTGCTATTAGAGCCAGTTCCTTGTGTATCAATTTAACAACTGGAAGGAGATCCTAGGTCCCCAAGATGGTTATCCTAGAAGGATGCTCAAAAAATAAAGCCCCATTTTTTACTGGAAAAAACTATACTTTCTGGAAAATAGGAATGGGGACATACATAATGTCTCTAGGAATAGAATTTTGGGTTGTTGTGGAAGAAGGATATGCTCCAACGGATACTCACAAAAAAAATGATGCCAAACAAAATTTCATAGCCAATGCAAAAGCCATGAATGCACTTTTGAGTGGTCTGTGTGAGTCTAAATTTATCAAGGTAATGTGTAGTGTGACTGCCAAATAAATATTGGGTACATTAGAAAGTATCCATGAGGAAGATAAAAAGGTGAAGATGGCCAGGCTGCAAACCTATAAAGCTCAGTTTTAAAATCTAAAAATGAATGAAGATGAAGATATAGCCAATTTCTTCTTAAAGGTTGCGGAAATTGTGAATAACACGAAAGCTCTAGGAGAACCCATTAAGGAATGTGTAATTGTGCAAACGATATTGAGATCTTTACCATCTAGGTTTAACCCTAAAGTTTCAGCCATAGAAGAAACAACAAATTTAGAAACCTTGACTACAAACCAATTTATTGGAAACTTAATGGCTTATGAGATGAGACTTCCACAACGGAAGTCAAATGTGAGGGAGGCAACCTTTAAGGTAGACAAGTACATGAAAGATAAGGAAGATACATGTTCATGCTCAGATGAAGAAGAGGCCAAGTTCTTCAGAATATTGTATAAAGGCACGGGTAAATACAAAGCTAAACTTCCATTTAAGTGCTTTAATTGTGGAAGAGTGGGGCATTATGCATATAAATGTCCTCATAATAAAACAGAGAACCATCCACAAGAGACAAAGAAAAAATTAATAAATAAATGGTAGAAAGGGAAGAGATTCAATAGAAAATAATTTTATGCTCAGCAAGATAGAAATGCATTTGAAATCTCAAATTAATTCTCAAAAGAGGAAGGAACCTCTGAATTTTTGCTGATGGCCAAGGAAGATCCTGAAGGATTCCTTCCGGATGATGAGGAAGAAGTTGAGGTAGATCTTGAGGGGGGGCTAAGGAGTGCCTTGGAGGAAATAGACAAACTTAAACTCAAGTGCAGAAAACAAAAATACATTCTCCTAAAATATGTAATGGAAGAACATGATTCAGAAAACCTCATTCGATTGAAAGTAGAACTTGAAGAAGCTAGGAAGGTGGAAGACATTATTCTTAAGGAAATTAAAGATAAATATCAGGAGCAAGAGAAATTGGAAGAAGAAGTATTAAGCCTGAGAAAGAAACTAAAAAATTCCCAAAGGGAGTTATCTATGAACACTCACGAATGAAAGGCTCTGAACAATTGAGAAAAATACTAAATGCTCAAAGATGTCCTCTCATAAAGACTGAGATAGGCTATGACGGAGAAACCAGTAATTCCAAGGTAAAATATAACAAGAATGTATTTTTTGTAAAATTTGTAATGGAAGAAGCTCAAAAGATTCCTATAGAGGTAGAAGCCAACAAGAACATGATTTGTAAAGAAACAAATATAAACAAGAAACAACGTGAAAGGACAAAGAATGCGAGGAAGAAACAATCAAGTGAAAAAGGCTCATACTCTCCTAAGTATGAATTGAACAAATTCAGAAGATGTCAAAGGAGGTTCCTTCCTCCTGTGAGAAGTATCACTTGTTTTGACTGCCACAAACCTAAACATACAGTGGCATACTATAAGACAAAGAAAATTCATCCCAACCAACTAAAGATGCAGCCAATGAAAATACTACCTCAAGGAAACAAATAGAGAAGATAATCAATCACCAAGTACACAAATCATTTCCATGGCTACTGTTATGCATGCAATGATTTTGGACATAAATTTGTTGAATGTAAATTATGTTCCAAAGGGATCACAAAGTATTATACATCATCTCAAATGTACCTTGGTAAAATAATTTTCTATGTATGCCACAAGCTTGGTGACAAATAAAAAGACTGTATGCTGCCATATACATTGAAGAAATCTAGACAGATGATGGAATCCAATCAAATCAGACAAAAATGTGAATAAAAAAGAAGTGCAAACATTATGAAGAACCCTAATAAAGTATGGAATGAAAAGAGAAAGGGGGATCCTATTACTTCAATAACATAATGAATCCATCATAGTTGCAGGGGGAGCTACTATGGTAAGCAACACAAATATCTAGCCAGCGATAAATAAGAAGCAACATCCCAGGGGGAGAGAAGTTCATAATTAGTCTCGATAAAAGTATTCTAAGAAGAGCTCCATGGAATAAAAAAAGATAAAAGTTTAGAAAGGGAAAGGACAATTCCTCTAACAGAGAACTATAGAGGAAGAAGAATACCTGAAGCATTCAATAGCCAATAGGTTGATGGAAGGAGAGAAGGCAACAAGCATCCATGGTGGTAGAGGGAACATCATCCATGAAAATGTAAGCTAATAAGACAAAAAAAATAGTAAGTGATGAATTATTAAAATCACAAATAATATGATTTGAGCTATAGAACTGGAAAGATCCATAGAGGATGATCACACCGTGCATCACACTATAAGAGTTAGCAATGAAACAAATTTAAGAAGGATGAGTAAGAGAAATTGTTATCATCATTATATCATTCCATATTTAATCTATAGAAGGTCCCCTTGGAGGAAAGTTGTTAAATGAGTGATAAAAATCTGAGTGGTTTTCCCTTGTAGATTCCAAGTAAAGAAATTGAAGATGCCTTCTCAAAGATCATTATGTTAGAATAGTTGAATTGTATATAGAGAAGTAATGATTCTAAAGTAGTCCTAGAAAGGAATATGCAATGAAATTATTTTAAACCAGAATGAAAAAATACACAAAAGGTTAATGATGCCAAGATCAGATTCAATATATTGATGATTGTTGTTAAGAACACTAGAGATCTCAATAGTAGAAACTATGAAGGTTTTCTTAACTATGGGTGCATGTGCGAGCTGAAGTGAAATTACTGCATTGTTTATCAAATTAGTATCAATAGGCATTTGGATCAAGTATCCCACCTATCAGCAAAATACCAAGTTTTATCAATGAAGAATTGGTATGGTACAGGTCCTCAGGATCAGAGTATTATGGCAGAAGTACATCAAGGTAGTATATCCAACGTTATCTGCATTATTAAAGAATAAAAAGGTCAATGAAAGTGCAAAATAATCATTATCTTGTTTACACTTGAAGTAGTATATTAAGCATTGAAGCAATATCTATTTCTAGATATAACTGCATGCCTTCCTCAAGTCAGTACAAATATAGCTTCAAGGCCTGTTTCTTAAGATCATTCATAAAATTGTGTGAAGTCGGTTTGCTGAGATTTCAATTAAACAACTTGAAGATGTTTTGTTGAAGATCATCATGATAGAAAAGTTAAAGTATCTGAAGTATGAAGGACTAGTTGTGTTAATATTACATTTGAAGCTCAATATTCTATTATTGATTCATCTAAATCATACTTCAGTAGAAAGGATTTGTTTATTTGTATCTCGGATGAAGATCATAATATGGACTAAAGTATATTTGGAGTAGATAGTATATGTCATATGGAGCATTCTCAGTATTTTAGTATTGTTCCAATGATGCATCTCTGATCATATAAGTATGATTATATAAGTTCATTCTATGAAGTGTCCTTATCATCACTTTTAGCTGTAAACAAGTGCAAGGAGTTTGTGCTTTGGGATGGTATCAACTTAATGTGTATATACAAGTTCAATGATTCTCAAAAGTGTTCTCCCAAAAACTCTTGTACACCACTCTGGAGCAGAAAGGTATAAATTCAAAAGAACGAGGCCTAAACACAACTCAGAGAGAGGAAATGAAAAGATAGAATCTACAATGGGAGATGTGCAACCCTTTGCCATTGATGTCAAAGGGGGAGGAAAAGTAAGCAGAAGAAAAAAGGCTCTTCTGAAAAGGAAGTAGAGGAAGAAATACACTTGTCATAATGAAATGGGGGAGGAAGTCCTGGAGGAAGTATTGGAGTATTGGTGTATGTGTTGCCATCAATGCAAAAGGGGTGGATTGTTGTAAATATTGTCATTGATGACAAAGGATCAGAAAGGATTTACACCAAAATTATCATTGATGGAAAAGGAGCATAGAGGGAAAGGAGCAATAATAGAAGTATAACCTAAAGCAGAGAGAGGCAGCAAATAGGAAAAGGAACAACATGGAGAAGCTTTAGCATGATTATTTAAGGCAAAGAAGTAGCAAAAGAACAAAGGAAGTCAAGGCAGTTAAGTCAGCGAAAGGAAGCAAAAGGCACCAAAGGCATCAGAGATACAACAAAGACAGAGAAGAAACAAAAGAAGAGAGGTAGCGAATGTAGAGAGGCAGCGAATTTAGCAGAGATACAATAAAGATAGAGAAGCCGCAAACGTAGAGAGGTAGTGAATGTAGCTAAGAAGGTACCAAAGGAAGCAAGGCAACAAAGGCAGCAAAGAAGCAAAAATAGTAGAGATGCAACAATTATTGTAAAGGCAACAAATGAAACAGAGAAGTAGCCGAGACAGTAGAGGCAACAAATGGTGCAGAGATAGAAAAGAGTCAGAGACAGATGAACGCATTCGGATTTTCCAGAAATAGCAAGGACCATAGATCTTACACAAAGATGATTAAGCCAAGAGAGAGAGGTGAGGGCCGAGAGAAAGAGATGGCATTAATCAGTAGATGTCGAGTGTGATAAATCGGGATGACATTTATTAACAAAGACAAGCACAGGAGTAACAACGTGCAGAAACCAAAGTTATAGAGTGTGACTGTGTAAAAAACCGAAAAATGGACTAAGGCAGAGAATTCTTTGAAGAATTCCAAGGGGGCAAAATGGACGGTTAGGATTAGATTGCATAATTGAAGGGGAGAGATGGATGACAGAGATTGAATCGCATCATGAGTGATTTTGCAAATCGCAACATTTAAGAGTTTATCATTAAGGCGTCGCATGGTAAGTTAAATTATTTACGATGCGAAATGGAGAAGACACGTGTTGGCACGACGCAACATCACAAATCGCAAGAAATAGAGTATAACCACAAAGTAAACCTTATAAAGTGCGAAGTGCGATCAGATGAGGACCATTAAATATAGGGGAAGATCAATGGCGAATGGCGAATCACGAGACTGCACATCGCAGTGCTTAAGGGATAGCAGGAAGGTGATCGCAATTTAAGTTAATTTTTTTGCGATGCGAAATGGAGAGACATGTGTCGACCTTGTGCAAAATCGCATCCTGCTAGAAATAACAATTAACTTCGAAGATTCGCAAGGTATTTTGTTTTGGTTGTGATGTGGTAAGCATCAAGCAACGTGATGCGATGAAGGGAGTCCATGTGGCAGCACCATGCTCAAGCGCAGATCACAGATCACATTGTTTAAGTTTTATCACTAATGGTAGAGTGGGAAACCTGCGGGCAAGCATTTGCAATGAGATATGATTGGTAAAGCACTATGGTACCCAATAGCCCTTGTTCCATGTATGTTATATGTGCCATATTATAAATTTTACACTGATGATTGCTAATCGTATGTATGTTATATATATATGCATTATTGATTGATAAACGTATGTATGTTGATTAAATCTCGGATTTATAATCCACCGTGTGTATAAAGGGAGTTTTATGTGGGCCATATCCCACATGTCACAAATAAATGATTAGAACGCAAATCAAAGGACCAGTAGCTCGGGCAAAATAGTGTTACAACAGTAAAGCTAACTAAGGGGATGAACGCGGAAGAAGAGTCGGGATAAAAGGGACAGTTATGCAGCAAAGGTGGAATATAATCACAGAAACAGAAAAGACACAAAGGCAACAAGCAGAAGAGGACAAATTCATAGTAGAGCGAAGAAACTGATGGGCTGAGTAAATAATTGATTGTAACAGAAAATGTATTATTTATTTTTATATTGTTTGTGATGTAAAGGAAAGTCTCCATAGGCAAAGAAAAACTCCAATTTGATACTGTAATGATTGTATATATTTTTGTAACATTTGGAATAAGCTAAGTGAGGAAATGAGTGGGTGAAAGGCAAGAGTTGTGCCTGTTCACTTAATATTCCCTATAGAATGAAAAAAACCATGAATTTTGCTGTATAAAATAGGTAATATCCATGTGCAAAATATTATGCAAACATAGAGACAGAGAGAGAGAGTGTCTGTGCAGAAGAATTGAAGAGATTTGAATATTGTTAGAAAGCTGCAAAACGGAAGAGAGCAGAAGAATATAATAAATTTGTAGATGGTTGGAGAGTGAAATAATAAGAGAGGACTGATAGAGATTCTGTGCATATCAGGAGTTGATATGAAGTAGATATGAACGCTAAAAAGGCAGCAGTGAAGAAGGAGTAAAATAGAGCTGATATCCAAGTAAATCAGCATATGATTTTAGTGTAGTGTGAGGGAGTTGGTGCTTCCATATCAATCTGTAGCTTGATAGATTTTAGGTTGTAGTTAGTTGAGGTAGGAGCCTCCTCTAGGTTGTATCCTGTAGAAAAATACATGGAATTTGGTGCTTCTGTTTCAAGTTGTAGCTTGATAGGAGCCTCATATGGATTGTAGCTTGTAGAAAATAGATGGGAGTTGGAGCTTCCTTGCAAGTTGTAGCTTGCATAATTAGAGGTATTAGCCTCCTGTAGGTTAGAGCCTATAGAACATCAGTGGTGAGAGGGAGTTGGATCTTACCTTTGCATCACAACAATAATAAGATGTGGTTTTCTCCCTTATGGGTTTCCACTTATATATGTTATCTATGTGCTTGATGATTACGTGTTGATGTGATTTTTTAATATGCTTAATTACTTTCTCTACACACATTAATTTTTTTTATTCATTATGTATTAAGATGCTTATGAACTGAAGGTGTAATTTGCTGTGTAACCAACTCCAGAAATAGAAGAAAAGAGATATCAACGCCTTAGAAATAAGCCACTTCGAGGGGGCAACCTCCAATACATTACATAAATGAACAATTCTTGGATGATCCAATTTACAAAACCTCCTTTCTATATATAGGATTCCATGGGGCCATAATGTAATCCTAGTGGGCCATAATGTAATCCTAGCCGACCTAACAATAATAATTTAAGGACACAATAATAATAAAATGGGGGTTACAAGGGTACAATAATAACAATAAGGGGGTTACACTAACAATAATAAGGGACTATACTAGTAATATAGGAACCTAACATGCCCCTCTCCTTCAAAAAAGTGTTGTCCTCAACACTTGAGTAGCTCTGGGTGCTTCTGTATAAAATTCTCATCCTCCCATGTAGAATCTTCAGTGGGTAAGTTCTTCCACTTGATGAGATACTCTAAAATTGATTGATTCCGTAGTTTTTGAGTTCTTTTTTCCGTGACCACTTTGGGTTCCAATATGATTTTTCCTTCCTCATCAAGTTTTGGTAATATTGTTTGAACTGGAAGATTTTCACCGATAACCTTCTTTAAGCATGAAACATGGAAAATTGGATGTAATCGCAAAGAAGCAGGAAGCTCCAATTTGTATGCCATAGTACCAATCTTTTGCAACACCTTGTAAGGACCATAGTACTTTGGCGATAATTTATTATCCTTCTTTGCTTGCTTGAGGGACATTTGTTTGTATGGTTGTAGCCGTAAAAATACCCAATCTCCTACATCAAAACATCTCTCGCTACGATGTTGATCTGCCTGTTGTTTCATTCGATTTTGTGCCAAATTCAGGTTATCCTTTAAGAGTTGGAGAACTTCTTGTTGATGCTCGATGTGATCTTCCACTACTTGAACCTTTGAATTTTCCCTTAAAGATGATGTGATGGATGGTGGATGATATCCATAAAGTGCCATAAATGGGGTCATTTTTGCTGCAGTATGGAAGGAAGTTTTATACCACCATTCAGCAAGAGGTAACCACTTGACCCATTGTGTTTGTTTATTAGATACATAACAATGAAGATATCCTTCCAAACATTTATTTACTATCTCATTTTGACCATCATATTGAGGATGATAAGATGAGATATGAGCTAATTGAGTACCCAAACAAGAAAATAACTCCGTCCAAAAATTTCCAGTAAAAATGGGATCTCTATCGCTCACAATAACCCTTGGGCTTCCATGTAGCTTTTGAATTCTATCCATAAATGTAGTAGCAATTGTACTTGATTTAAATGGATGAGATAATGCACAAAAGTGTGCATACTTGGTAAGTCTATCAACTACCACCATGATGACACTCTTTCCTTCGGACTTAGGTAAACCTGTGATAAAATCCATTGAAATATCCACCCAACGTTGACTTGGAATGGATAAAGGTTGTAGAAGTCCCGGGGTCTTAATTGTTTCCACTTTATTCTGCTAGCAAACCAAAAATTCTGCCACAAACTTTTGAATATCAGAGTTAAGGCCATCCCAAAAAAATTCTTTCTTCACCCTGTGGTAAGTTTTTAAAAATCCTGAGTGTCCTCCTAAAGGAGAAGTGTGCAATTCCAGAAGAATCTTTTGTTTTAGTTGGGAATTCTTACAAAGATATAAGCGATCTTTGTACCATAAGGAATCATTTTTCAAACTAAATGTATCAGATGTACTAGGATCTTGCTACAACTTTTGAATGAGTGTTCATACATCTTTGTCCTTATTACATTCATCTCTTGCTTCAGTTATCCAATCTGGTTGGATAATAGAAATGGCACAAAGAAATGCTTCCACCTCTTCATTCTTCCTTGAGAGTGCATCTGCAACAACATTAAGCTTTCCTTTTTTTTGTAGATTATTTCAAAGTCATATCCCAACATCTTTGTGAACCATTTTTGCTGCTCTTCTGACGATAGTATTTGTTCCAAAAAGTTTTTAAGACTATCATGATCAGTTTTTACCTTGAAGTGTCTTCCCATTAGGTAAGTTCGCCATTTCTTTAGTGCATGCAGCATTGCTAACATTTATTTCTCATAAATAGGTTTCTGTAAATACTTTCCATTGATTGGACAACTTTCAAAAGCAATGGGTCTTCCTTCCTCATTAAAATCGCACCAATTCCATTTCCTGAGGCATCACATTCCACAATAAAGGTTTTTGTGAAGTCTGGCGTAGCTAAGACTGGTGCTAGGCACATTGCCTCTTTAAGACGTTCAAATGCCTTAGTTGCTTCAGGAGTCCATGAAAATGCATCTTTCTTCAATAATGTTGTTAGAGGTGCTGTTATTCTCCCACAATTCTTAACAAACTTGCGATAATACCCTGTTAACCCGAGAAATCCTCGCAACTTCTTTATGGTTGTGGGGACTTTCCATTCCTTAATGGCTTTAATTTTGTTAGGGTCTACTTTAACACCCTCGTGAGATACAATATGACCCGGATATTCCACCTCTTGTACTCCAAAGAAACATTTGGATTTTTTTGCATATAATTGTTTCTCCTGCAATAGTTTGAGCACCCTGTCAACATGTTCAACATGATCTTTCCAAGACCTGCTGTAGATTAGTATATCATCAAAAAATACTAGCACAAATTTTCTAAGGAAGGGTTGAAAATGGAATTCATCAACCCTTGAAATGTAGAAGGTGCATTGGTAAGGCCAAAAGGCATGACCAAAAATTCATAATGACCCTCATGAGTTCGAAATGTTGTTTTTGGAATATCTTCAGTCTTCATTCTAATTTGATGATATCCTGAACGAAGATCCAACTTGGTAAAATAAATTGCTCCATATAATTCATCCAATAATTCATCAATCACAGGAATGGGAAATTTATCTTTAATGGTGAGCTTATTGAGCTCCCTATAATCCGGACACATTCGCCATGATCCATCATTCTTGTGTACCAATACTACAGGAGCAGAGAAAGAACTTTGACTAGGTTGAATTATACCCGCCTCTAACATTTCTGCAATCATACGTTCAATTTCGCTCTTTTAGAAGTAAGGATATCTATAAGGCCTGATGTTTGGAGGAACACTTCCTGGAATCAAATGAATAGCATGATCATGATCACGAATAGGTGGGAGTCCTTTAGGAGTTTCAAACACCTTGGAATGATTGTCCAAGACTTGTTGGAGATCTACAGAAATAGATGATTTTGATGTCGGAACTTCTAGTGAGCATAATTGTGCAATTACGCCTCGTTGTTCTTTCTTTAGAAGCTTTGTCATGACATTAGAGCTTATTATCCTTCCCGGCTTCCCTTCAATACCCTGTAATTCGACTTCCTTTCCTTGTGAAAAAAATTTCAAGAAAAGTTCTTGAAAATTAAAAGCTACCGTCCCCAAAGATTGTAACCATTGTACTCCTAGTACAACATCAGCACCTCCCATAGGAATGGAAACATTGGACTAGTCAATACATATTCCCCCATGGTTAGCTTGATATTATGGCATTTTCCAGAGCAATTTATAGTTCCTCCATTTGCAACCATCACTTGACATTCTGGTGATGGGTATAGGAAACAATTTAATTCCTTGGCTACCTTACAATGAATAAAATTATGGGTGCTACATGAATCAATCAACACTATTACCTTTTTCTTCTTGATTTGTCCTTGTATCTTGAGAGTTTGAGGAGTGGTAATTCCTGCCAGTGCATTACACGATATGGTCGGATTCATTTCTTCCTCTTCTAGGGTTGGTTCCTGGTGTATATCCTCTTCTTGTACATTTTCTTCTTCCTCTTCAAAATCTATGTAAAATAATTTCTTCTCAGCACACTTATGACCTTTAGTGTATTTTCTATCACAACTGTAGCAAAGCCCTTTTGCTCTTTTTTCTTCCAATTTTTGTGGTGTCAACCTTGTAGGTTGTGGAAATCTAGACATAGCAACACTTCCTTCTCTATAGAATTGAGTGGTAGGCTTCCTTGTCGCCATTATTTTACATTCAAATTTTCTTGCCAACTTGAATGCCTTCTCCAATGAATCCGGTTCCAAAACACAAACTTCATGTTGGATGTTATCCTTTAAAGTGCCTATGAAGAGATCGATCTTGTGTTCCTCTGGAATATCAGTTACCCTTATATTCAATTTTTGGAAGTCCTCAATGTGCTGCCCCACTAAACCCTTTTGTTTGAGATTTATCAATTGGCTAAAGAAGGTGTTGCTCTTCGTATCCTCATAATGTGCTATCATTTCCTCCGTAAAAATTGACCAAGTGACAATTTTTTTACGGGAGCAAAGTCATCGATACCATACAAATGTATTTTGTTCTAAATGTAAAGTTGCAATGCGTACCTTTTGTGTGTTTTGCACGTTATGGAGATCAAAATAATGCTCCATCTGTAGTATCCATGTTACAGGATCCTTTCCATCAAACTTCCTCATATCCATTTTTGGAATATGGTGGTTCTTCCCGCCAACATTAGAGTTTATGAAATCACGATTAACATTTATTTTGTCCTCATCATGAGGTTCTTCTACTATATTTCCGCCATTAGGAATCATTTCTGGTTTTAAGCTTGTCATCAAGCCTTCCATGTATGCTTTTAGATCATTCTTCATGTCATCCATCTTAGCTTCCATGCTGACTTCCATGCCATCCATCTTAGCTTCCAAACCATTCATCTTAGTTTCCACGCCTTTCTTCAAAACTTCCATTTCATTTTTTGTTGTTCTTTGCGAGAGCGAAATTTGCTCTTGTAATTTTGATATGTCATGTTGCCATTCTTCATCTTCATGAATCATAGTAGAGCCTTCTGAAGGCTTAATGGGTGTTGAATTCTTTTTAGGGGCCATTTTAGAATACAATACTGATATATATTCTACACTATGCCCTTGGAATCAATTCAACTTGATTCTTCAAACAAGACTTATGCAATTCAGAAAAAAAAATACACACCTTTTACTAGCTTTTAGGAGATCGATATTGAAATTGAATTATCTCTGTAATTGAAAATCTTCGATATCTGAAATTCAGCCCTGTAGTAGCCCTCTGAAGCTTCTTTCAAATTCCACAGGTCTGACCTGATTTTGATTCTCCAAGAAAAAGTTGTGTCCAATCTCCCACAATGACCTAATTCTGGACTGGTTCAGTAGAGCGAACTTGTACGACTTGCCACGTGTCACTGTTTTGTCCTTTGTTTCTGAAATTGATAGCAAAGAAACTACAAGCCGTGTAATTGTGAATAATTTTGACGGCACTCCAATCCAATCTTCAGAGAGAGAGTTATTGAACGTTTCCCACGATCACCTCTTTGAGATGAAATTCAGGAGCCTGAAAAAGCACTACCTTCCACAGATCATATCTCCAAAAATATTGCGAACCAAGCTCTGAAATTTTTTGACGAATTTCCTCAGGATTTCAGCTTCGCACCATATGAATTTCAGACTCTGAACCTTCGTAAAAAAAATTTTATAGCACAAATTCCACGATGACCTGTTTAGGAGCCTGAAAAAATACCTAACTTCCATAGATGATATCTCTTCAAATATTGCTAACCAAGCTCTAAAATTTTTAGACAAGCTTCCTTAGGATTTCAGCCTCGCACCCTAAAAATTTCAGCTTCTGAAACTTCGTATAAAAAAATTTATAGCGAAAATGCCACGATGACCTGTTTGGAGCAGCGAAACCCTAGAATCCAAAGCTCTGATACCAAATGTTGTGTAACCAGCTCCAAAAATAGAAGAAAAGAGATATCAACGCCTTAGAAATAAGCCACTTAGAGGGGGAAACCTCCAATACATTACATAAATGAACAATTCTTGGATGATACAATTTACAAAACCTCCTTTCTATATATAGGAGTCCATGGGGCCATAATGTAATCCTAGTGGGCCACAATGTAATCCTAGCGGACCTAACAATAATAATTTAAGGGCACAATAATAATAAAATGGGGGTTAAAAGGGTACAATAATAACAATAAGGGGGTTACACTAACAACAATAAGGGACTATACTAGTAATATAGGGACCTAACATAATTGAGTTGAATGAAAAATAGTTTTAAATGCCCATGAATGTACTAAACTAATGCACCCCCCTCTCAGTTTAGCTAAGAGTTCATCAATAAGCTCGACCAAAACTAAAGACTTCTTTGACTTGGATTTGATGAATTCAAAATAAAATTCCTGTAAAATGAAAATCCATTTTGAAGACTTGCTGCTTGACAATTGACGTGATAGAATGTAAGTTATGGGGTTGCAATCTAGAATGAAAATGGTCTTCTGGAATAGGATATAGTGGAAAAATATTTGGATAGATTGAACGGCTGCCAAGGCAAGATTTTTGAAGTATGAATACTTCAATTCTGTATCATTGAGATTACGACTCAAATAATATATCATATGTTCTATCTCGTCTTCTTCTTGGACCAATACCATAGAAATGATCATATCAGCCGTGGAGATATATAAGAAATAATCACTATAATAATTAGGGGAATACATTAATGATGCCCAGACAAGTGTATCCTTGAAAGCATAAAAAGAAGCTTGTACAACCTTATCCCAATGGAATGGAATCCCCTTTTTCAAGGGCTGAGTAAATCCTTTAGCCATTTCAGCATAGTTGGGTATGAACCTCCTTAGGAAGTTAGCCTTTCCTTGAATTTTCTGTAACTGAAGAAAATTTGATGGTACAGGAAAATAAAGAATGGCCTAGACCTTTAGTGGGTTGATTCGAATTCCTTCTTTTGAGATGATGAATCCTAGTAAACGACCAGAACCAACAAAAAACACACATTTATGTTGATTGACGCGTATTTTGTAGTGTCCGTAGCGTAGAAAGATAGTTCTCAAATGCATTGGGTGATTAGTCTGGTTTCATGAATGCATGGGTAAATCATCCCGATAAGGTTGAACAATGTGCTTGATGTCATTGAAATCATAATCCATTGCTCTCTGAAAAGTTTTCCGAGCATTCTTTAAAGCAAATGGGAGTTTCCGATAAGCGAATGTGTCCCAAGGATAGATTAATTTTGTCTTATATTGGTCCTCTACGCAGATATTAATTTGATTGTAGCGATAAAATCCATCCACGAATGAAAATATTTCACATCCAACACAATCATTAACAATATAGTCGACGAAGGGAGTACGATAGTTGTCTTTTGGACAAGCATGATTGACATCCCGATAATCAACGCACATTTTGAAAACAGGAAAAATTTTGGAAACCCAATCAGTTAGCGGAACAAGTTAAATGAAACCAACACGCAAAAAAAAATCAACTTCTACTTTAATGGGAGCGGCATTATTCAGATGAATAGGACGAAGGCATTGACGTACCTATTTGACATCAGGGTACATGTTAATGGTGTGTTCAACGATACTAGTATCTATGCCTGGAATTTCCTCGTAAGACCAAGAAAATACATCATGAAATTCATGAAATAGAGAGCAATAAGTTTCAAGTTACGATGGAGAACAAGACACACGGACATGAATGTTTTCTACAATGCTAGGTTTGGTCAAAATATTGATAGAAATTATTTCTTCAATATTTCATAATTTTTTCTCGAATTTGATTGAATTAATGGGAAAACAAGTTGAAAAGAATTTTTTGATCAATGGGTGATATAGTTCAATAATGTTATCTTCTTCTCAATCCTGAAGATGGGAATGATGATGATGATCTTCCCATGGTTCTTCTTCTGGCATCATGGATTCCATAATATTCTCATATGTTAAGAAAGTGGATGAAAAAGGATCAAATGGACTTCCAAAATATAATGAACGATCAACCCAAATGACCGGCAACGATGATTTTAGATTCACCATCCAAGCATTGTAGATTGATTGTTATGCCATCTAAATTGGGCTAGGTGGAAAAAAATTCATCCAAATTAGAAACTTTAGAATCACCCATAGTCTTCCTTAAGCCAAATGGAGTGGAAGTAATCATGTAGTACGTCTCTATGTTTTCAATTTCTACCAACATCGCAGGTGGTGGTCATCAAAATGTTCCCATGAGGGAAGGACCCTTTAAGAGTCCTACACAAATGTTCTGAAGTGCTCTTTGGGGTGCATGAACTAATGGAATGCTTCCAATTACTTGGGAACTGGAGGAAAAGAAGGATATTTGATTTATGCCTATGATAACACCTTTATATGGAATATAACCAGATGGACTAGCTTAATATTGCCCTGATGATGTATATAAAGGATTATGCCATTCAGTACTCATTAGATATGTACCAGATAGGATACTAGACGAAGATTGGTAACTAGGTGGGATGGAAGGGCCACCATATAGATGTGACTCTGGTGATGTTGTGAACATCGATGGGTTAGCAAGAATAGGTTTTGTCACACCGAGAATAGATGGTATAGCCAAATATGTCAGCTTAGGCATGGTTATATGACCAAATGTATACCCTACAGGATCTATGAGAACTCGAAAAGACACAGGATCAAAGAAAGCATTGCGGGGTGATTGAGGAAAAGTCTCGTAAAGATAAAGGTCCTATCCAAAAGGAGTTGGAGTCGAAGGCCTTTCATCTTGTGGTATTCCTTCAATCGAAATCAAACCAGGTGGAAGGATTTCGCCATTAGGACCAAATTATATTTCAGGTGGTTGACTACTCGATATGGGAGACTTAATGGCTACAATAGATTGTGGGTTGACTGATACAGGAAAAACTTATGGTTGTTCGACTTTGGGATTCAGATGTTCTGGTAAAAGAACGACAAGATCTAGATCAACTTCCTACTGAACAACATTGGGTTTGGGAGGTATGGTCTCACTGATTGGATGGATCGTGACCACATGTAGCTGTGAGGACTCCGTCTTGAAAATAGTAGATGAACCAAGATTTGTGGAAACAACTCGAGACGAATCTGGTATATGTGAGGATGATGTCACACCAAAGGTACTGATAGTACTAGTTTCGGTAGAACGATGTCGCCTTCACCAAATAAAAATGGCTTCTGGTGATAAAGGTGGTTTAAATGCTATTTTACACGAATCATGGGGAAAGGGTTGTTCGTCTTCCATGATGATTGATTTATTTTATGACCAAAAATAAATAAAGAAAATAAAAGGGTAATTATAGAAAAAAGGTTGACCAAGTAATTGTGAAC
Organism: Pinus albicaulis; assembly: GCA_034641835.2. Lineage (NCBI taxonomy): Eukaryota > Viridiplantae > Streptophyta > Pinopsida > Pinales > Pinaceae > Pinus > Pinus albicaulis. The sequence continues at coordinate 604,460,622 of CM076571.1, read as the reverse complement.
TCCATAATACCTCTTGGCGAACCAAGAAGTATGGGCAGAAAATCTCCCTTTATGCTATGTTCGGTGTATGACAAGTTACAAGGCGGCCGACTCAGTTACCTATGGATGGATAGAAACCTAAAGTTGTCCTCCCAAATATACCCGAAATTACATGGAGACCCAAGTCTGTATTAGCACTGTTTAATGTGAAATCACACAGTGAGAGCACCCCCTTATACTTTTCGTACTAGAACACCACCCTATATACCCGAAGGTACGTAGACGAGATCTGATATATTTACGTACACTATAAGGTAAAGACCCTCTAGTGGAGGTTATAAAAGAGGTTTTTAGTGTTATAAAATTGGAAAAAATTGTCAAAAAAACATTTGGTACAACATATTTTTATGGTTACGGAGGTTTTGGAAGAGCTTTTAATGGAAATTCAACACAACTAAAAAAACTAGGTAGTCGGATTTTTAGGTTGTCAAGGTATAAAATTGCACTGGGCACAGTGTTGGTGATACAATGCACGGGGCCATTCTAATTGGTCTTGGGATTTTTGCGGTGCCCATAGGTCATCTCAACGCACCGGTATGTAGACTTCTAGAAACACAGCAGTGCACAGTATCAGACAAACACATTGAGAATTATAATTGGTATTGGTATTTGTGCGGTGCCCATAGGTCATACAAATGCACCTGTGCGTAGTCTCACATAAATGTACCAGTGTGCAGTATCGCAAAAATGCACCGAGATTTACAATTGGTATTGGTATTTTTTTGGTGTCCATAGGTCGTAGAAATTTACCAGTTCGTTGTATCATGCAAATGCACCGGTGTTCATTTTGTATTTTTTAGAAGCATCGACTTGTGACAGTGCAATTATTGTGATTTTTAAAAATTCATTATTCATCAAAAGTCGACACATCTTATAACAATATTCATATTAATTAAATTTTCATTAATGCATTTGAATGTTATGTTTGGATTAATTTGTTATATCATATCATAATTATTGTGATTTTTTAAAATTCATTATTCATCAAAAGTCGACACATATATATATATCTTCTAAATGTATTCATATGAATTAAATTTTTATTAGTGCATTTGAATATGATGTTTGGATTAATTTGTTATATCACATCATGAAATTTCACATCTCCTCATTATAATATTTAATCATCCATAAATTTATTCAGTTGTGTTACATTTCACAGCAACAATGGAGAATACAATATAATAAATTAAAACATATTTTATTATATATATATATATATAAGATAGTCTTTTTGATACAAAATGGGACATTTATTGGTATCCATTTGTCTTTCAATTGGGACACTATTTCCATTACATTAAACAAAATGTCTCATTTCACAGACAAATATTTCAAAAAATACAATGCCTTGCTTTCATATCCAAGCATAGTGATCGTCATTCTTCGCTTAAACTGCTGTCACTGCTGGAGCTACTTCCATGACTTCGGTTATTTTCAGGAATGTTTTGTTCATGGTGTTGATTTTTTTCTTCTTCTTCACCTTCCATCTACAAACATAAAATTAAACTGTAATGAGTGTATATGCATTGGTGAGAATAATGAAAATTGAAATATTAAATAATATACATCAATGTAAATCTAAAATAAATGACGTACCATAGCAAAAATTGACTCATGAGCTATACACATTCTTTCAAAACCATGTAGTATGCCATCTTTCAATATTTCATCTGTTGACATAGTTCCATACTTTGTTTCTTGCAAGTTTTATACCCCATAACAAATCATATATTTAATATAAAATATTTTTTTGTTCTATTAATTATAGATGGAGCTAAGTAAAACAAGATCGATAGATTCTTACAAAATCCAAAATTAATTTCTAATATGCCAACATATACTCACAACCCATATTCAACCCAATCTCAATCAATTCGTTTGATGGTTCTTATTTGTATCTGAGCACCTATTTGAAGACATTCAATGATGATTTTTGTAAAACAACTTAAAAAATAAAAAAATGAAATCTAGTTAAGTTGTTATAAGGAAGTAACAATTACTCACAAACTTAGATATCAACCCTTTTATTCCTTGTCGTCCTATTTTATGTGCTGAATGGGTTCCATTTTCTTTTCTTTTCTACAACAAAATACTTGAAAATTAATATTTAATGCTAAATTGTTTATTTATTATACCTAATGATCAAAAAATTCAATGACTACATATTACATTTGAAGCATGTTGTTATTGAGATGGCTCCTCCTGCGATGCAATTTTGTCCATTTATTTTACCATCTCCTTGTACACCTTTTTGGAAATTCCTATTGGCATATTTTTGATATCAGCTTGTTCATCTTTTGAGATTTTCATAATCTTCCTGAAAATGTAACATGACAATAAAGTATTTAATTTTTATATTGACATATGAAAAGTAAATATAACAAAAGTGATATTTATAAATAATTCTAGGCAAACATTTAAAGGAATATTACTTTTTCATTCATTTTTTGTTGTTGTACGTTTTTTCTATTAAAAGTCTGACATATATCATTGACGAATTCTGTGGAAAATCTTCTTTTAGTTTAGATAAAATTTGGTTCTTGGAATCATTGCATTCATTTTTGTATTGTAAGTGAAAAGAACGTATATACATTCGTTCCGCTAGATCCCTCAAACTCTTGTAAAAAATTTTTCCAACTTTCGTTAACCTCTAGCAGCACTCTAGATGAGCTAAGGAGCAATTCATTTTCATTTGCATGTTCAATTTTTTTTCTTTTCTTAGAACAACATTCCTTTTCTAAGTTTTTGGTCCATGTAGAACATTAAACATATGTGAATTAATAGATTGTTTAACACATGTTATCTAATAATTTTAAGTATATTATTAATGAAAATTAAAAAAAAAGAAACACATATTGGATTGATAGTATTTTTTCATTCACCTGATTCATCATTTTACAATTTTTCCATCAAGCTTTTACACTCTTCTGGTCCTAGATCAAAAATAATCTTATCGAGCTTCATCATTTTGTGGCTCTGCATGATACATAGTAAACAATACATATTATTTAACTTACATATAGTTCAAAAATAATATTTTTTGTAAAGAATTTACAAAGAAATTTCATTTTTTGCTTTTATTGATGTGTTATCAGTATTTTTGTTACTTGATCTCTTGTCATTGATTTATTTATCAATATGAAACCTATACCATATCATTCATTAATATATTTTATAAATAAATTTTCAACTTTTAAGGTAAAAAAAAATTCTCAAGAAACCGGTGCGCCATTCATGGTGTATGCACTGACGTCGGTGCGTGGGGGTCTTATAAACACACCGTAAAAATAGTATAGTAGTCTGTACAATTCTCTATATCAACAAGGAGCATCGGTGCGATACATGTTAATCACCGCACCGATTAACACAGACAAAATAATAAAAATCGTCTAGTGTTAGTTTTTGTAGCATCAACGCCCCACACAAACAAGGGACCACCATACGGTGCTCTCTGTCAATTAGGAGAGCCAATGCGGTACATTATATGCTACATGCTGCATCGATTAACACAATAAAACAAATATTTGCGAAACATCACGTGCGCGGTGCGCCATAATGAAATAACGCACCGGTGCCCTATTTTACATATGGCGCACTGTTTAAAAAAAAATTGTTTTTAAATTTTTTATTATAGAGTACTTTTGCGGTGTGCTAGGATAATCAAGTGCACCAATGCACTAGGTTATGCAAGGTGCACTGATAAAAAAAAAATATTTTTTTTCAAAAATTCACGCAAGGGCCGACATGGATTGGGATCCAAACATGCAAGTCGTCCTGTGTGTTGGATGTCATGGGCCGATATATAGTAATGCAAACCCTATAAATCTAAAATGAAAAGCCATAATTCTGAAATCACATAAACAAGGAGAAGAAAGAGAAAAAACAAAAATAATGAAGGGTTTAGGGTAAAAATGGAATTTATTTTTGTTTCTGAAAATGAAAACAAATTGACATTTTTTCTTACTCTGTAAAAAAACTACAGAAAAACTAAAAAAAAAAAAAAATTAATCACGAGATTGTTTGAAATTCTATGCTACAGGGTTTGAATCACTAGAGGTTTGGAATTCTGATTGTTTGAATACTTCTATTCGAATGTATTTCGCTGCTCCACAGTGCTCTCATGCTCTCTTGCTCTAGGTATGTCTCCTACAAATATCTGGTTTAATTTTTTTTTTTTAATAGTGAAATAATGAAATTTTTTTAGTATTTAAAGAATTTTTTTTATGAAATTAGGTTTTCAAAAATATTTTGCTACCAATTTTTCAATTTACCATTTTTGTTTTCACTTAAAGAAAATACAGTTGCGCTTTTTTTTATTTGCAAGTATTCATCACCGGTGCGTCACTTAATATAACAAAACTGGTGCATCCTTTGATAACACGACACCAGTGCACAGTAACTAAAATGCACCGGTGTGATTATCTATACATTAGCATCGATTATAGGAAGTCCATTTTCAAGGCACCGAAATTACTTTTCGGTGTGTACACCAAAATTTATTGTTGATTTTGCTGAAATGAAGGGAGAAAATACCATAATTATATCGAATGGACAATTCTTTAAAATCTATCTTGTTCCATAATATTTCTCAAATTCCATCACGGAATTCTCCCTATCCATCTCGAGATGTAATATTTACTTCAGATTTTATTTATATTTTCATTATCTAATTGAATTTATGTTTTTTATCCATGTCAATCATGCACAACTTAATTAAATTTATAATGTATACAAATTTTCAGGTTCATGCAAATTCATAATCGAGTTCAGATGCACAAAATATTCAAACAACTCCAAAATGACGGAAGCTCTTATCAGGAGCAGCATACTGCAAGGCACATTTGGTAGATGAAAATGGACATCTACTTCACCCTATCAATTGTAACAATATTGCATCTTCTAGACACAATCCTGGAACAATGACGGTAATAATTATAATTTTTTGGTATATTGATTAACGTAATTATTTCAATGTCAAACAAATTAATCATGAAATATTTTCAACGTGCTTACTAATTGATATCATATATTTTGTACTAATCATGTTCATTTTTTTTTTAATTATTAGGATTCTAGTGATGATGAGTGACCTACCTACCATCTTCCATTGCACCCCATGACAATGTAAAATCGAGACAAGACTGAATTAAGTGAAAAAATTGGAGAGGAATGATACCAAGAATGGTTGAATCAACCACCGATTCAATTCCCTCTACATCTTGATTCAACAATTAGGAATGACTACAACAATAATATTTCTTCACAAGCTTGCAATGGAGGCAATAAAATAGAGGTTGGTATGGATGATTACTTAAGGGATACAACTGCCATGGAGACAATGTTGGCAATATGATGCAGAGTGTTGTCCTTGATGGCAACCCACTGAATGAAGATGAAGACATGAGATTGTTGGCATGTGTTGTCCTTGATGGCAATACACCTGATGAAGTTATTCTTGACTTGATGGACTTGGTAAATGATGTAAATCTGATGTGAAATGATGTTAGTTAGCAACATGATGTTGAGTGTTGTCATTGAATGGCAACCCACTTGATGAAGAAGATGGCAACTTACTTAATGAAGTTGTGCTTGATAGAATATGTTCTTGATGAAGTAAATCTGATGTATCTACAGTGAGTACAGAAGGGAATGAAGAAAGAAATTCAGTTTGTGCTAGATCTATGATAAAAAGAGTATGTCTCAAGGCATACGCGGATTTTCCTAGGAGAAGTCGCGTATGCACGCGGGAAACAACGTGCCAAGTCGCGTATGGGAAAAAGCACTCATAAAGTGCAAAACCAGGGGTAACCACCATGGTATTGACCCATTGTATTGGGTAATGATTCGTCTAAATGACCCCGTCCAGGAATACCATCGGAAGTAATGTAGTTTTGGGCTCATGGTATTGTTTGGCTCATGGTATTGAAAAAGGGTAAACCTATATAAAGAGAAGAAATTCATTGTGCAAATCATGAGTGTGGGTGCAAGATGTTTGAGCTTGAATGAATACTTCTCTGTGAAGTATATCTGTATGGAAAGGGTAAAGGCTTGATGATAGATCTGAATCTATGATGCACCAATGAAGAAAATGATGAAGAAGGGGATCTAGATCTGAAATGTATTTGTATCTACTAGATCTGTTTATGGAGTGATTAGATCTGTGATGAGGCGAACATCTGTCTGAAGTAAAGGGTTAAATCTGAACTGAATATATGATCTGAAGAAGTATGCAGCTCTGTAATGGTTGAAGATCCATACGCTAGTTCGTCGCAGAGGAAGCGCGTATATACGCGGCTTCACTGAAGAAAAAGCGCGTATGCGCAATGAAATTGGATCTGTAATATGTACAAAAGTATACGCGGGTTTATGTGAACGGAAGCGCGTATATACGCGACATTAGTGAAAGGAAAGCGTGCATGCAAACTAGGGTTTGCTGAAGTCTGTGGTAAGAAATGTCTGATCTGTTCTGCTGGTTTACTGATATCTGTCAGTGAGTTATATGTATCTGTTTCATGGTTGACTGTGCTTAAATGTATGGAGTGGGTCCAGTCTGAAAATATGATGAAACGTGGCTTGCAAGTGGTGTCCTAAAGGATGCTTTGGATCCAGTGTGAAAATTGATGAAACGTGGTCCATAGAGGTGCTGAGGGTTGTAGCCTTCAGTCAGGGGGTTGTAGCTCCCTTCCAGGTGAGGCCGGTAAACGAGAGCAGGGGGTCGTAGCTCCCTTCCAGGAGAGGCTGGTAAACGAGTCAGGGGGTTGGAGCTCCCTTCCAGGAGAGGCTGGTAAACGAGCGCAGGTGGGTGCCTGCGTGCTGGTCAAGTCTGCGCCCGCACATATGTTGTAAGATGTTTTCTCTATAATAAAATATTGAAGGCTGAGCAACTGCAGCGGTGGTTTTCTCCCGACTTGGGTTTCCACCTAAAAATCCTGGTGTTCATGTGTGATGCTTTGTGTGATGGTTTATTCTGTTGTTACTACACATGTTTACTGTTAAGTTAACATCAGATGAATGAATATTGCAAAGAGCTAAGTTAATAAATATCTGCATATTTAGATCTCTGCTAATACGCGAGTTGTATGAAGGATATCCGCGTGTATACGCGAGTTTACTAAAGGAAAGTAGCGTATGGGTTTTAGAAAGTGAAAAAGTAAAAAGTTTTGAATATGCAGTAAATACTGATTCACCCCCCCCCTCCCTCTCAGTATTTTTCCCAACAATTGGTATCAGAGCAGGTCCTTCTGCAGAAGCTTGATCGCTTGAAGGAGATCCGTCGCAATGGGAAGTCTTGAAGGAGTAATGTCTATAAAGCCACCTCTATTCAATGGAAGCAATCTGATATTTTGGAAGGTACGAACAAAAGCATATCTGCAAAGTCTTGGTGCAGATGTATGGGCAATCGTGGAAGAAGGTTATCAATACCCAGCAAGTATTCCTACTGATGCATCAGAAAGGAAGAAGTATGAAATCAATGCCAAAGCAGTAAATGTCTTGTTAGGAAGCATGTCTGAATCAGAATTTGCTAAAGTGATGCAGCTACATTCAACAAAATAAATATGGGACAAAATCATTCTAAGCTATGAAGGAGACACAAAGGTAAAAAGTGCAAAACTCCAAACTCTTAGAATTGAATATGAAAATTTGAAGATGCATAGTGATGAGAGTGTTGCCAGTTTCTTTCTTCGTCTGGATGATATTGTAAAACGAATGAGAAATTTGGGTGAAACCATAACTGATACTACTCCGGTGGAAAAGGTCTTAAGATCCTTGACTTCAAAATTTGACTCTAAAGTTTCAGCTATTGAAGAAAGGCAAGATCTGCAAATGATTACTATTGTTCAATTACATGGTACTCTGACTACTTTTGAAATGAGACAAGGAGGTCCTTCTCAAATAAGAGAAGCTGCTTTTAAGGCATCTACAAAAGGAAAGGAAAAGGAAGTTGTCAAAGAATCCAGCTATATATCCGATGAAGAAGAAGTGAATTTCGTGAGAAAGCTCCAACTAGGTACTGGAAGATTCAAAGGTAAGCTTCCCTTCAAATGTTTTGAGTGTGGAAAATTTGGTCACTATGCTGCTAAATGTCCTTATAGAGAAAAAAATGGTAAAGGGAAACAATTTGAAAAGAGGAAGAGTTATTATACAAATGAAGATGATGATGAAGTGTCCAGTGAAGATGAAGAAGATTCTGACCAAGCTCTACAAGTGCTCATGGCAAAGAAGCAAAAGAAGAAGGCTACTCGAAGAAAGGAGATATCTCAGAAAACATGTATCGCAGAAATTGAAGAAGATGAATCAGATAGTGATTGGGGTCCTAATTTTCTTATTGGTGCAAACAATGATGAAGATAGTGAGAGTAAAGTTGTGGATCTAGAAGAAGCTATCCAGATCAAAGTTGAAGAACAACAAAAGGAAATTGATAAGAAAGATTCTATCTACAAAGAGATGATCTCTCAAATGAAAGAACAAATAGAAATGCTGAATGGAGAGGTGGAAAAGTATCAAAGGTTTCATACTTATGCATCCAATCGAATTAAAGAACTAGAAGCAGAAATCAACGATCTAAATGCAGATCTCGAAAAATCAAGCAAGAAGAATGAAGGTCTTGAAGTTGCAATCATCTCTCTGCAAGCAGATCTTGAAGCATCAAGTAAGAAGAATGAGGAACCCCTACAACCATTTGAAAAGGAAGGCCTTGAAGTAGAAATCATCTCTCTCAAAGAAGATCTGGAAAAATCAAATAAGAAGAATGAAGAGCTGCAACAAACATGTGAAGAAAACGAAAATTGGTTGAAAGAAGAGATTCTAAATCTGAAGGATCAAGTAGAAGATGGAGGAAGGAAAGAAGAAAGCATGACAAAGCAATGTCAAGCCTTGGAGGTTGAGGTAAACATTCTCAAAGGTAAATTAGAAGAAAAGGTTAAAATTTTGAGGTTTCAAGATAGTACTAATATCTTGGACAATATTCTGAGTAATCAAAGGTCTCTTGCTATCAAACTTGGTCTTGGTTTCCATGAAACTGTTAAAGGAGAATCTAGCTCACAAGGAAGTGCTAAAAATTCATAGGATGTCAATGCAAAACCTGAAGTGTTGAAAGAAACAAAAGGTCAACCAACAATGATGAAATCTCAAAGGAAATCAGTCAATAAAGTTGAATGCTTTAAATTTCATAATTATGGGCATGTTGCAGCAAATTGCAGGAGCAGATCATTTCAGCCTCAATCAAACAGTTCCTACATAGAAAGGTACTCTGGTTTCTTCAAGGGATATTGTTTTTCATGTAACAAGTATGGAGATAAAGCAGCTGATTGTAAAAGGAGGAAGATTAGAAATACTCATTATGATTCTTATGCTTATTTCTCTGGACACATGAGATGTTATTCTTGTAACAAGTATGGACATGTAGAAAAGGAATGCAGGTTGAACAGATATGAGAAATTGGATAACTTCCAGCACACAAATAGAAAGTTCAAACAAATCTGGAAAAAGATGGAGGACCGATCAGAAACGTAGGGAATTTTGACCCTACTGCAGTCATCCGCTTCTGAAGCTTACTTCTTTGATTGACTGCAGGAATGATGTGGGATACATTATGAGATTTAGTAATGTATCGTCACAGGGGGAGCAATGTATGATGTCTCTCATGATTGATTTGATTATTCTGGTTATATGTATTTCTGACAGAGCATCTGATATGAAGAAGACAGGTACAGGAAGTACAAGTTTAGGGGGAGATGAAGGAATGTAAAAAAAAAAAAAAAATTCTATGCTTCACTTTCCATACGCAGGTTATATTAAAAAAAGTCGCGTATACACGCGAGTTCCAGCAGACACAGTCGCGTATGCATTGATGATAAGATAATTTATATGATAGCTGAAGATCTGGAGCAGAAGTTCATGGGGAGCATCAGTCTGACTGTTAATAACTGTATTATTGACTCAATATCAGCTTATTTTCTCAGTTCTAAATAATGATGATATGATACATGGTTTCTTATGTTGAAGATTGTGGATGAGTCCTGTTTGATTTTTGATGAAGAGTATTCATTGTTGAGATGAAAGTCTTATAATTCGGAGATAAGGGCAGTTCATGCAGAGATTGTTGCTGATGACTTGCTGATGAACGTATTCAGGTTGCACAAGTTAAGAAGGAGCACTGGTTCAAGGGGAGCAGCAGGTTGAATACTAATGATTGCATTGTTGGCAATATGACTACTTATTCTTTGGTTTTTGTGATACTCATGCTCAAATGATGATGACTTGGTATATGGTTTATTATGATGAGATTTTGAGCCCTGGTTGCTGATAAGTATCTTTTGTGCTCACACATGGATGAGTTGGATGTCGTTTGATTCAGAAATAAGAATAGATCATGCAGAGTTTGTTACTATGATTGAGATCTTTTGCCTACATATATTACTTCATGTTAAATCTTGAAGATCTTGATGATATTGGACCACATGGATGATTGCTTAACACATATTTGAAGATGTCGTTATGGTATGATAATCTCTCTTGGAAAGACTGTATTGATGCTGCAAATAATCTGAAGGCTTGGTTACTAATGTGCTTATGCTACAACCGTTGGATGACGCTTGAAGACACAACTACACTGTTCTATCTATCTGTAGTCCAGGGAAGCATTCAAATATCCCAGAAAGAAGTTGAACACTGTCTTTTCTCACAAGAGGATCAGATCTAGTTGAAATATAGAAGATGGTATTGGATACGCGGGTTTCCTGAAACACAGTCGCGTATATACGCGAGTTCATGCACAGAAAACCGCGTATGTCTGATTGCTGACAATTTTCTGTTTGGAGTCAGCTCTCTTCAGCACATCTGCAGTGCTGTTTGGTATCTCTGATACTGTTTGGTATCTCTGGTGGTATTCCAGTTGTCATAATTCTATTTCTAATGTTTTGATAAAGATGCCTTGATGATTTGTTGGTGAAAGTGTTCAGGATGCACAAACTAAGGGGGAGCCTTAGTCATATGGAAAGGTTGCTTGGATGCACAGATTCAGGGGGAGCATTAGCTTTGCTGAGTATAATGCATTGTTGGCATTATGATGGTTCTGAAATATGTTCTCTTTCTTGAGGACTTTCTGGTGTTGGTCTTAAAGTTATATTTGTAGTTTGATGAAAAGTTCATGTAGCGATCCATGATGTAAAATTGTAATATTCAGTCATGTAAGGACTTGATAAATTTTTAAACCCACTTGGTTGGGTAGCTGAGTCAAATTTTGTAAACCCACTTGGTTGGGTAGCCGAGTCAAAGTTGTAAAGCCACTTGGTTGGGTAGTTGAGTCTCATATGTAAATCCACTTGGTTGGATATTTGATGTAAGTATGAGTCATTGGTGATAGGAAATTCATATAGTCATGTACTCCATTGGAAAATATGTTTGAAGATTCAGCATCAACTCAGGGGGAGCTTGGTCACTTCATTATATATCAGATCTGCAGAACGCTTCTTCCACATGAGGAGAAAAGGGGGAGAGTATGTTGATTGTTGATCCGCCCTTTGCCCTTGATGTCAAAGGGGGAGAATGACATGGTGTTTGAATGAAGAAAAAGAATGGTGTCAAAAATGGAGAGAGTGACATGGTGTCATTGTATTCTTAATGTACCTATATGTTGTGGTAACCAAACACCATCGTGGTTGCCATCAAGTCCAAAGGGGGAGATTGTTGGCAATATGATGCAGAGTGTTGTCCTTGATGGCAACTCACTGAATGAAGATGAAGACATGAGATTGTTGGCATGTGTTGTCCTTGATGGAAATACACCTGATGAAGTTATTATTGACTTGATGGACTTGGTAAATGATGTAAATCTGATATGAAATGATGTTAGTTAGCAACATGATGCTGAGTGTTGTCATTGAATGGCAACCCACTTGATGAAGAAGATGGCAACTTACTTGATGAAGTTGTGCTTGATAGAATATGTTCTTGATGAAGTAAATCTGATGTATCTACAGTGAGTACAGAAGGGAATGAAGAAAGAAATTCATTTTGTGCTAGATCTATGATAAAAAGAGTATGTCTCAAGGCATACACGGATTTGCCTAGAATAAGTCGCGTATGCACACGGGAAACAACGTTCCAAGTCGCGTATGGGCAAAAGCGCTCAAAAAGTGCAAAACCAGGGGTAACCACCATGGTATTGACCCATTGTATTGGGTAATGATTCGTCTAAATGACCCCGCCCAGAACTACCATCGGAAGTAATGTAGTTTTGGGCTCATGGTATTGTTTTGGCTCATGGTATTGAAAAAGGGGCTCATGGTATTGAAAAAGGGTAAACCTATATAAAGAGAAGAAATTCATTGTGAAATTCATGAGTGTGGGTGCAAGATGTCTGAGCTTGAATGAATACTTCTCTGTGAAGTATATCTGTATGGAAAGGGTAAAGGCTTGATGATAGATCTGAATCTATGATGCACCAATGAAGAAAATGATGAAGAAGGGGATCTAGATCTGAAATGCATTTGTATCTACTAGATCTGTTTATGGAGTAATTAGATCTGTGATGAGGCGAACATCTGTCTGAAGTAAAGGGTTGAATCTGAACTGAATATCTGATCTGAAGAAGTATGCTGCTCTATAATGATTGAAAATGTATACGCTAGTTCGCCATAGAGGAAGCGCGTATATACGCGGCTTTGCTGAAGAGAAAGCGCGTATGCGCAATGAAATGAACTCTGTACTGAGGTATACGCTGGTTTGTGTGAACGGAAGCGCGTATATACGCGACATTAGTGAAAGGAAAGCGCGTATGCAAACTAGGGTTTGCTGAAGTCTGTGGTAAGAAATGTCTGATCTGTTCTGTTGGTTTACTGATATCTGTCAGTGAGTTATATGTATCTGTTTCATGTTTGACTGTGTTTAATAGTATGGAGTGGGTCCAGTCTGAAAGTATGATGAAACGTGGCCTACAAGTGGTGTCCTAAAGAAAGCTTTGGATCCAGTGTGAAAATTGATGAAACGTGGTCCATAGAGGTGTTGAGGGTTGTAGCCTTCAGTCAGGGGGTTGTAGCTCCCTTCCAGGTGAGGCTGGTAAACGAGAGCAGGGGGTCGTAGCTCCCTTCCAGGAGAGGCTGGTAAACGAGTCAGGGGATTGGAGCTCCCTTCCAGGAGAGGCTGGTAAACGAGCACAGGTGGGTGCCTGCGTGCTGGTAGGAGTCTGCACCAGCACATATGTTGTAGGATGTTTTCTCTATAATAAAATATTGAAGGCTGAGCAACTCCAGCGGTGGTTTTCTCCCGACTTGGGTTTCCACCTAAAAAAAAAATCCTGGTGTTCATGTGTGATGCTTTGTGTGATGGTTTATTCTGTTGTTACTACACATGTTTACTATTAACTTAACATCAGATGAATGAATATTACAAAGAGCTAAGTTAATAAATATCTGCATATTTAGATCTCTGCTAATACGCGAGTTGTATGAAGGTTATCCGCGTGTATACGCGAGTTTACTAAAGGAAAGTAGCGTATGGGTTTTAGAAAGTGAAAAAGTAAAAAGTTTTGAATATGCAGTAAATACTTATTCACCCCCCCCTCTCAGTATTTTTCCCAACAGACAATGTTGATAGATGCATTCCAAAATGATGATCAACTAGGGGATGATGCTCATATCGCTGACACCTTTTTCGAAAGCCTTAAATTTTCTTCCACCACCCCTCTCTTTGGACCTGGAAGTCAGTCAAATTCTACCCAATTTGGGACAACGATGTTACTGTACAAATTGAAAGAAAATTTTGGCTTGTCGAATGCATGTTTCTCAGAAATTTTGAGGTAAGTTACCATAAAGTCCTCTCGTATATAAATTTGAGAAATATAATCAGTACACAATGAACATTACAAATGGTAAATTTTATGAATGTTAATAATTATATCCACATTAATGTACATTTATTAATATATTTCTCCATGATCACCAACTACAGGTTATTCAAAAATAAGGTTCTTCCAAGTGATAATGTCTTTCCCGGTAGTTGCGAAGAGGAAAAGAAATTGTTGAAAATTTTGGGTGTTGAGTACATATCATAGCATGCATGTCCAAATGATTGTATTATATATAGAGGAGAAAATGAAGACAAATACATATGTCCCAAATGTGGGCATGACATGTATGACAAATAAAAAAAGAAGGGTAAATCACATATTGGTACTCCTTTTAAGATATTGAGGCACATTCCTATAATCCCAAGGATTCAAAGGCTCTTTCATTGTAAAGAATTAGAAATGTTGTAGGGATGGCATGCCTCACATAGAAGTGAGTTGGGAGTTATGCAAATCTTGACTTATTCAATAGCCATGAAGCATATAGATGATACATGACCCGAAAAATTCAAGGATGAAGTATGAAGTCTCCAACTTAGCATAGCCATGGATGACATCAACCCATATTCCATCTAGAACACCAAATATTATTTTTGGCCTATATTAATGATCAATAACAATATCCCCCCATGGTTGTCCGTGAAGAATGAACATCTTATGTTGGCTCTCATAGTCCCTTGTAGAAGACAAGTGAAGAATATGGATGTCTACTTACAACCACTGGAAGATGAATTGAAGGAATTATGGGATGGGATAAATGTATACAATATATCAAGGCCCATCCCACCAAAGAGGAGTTTTATGTTGTATGGAATATGTGCTTACATGACACATGATTATCCAGACTTAGGAGTTTGCTTTGGTAAATTAGATTTTTAATTTATTTATTTGTTTATATATGTAACGATATTCTTTCGCATATTAGTTATTTAATTCATTGTAATTGTTCTTATCTTCATGATATTCTTTAACATTCCATGAATATTAATTGTATATAATAATCTCATAGGTCTTGTAACAAAAGGGTATGATATTTAAGTCAACGCACTGCATTGCCGCTATTCAACAAGGTCAACGATGCAGTCGGGTAACCGACCGCACTACACTTTTTTTAAATTTCAAAATAGCATGGTGCATCTTTTGGTATCGCCCCAAAACTGGTGCGGATACTGTTAGCACCGGTTGCGGTGTGGCCTATAAATTTACAGGCAACACCGTGAACCGGTGCGAGCCCAATGGCTCGAGCGCACAACGTGAAATTTTTTATTTTTTAAATGGTTAATTTTAGGGTAATTTGAAATTCTAATCGGCTAAAAGGCTTAACTATGGAAAAACAAGAAAAATACCTATATATTTGGCTGTCGAGGAGGCATATTAGCTGTAGAATTTGCAAAAGTAAATTTTCCCACCATTTTACAAAATTCAAGCTGGAGATTGGTGGGAAATGCATAGTATTAGTGCGTGCAATGGGTGCAATGGGAGCACTGATGTCAGGGTAGCTCAGACAAGGATAAATTGCACTGGTGCTTGAGAGCTCTGGAGCACTGAGAAAAGCAAAAAATGTGGTTTTTTTGCCGTAATGTTTTCTTGTATTTAACCATCTTCCGGTGTGCGGGGTTTTATAGGAGCACCAGTACAGTTTCTTAAGACAACAGCGGGTAGTTTTTGTTTTGGCACAGGGTTTTAGGATGCACCGATGCATAATATTTGTAAATCACCGGTGCAATACAGTAATAACATGCACCGGGCGAGTGTGTGTGGAGTGCATGGTGTCGAGTGTGACAATGTTTTGTGCTCACTGGTGCTTTCTCTTATTGAACACACCAGTGCGCTTTAGGATGATAAGAGAACCAAATGAAAAAAAAATCTGCAAAAACGTCCACCCACCAACCTCCTCTACTAACCTCCACTAGAAACAGATGTCTGGGGTATTTTTATAAGAGGTTCCTCAAAAAAATCCACTATAATGTCTTTTCCTTGTAGTGGTACGTGGAGTGAGGTATCTCACTCAGAATGTATCGTAGATAAGTTAGTGAAAGTTTCTATGTTTAACGATACTGGAACATGTCTCTAGCCTAGACATTCTAAATATTGTCATTAATGTTCCAATTTTTTGTTAGGTAAATTGATGTAAATTTTATGTTGATCTTGTTTCAAATTTTGTCTTTGAGTTTCACCGCGTGATGTGATGGAAATTCTTTAAAATGAAAAATAAATGATAAGAAAACTTTTCAATTTATCTTTTTCATTGAAAATCCTAGCTACTAAGGGAAAGAGCAATCAGTTTTCTAGCAAACAAGAAAGAGCACAAACTAAAATGCAACTTTCCTAACTTGTTCCTATGAAACACACACAATTCACTATATGCACATGCATGTTTTTATTTTTAGCTCCTTTAATGTGAATGCAAGGAAGGAAACTATATGCATAAATAAAAAAAACAAGTGTTTTCTTCTTTGAGAAACGAGGAATGAAAAAACAATTTCTCTTTTAGGAAAAATGAAGAACGAAACTACAATTTTTCCTACAGGAAATGAAGAATGAAACAACAATTTTCTTTTCGAAAACAAATCGATCTAATGCAGAAATGAAATACTTTGAATTTGATTTGCTAATTTTAAAGAAAAACACTAAAGAGACATTGAACAAATTTACTTTTCAAAGGAGGAAGAATCAACAAAGTTTACTGGTCTCTAAGAAATATCCAACATCTCAGAATACAGCAAATAAATGGCTGAGAATGATAGCAGTGACAGATTTAGATGTAATTTGGTTGGTTGAAGGGCCAACACAGTCACTAAGGGGAGACAGTGCATTTCAGAGCACCCCTGAATGGGAGACAGTGCATTGCAGTGCACTGTGTCTTGACCAACAGTGCGTTGGGTGCAGAAGGGATTGAAAACCAAGCAGAAAAACACACTTCTAATGCAATTATTTCATTCAAATGTATAATAAATTAAAGTAGATGCTATTGATGATGATAAGAAAATGATAAAACAAAAGTAATGATAGGATACTCCCCAGTGGAGTCGCCAATTTGTTATGTAGAATTATGATCTACGGATAAACCAAATTCCCTAAGTGTGGTGCTAGTCAGTTAGAACAACAGAGGAAAGAATTACTATCACTTTCTATAAAACAAGAAGATATATATAATGGTGAAAGATCCTATTTGTGATTCAATTGCTTCTCCTTCTCCTTTTGTTGTTGTTGTCATCACTCTCAATCCAACTCAAATTGCTAGATCGATTCCTGCAAAAAAAATAAGAGAAAAAAAAACAACATGCAATATACAAATATCTACTTTTCTTACTCAATCAAATCGATTAGATATGAAATAGATATATCATTCAAGAATCCATTAGACAAGAAATAGAGACATATATATTGGAAAATGAACAACAACATTTATTAAAGAGTAGAAGGGGGAGGTTACAAAAAATGATCGATTTTTTTCCAACCAGTTCTAGGTTCATTCCAGCCTCATTACATCCAACATCATACCAGTAGCATATCAGTACTTTCACTCTCTCAAATGAGAATCCAACAACATAACTTTACCAAATTTATCCCTTTCCTATCACTAGAATGAGTGCTCAATTTATAGGGAAACCGATGGTAGTTTCTCAATGAATGACTTTCTAATAATAGGTAAGACATGTTACCAAGTTCCGAGGTGTTAGATGGACACTTGGATTTGATGTTTGACACATATGGACTCTTCTAGAAGGCACTAGCCATGTGGAGATTCCTGGAACAATGAGAATTCCCCTCCCAGGTGACCAACACACTCTTGAATGTCGGGATGTGCACTGCAGTGCACCCTTGAAAGTCGGGAAGTGCACTACAGTGCACCCTTGAATGGAGGATTTGGCACTACAACCCAGTTAGTCCCTTTAGAGGCTGTGTTGGTGAGTCAATAAGTGATATAACATATACTTCAAACCTTGGAAATATCATAATAGAAGCCCTGAATGAATTGTGCTTCTCTTAGGGCATATAACAACTGAAATATGAGGGGATGATAGACCCTATTTCATTGGTCCTGGGGATGATGTCTAGTTTGAACAGGTCATGGGATGATGCCCAAATTGACCTATAACAACCCTGTTCACACAATAGCATCTTCAGCAGCAACTTCAAAGAGCGGAAGAACTTACCTCTAGCACCCTTCAAAAATATCCTTTCTACTTCAGAGTATGACACAAACTGATCAATGGAAAATTCAGCCACAATCATCCCAAGACACGATCGATCCAATGATCTATCATATGGGTGATTGGATTGCTTGTCTTTTATAATTGATGTATTAATTGAGGAGTCCACTGAGTGACTGCGTTGTCCTTCAAGAAGCTATTGAATTTAGTCAATCGAGACAACCACTCATGTAAATCGGTTGCAAAGGACATAAAGAAAATCTCGTGAAATTATGTATAGATATACCTCTGAACCCACTTTTCAATAGATAGTTTGGAACTTCGATTCTCTTGGATCATGAATTCACAAATATTTCTATCTATCCAATCTTGCAATTCATTCTGCGTAGGATGCCACAACATTAAATCTCCCTCAAAACGATCCTAGTGCTGACAATGGAACCATTTATTTTCTTGAGGGGTCCTAACCGATGGTTCATATTTTATCACGCAACCAACAAACCCTCTAAATACTAGCCCTTTTGGCAATGACCTGCTTGTGCAGATCAAAATATCACCCCAAGAAGTATGGGTGGGTGGTTGAACTAGGTTTCCACACCTTGAGGAAGAAATTGATGTGGTGGCCCTAAACAGATTTATAATAGAACTTATTGCAGATTGGAAATATATGTGTGCATATATATATCAACACTTATCGAATCTGCTCAGTCACAAACATAATTAATGCATATAACAGATGTATGGCAGATCAAATTCATCGCATATATATATATATATATATATATATATATATATATATATATATATACATATATATATATATATATATATATATATCTATATATATATATATATATATATATATATATATATATATATATATATATATATATATATATATATATATATATATAATGGACCCAAATATTCACCATGCACAATAACTTAAGCAAATTAATACATTCAACCATCAACAGATATTCATGCGCAGATCCAATTGATCATAATAGAAGTAAAACTACCTCAAAGAAATTACATAGTAAAGAGATAGCTCAAATATCGAACATATGACACATTTGGTTCACCAAAATAGTCCTTGTATTAGATTCAAAATAGTTCAGTAAAGTCAGACTTTCCCTTACAATTACCCTTCCATGCACAAAGCCAATGGTGTTTGCACATAGCCACGACTAGGTCTCCACACACATAGCCAACATGAGCTTTTCTACCCAACCAAGACTTAAAAAATGTATCACAGAAGCATAAACACTTACTTATATCAAAACATCATATCTCTTACTAGACTCGATCTATCTATATTTATATTCATCCAGTGCACAGATACTATGGTCTCAAACCATGGTTTGAGGCCCACATTTTACCCTTACAACCCATTTACCTAAAACAGGGACCTTGACCTACCCCAAGTCCACTTTACCTTTCCATGCAGTGTGCATATGCAAAAATACATACAAAAAGTTACTCAAATTCACCCCAGGAGACCCCGATCCAACAAGTATCCTGAATTCTTATTATATTATAGTGAACCCTCTTTGGGGATATAAATTCTATATCTATTAGAGATGATCATATAATACATGGTCACAACTGAAGCTTTTGAGGGATTGATTCTTATCCCTGTAACTAGTTAGCGGTTGAGTATCTATGAATCTAAGAATTTTCAAGAGTGTCCTCATTAAGAAAGGGGAAAAATTATGGATTTTCTAGATAAATTGATTTATTTGTTCTTAAAACACATGGTCATTGCACAAACCTTATGCATTAGCCCTTGGGGATGAGTAGTTATGAAAATTTATCAATTAGGTCATCTAAATATCCATTCCTCCATTAATATTTGTGTATGGGGTGCCAAATTGGTTAAGTTCATGGTTTTTGCCCAGGGTTTTTAGGAATTGCATGGTATTATCCCTGGAAGGCCACACAAGGCACACCATCCATAAAAAACATAATTTTATTAGGTTTTAGATTACATCCAAGTAATCGTATATAAATAACTTGATTTGGAAAGGTGTTAATGAGAAATTAAGTTAATTGCAAGTGGCTTTTTGAGATAAAAATAAGATAAAACATAGATAATAAGAGCTACACATTTGAATGTATGTAAGATCGAATATGAATTATAAAGAAAATGTGTTTCCTATGCAAGGAATTTATCCAAATAGAGAATCAAAGTGCATAATGAGGTTTGTTTAATGCACATAAAATTAAGCTTTTTAATGTTATCTGAAATATCAAATAATGTGCTTTGAGGTAATTAGGATGAGGATCATATATGTTTGAGTAAAGAGATAATATTTGAGGTCAAAAAATTAAGGCTAAGTGTTAAAGTGAAAATGAGTGTTGCACCAAGTAAGATGAACAATGTTATGCAACCATATCACAAAACAAAAGAAAATATAGATCAACGACTTGAAAATGAACCTCTTGAAGGGGGTAACCTCCTTTACATCACATAAATTAACAATTATTGGACGGTAAAAATGACAAGACCTCCTTGGTATATATAGGAGTCTAAGGGGTCACAATATAATCAGAGGCTACATAATGATAATAATGTAAGGGAAAAATAATAACAATAATAGGCTTCTATGGGGCACAAAAATAACAAAATAGGGGTTACATGGGAAAAAAAATATAATTAGGGGGTTGCACTAACAACAAAAATAAGGGGGCTACAATAATAATAACAATAAGGGGGCTACACTAGTATTATAGGGACCTAACATGCCCCTCTCCTTCAAAAAAATGTTTTCCTCAATGCTTGAGTAGTTATGGATGTGCCAATATAAAATTCACATCTTCCCATGTGGAATCTTCAATGGGTAAGTTCTTCCACTTAATGAGATACTCTGAAATTGATCGATTCCATAGTTTTCAGGTTCTTGTTTCTGTCGTTGCTTTAGGGTCCAATATGATTTTTCCTTCTTCATCAAGCTCTGGAAGTACTATTTGAATTGGGATCTTTTCACCAATAACCTTATTTAGGCATGAAACATGGAAAAATGGCTGTATTCAGGAAGATGCGGGAAAATCCAATTTGTATGCCATAGTACCAATATTTTGCAACACGTTGTAAGGACCATAATACTTGGGTGATAATTTTTATATTTATTAGATTTCTTGAGGTACATTTGCCTTAAAAATACCGATTTGCCTACAACAAAACTTCTTTTACTGCGATGTTGATATGTCTGTTGTTTCATTCGATTCTGTGTCATAGTGAGGTTATCATTTAAGAGTTGGAGAACTTGTTTTTTTTGCTTGATGTGATCTTCCACTACTTGAACATTATAATTTTCTCTTAAATATAATGAGAGGGTGGATGATATCCATAAAGTGCCATAAATGGGGTCATTTTTTCTACAATATGGAAGGAAGTGTTATACTACCATTTAGCCAAAGGTAACCGCCTGACCCATTGTATTTTTTATAAGATATGATGAAACTAAGATACCCTTCCAAACATGCATTCACCATATCAATTTTCCCCTCGAATTAAGGATGCTAAGATGAGCTATGAGCTAATTGATTACCAAGAAAGGAAATAATTTCGTCTAAAAAATTCTAGTGAAAATGGGATCTCTGTCACTTACAATAATATTTGGGTTTTCATATAGCTTTTGAATTGCTTCCATAAATGCAATAGAAATTGTACTAGCTTTGAAAGGATGTGATAATGCACAAAACTATGCATACTTGGTAAGTCTATCAACTAACAACATGAAGAAACTATTTCCTTCATACATAGGTAAACTAGTGATAAAATCCATTGAGACCTCCTCCCAACGCTGACGTGGAATGGATAAAGGTTGTAATAGACCTAGGGTATTAATTATATCGGCTATATTTTCTTGACAAACCAACCATTTTGCAACAAACTTCTAAATATCATATTTAAGGCCATCCCAAAAAAAATCCTTCTTGGCCCTCTTATAAGTTTTTAAAAATACTTAGTGTCCTCCTAAGGGTGGGTGGGGGGTGTGAAATTCCCAAAATAATATTTTGTTTGAGTTGTGAATTATTACAAATATATAAGTGATATTTTACCATAATGGAACATTTTTCGAAATAATTGTATCAGATGTAATGCGATATTGCTGCAAATTTTGAATGATTGTCCACACATCTTTGCCATTCTTCCATTCATCCCTTGCTTCAATTATCCAATCATGTTTGGTAATAGAAATGGCATAGATAAATTCTTCCACGTCCTCATCATTTTTAAAGAGTGCATCTACAACAAAACTTTGATTCCATTTTTTGTAGATGATTTCAAACACTGAACCCAACATCTTTGTGACTCTTTTCTTGTTCTCTTATGAAGATAATATTTTGTCCAAAAATTATTTAAGACTATCGTGATATGTTTTTACCTTGAAGTGTCTTCCCATTAGGTAAGGTCATAGTTGCTTCAGTGCATGTATTAATTCCAACATTTCCTTCTCATAACTAGGTTTGTGTAAATACTTTCCCTTGATTCGGTGAATTTAAAAAGAAATGGTGTTGGGTGTGGAGCCTCATTATCTTCCTAATTGTTCAGAGATATTTTGTCTTAGGTTTGTTAGATCCCCATTTCTGGCAGGGTAACAATGCTTCCCATTTAGTTTTCATTAGGGGGGTCGAGGGGGAGACATAATTTTTTATGAGCCCCCCTGGTGGGGGTTCGGGGGCAATGCCCATGAAGCTAAAAATAGTTGAAAATTTGACTTGTAAAATATTGTAATTTCATTGTCAATATGGATTATTTATTGGGTGGATGGTCCAATAATAGAAGTTATGTTAATTTAGGGATTTTTTCCCCAAAAGTAAACCATCAACTTATATGAGCGAATTCTATTGTAGTTATGTATGATTATTATTTTGGGAAAGAAAGAGAGAGCAAAATGGTGTGAGAGCGAAGATGAAATTACAATGGATTTTCTATAGTTTTGATCTCCTAATTTTTTCAAATAATATAAAAGGAAGGACTAGGTGTTCCTTTATGGAAATAGCCCAAATTTGGTGAGCCACGTATGTTTGTGTCTCTCTTATTTTATGTGTTTCTTTATTTGTGTTTCTGTTATATTTTGTGTAGTTCATTGATCCGTTAATTAATTTTTAAGAATTGGTGTCATAGCCAAAGTTATATTTGGTTGATACACTTGCAAGAAACAAGGGTTCCTTGTTCGAGTAGGAGTAATGGAAGAATATGGTAGGTTTAGGCTCGATAAATTTAATGTCCAAAACTATGAGTTATGGAAGATGCACATGGAGTATTAACTGCACAATAAATAGTTGTACCTACCATTGAGCGGAAAATAAAATAATTTGATGATTATGACCAACAGAGAATGGGATCTTCTCCAAAAAAAAGGTACTAGGAACAATACAACTTTGTCTCGAAGCATCGGTGGATTTCAACATTTCAAAGGAAACAAAAACATAAGGTTGAATGAAATCATTGGCAATACTATATGAAAAACCCTCGGCCTTAAATAAGGTATTTCCTATGAAGCATCTATTTAATATGAATACATAACAGTTTGGATATGTTGCTGATAATATAAATGAATTTAACATGGGTACTAGTCAATTAAGTTTTGTAGGGGTAAATTTTGATGATGAAGTTAGGGATTTTTTTTTGTGCTCATTTCCAAAAATTTGGAATGGATTAGTTATGGCTATTATTAAGTCTATCTCTACATATAGTACTTTAAAGTTTGATGATGTTTTCGGTGTCATTTTTACTAAGGAAATGTGACAGAAAAGCTCTAGTGGGACATTAGGTAATGCTTTGACTGCAGATACCAGGGGAAGAAAAATGGAAAGAGGAAGCAGCCCAAGAAATTTATTATGGTTTTTTGGTTCAGATTTATCATCTTGTCCTGATGATGAGCCACACTAGCTGGTTCAAAACCCGTCGGCAAAAATTCCCTACATGTGATTTTCACCGAAAGAATTTCTTACACATTTTATGGATCACAGAAGAAAAATTCCCAATCCAAATCCATATCAGGCATAATGTATTGGAAGTGTGGGAAGAAAGAGCACCCGGAGAAAGACTGCAAATATCAGAAAGGAAAAGAAGGAGATGGAAAACAAGAGAAAATTCCTGAAACAAATGTGACGGGTGATGTGTTTCACGATGCTTTGATTACTTCATTAGAAAATATTATTGTTTCCTAGGTGATAGATTTAGGGGCTCCATTCCATGATACATGTGATAGGAAACATTTTCATTACTATGTTTAACGATATTCCAGACATGCTCGTTTGAGTGATGATAAACCTGTAAATCATTAAAATAGGTAAGGTTTCTATAAAGAAAAAAAATGGAAACCAATGGCTATTGTAGGAGGTAAGGCATTTTATAGATCTGAATAAAAATATAATTTCAACGAGGAAGTTAGGTGGTGAAGGCTGTGTAACTACATTCACAGGCAAAACCTTGAAGGTCACTAAAGGAGACATGATAATAAGAAAAGGAGAAAAGGTTGGTCCATTGTATTTATAATTTTTTTAATTCCTTAATCCATTGGAAATACTAAGAGGGGGGTTGAATCAGTATTAATTTCAATTAGTATTATTACTAATATTTCATAGAATTATTTAATCCTCAATTATTATCAATGTTTGTACAATGATAGCAGTAAACAAAAAGAACACCAATGAACACAGTTTTTAAGGTGGAAACCCCCTTCGAGACAAAAACCACCTAAATGCTTTCCTAATAACTCTTTAATATTCAACTCCAATTGAAAAGAAATCTCCCACTTCCTAGAATCTAGAAAATTATTTTTCTCCATCTCCCACTGGATGTATGCTCCAACATTCGAGATTCTTCAGTAGCCAACTAAACGGATGCCCCAACACCCAATGAGCTACAACTCAACCTAGCACCACCCTAACACCGTCAATTTTTCACAGTATTGAACCTGTTGGTTGCTTCATGCACCAGCCTAGCACCACCCTACCACCCTATAGAATAATAAAATAATAATGGACTCACGTACCAGGGAAAATGGTTGACTTTACAATGATATAGAATGATGTAGAAGAATAAGATACACTAGAACATAACCCCAACTATGAAACAACCACCTAATGATGATCCTAGATCTCTCGACACCGCCTCTTCAAATCTTAGTAGATAGACACCTGTACAACTTTTACAATGACTCTTTTACAATGACTCAGTACAATGATACCTTTACAATGATTGTATGGAGTGTTGCCCACTTGAATACTTCATGTGGTGAACTTCTTGTTGTTGTTATGCACCTTGATTATTGCTCTTGTCATGCAACCATTTCTCACTCTTCAGAACATTAGATCATGCATTGAGTCTTATCTTGATGAATATATAATACCTACAAAAATACTTCAAGGAAATACCCATGACATGATAATAGAAAAAACTACCTTATCCTATAGAGCATATGTCAGTGCTAAATAAAAAGAAAAAGTTAGAATACAAAGAACATAATGAAATTAAGAGATGAACATGCATATATATAGGAAACACTTACTTGGAGCCTACCTCTACTGCATCATTTTTCTGCACCTTGGTTTGCTTTGCTGCCCTAGAAAGTCTGGTCCTTTGCAGCCCTTGACATCACATGATTTAGATTTTTCCTGCCTTCTAGGAGCTTGATATTGAATCTGATGTATCGATGTGATTTCAGACCCCAATATGTAATCTTAAGTCCTATAGTAGTCCTCTGAGTCTTCTTTCCAATTCCATAGATTTCGATTCTTCAAGGAAAAGTTATGCCCAATCTCTCACAATGACCTAATTATGGACTGGTTCAGTAGAAAGAACTTGTATGATGTGCCACATGTCACTATATCATCCTTCGGCTGTGAAAATGACACACTGAAAACTACACTCTATTCACTATCTGCCACATCTTACATAATTCCAATCCACTTCTGAGAGACAGAGTTGTGACGATTTTCTCAAGGTCACCTCTTTGAGATGAAATTCGGAAGCCTGCAAAAACCCTAACTTCCACAGATCATATCTCTAAAAATATAGCGAACCAATATCTAAAATTCAGACACGAGCTTCATCAAGATTTCGCCCAAGTGATTTTTTGTTTCAGCATTTGAAGCTTCGCAAAAAAAAAATTATAGCAAAAATACCACGTTGGCCTGTTTTTAGTAGAGAAATCATTACATGAGGAGGATATGAGCGTCACAATTTATATAAATGCTTAGGTTGAGAGGGTCTTCAACAGGTGAACGTTGGAGGGATTTTAGGAGCTTAAGAAATTATTAATTATTTACTATTCGATGACCACAACCAATGATTAGTATGATTCCACAACCCCATTGAGTTTTAGCCAACTAACTAGGATTACTAACTTCGAACATGAATATCTCTCAAACCATGAAGAATTACATGGCATGCCATATATAAACGGAAACATATCGACAGGTAGAAACCATCCCACATATCCTCGACTCAGAATAGAGTAAGTTTTCAAGTCAAAATTCCCAACTCGGATTAGGGTAGCCCCTGGTGCTGCTTGGGTTGACATCATTGACAACTGCTGATCAACAATCTCCCCCTTTGGCATTGATGGAAACAAAAGTACTCCCCCTGTGATCATGACAAATCTTCTGAAAAAATTCTCTCCCCATTTGACATTAATGGAAAAGGGTAACCCCCCCTCGGCCCCCCCTGAAACACAACCATCCTGCTGACCTATACACACTTCCACTCCCCCTTTATTTTCTGAATAAGGAAAATTTAATGAGAACTTGGGAGAATCCAAAGCTCCTCAGGAAGATACTCAAATGCTTCACGAGGTAAAGGTTAGTGAAGAAATCGGCGATTTTTTGATGCAAACCTACTACAATATGTAAGAATAATGTTGCAGAAAGGGAGTTATTAATACTTAATAACGATCCCCTTTATTTGTAATGGAGATTAACTGCGGAGGGTAGACACATACATACATACTTACGTGATCAACAATGGAGTGTTTATCATATATGCAGACTTAAAAAAATATCCAAAACAACGCACAAAAAAAATGAAATGCAAACCCACAGAATTATTCCCAGAGGGCCCCACCGTAATCTCTAACCAATCAACGGACAATCACACTTTGCATTCCTTGCGACTTAACCTTGAAATGTTAAGCGCTAAAACTTAAGTTCTACATAATGCGATGTTGCGTTGCATCGACACGTGGCTTCCCGCACGTGGCATCTTAAAACTTTTAATTTACTTCGTGATAGTCCTTAGCGCTAACTGTTATAAACTATGATTTGTGATTGCCACTCCAATCTCCACCATTCGATCTCGGATGAATCCGATAGTTAACGCTACACCTCCGTTGTACCACTTCACATCGCAAATAAAATTCATTAACTTGCGAACTAGAATATAAAACTTATCTTTGGTGATGTGTGATATCTCTCCACCTATGATGTGGTCCTCCACTATTGATCGGTTGGATCCAATGGTCCTCGTCGCGCCTACAAGTCTGATTAATATACTCTACGGTCAACAAAATATTATATTCAATAAAGGAAATTTAAGGTTAATGCCTCGATGCACCTACAATCTGATTGTTGTTATCGATGTGCATCTTTAAGATAAGCATTCGACTTCAATAAAGATTCAAAGAATTAATTTAAAAAATGGACTGTGATTAACCACCAAAACACTTAGACATTATTTGGAAAAGAAATGCGATTTCAAAGATAGAGATCCCGATCAAAACACAAAACACTTAGATAATATGGAAAATGGAAAACATAGAGCCAAGCCCTCTAACGATTGGTTTTTACGTTCACTTACATTTTTTTATCTCTCCTTTCTCTCTACGGATGGCAGAACCCCATAATGGTGGATTTGGTTTCATTTTATCATTATCCAAAATCCCCATATGGTTGGGAAACTGTCATTTAGTTTCCAAAATAGTTTAATCAAATTATTCATCTAAATCATTAACTAATTCTAAATGAACCATTCCTTTACCATGCAAATTACATTGGCTGAGTTAGAAAAAATTAAACTTAAAAAAAATGTGTTGAAACAAAGAAAGACAAAGTCTTGAAATTCTTAAGATTGTTAGCCCTCTTTCCAAGGCAGAACATGTGACCAAATTTGCCACATTGTTGGCTCTACCTTAATGCTCTTGCATCAGGCTCCCGGGGTAAATTTAATTCATGGCTCCTGTCCATGAGCTCTTCAATAGAATACCCTGCATCCTGAATTTGGGAAGCATCCAACCAAGAACAGTCCTCCAAAAGATGGTCCTTCCATTTGACCAGATACTTTAGATATTCTTTGTTGCATGTCTTCTTGGCCACCTGTGTGTGTCCAAAATCTATTTAGTTTCCAAAGGATGTGCTAGAGAAATTTATTTAATCCATGCTTTCTCTTCATCCTGGGTGTCCCGTGTTTGTCTCTCTGAACTTTATCCTTCATCAACAATACTATATGGGTACAAATCTGCCACATTAAATATGGGTGAGATTCCTACACCTGGAGGTAACTGCAACTCATAAGCAATTGAAGAAAACTTCTGAATAATTCTACAAGGCCTGATATTTTTCATATTTAATTTGTTATATTTTCCTTTAGGATATCTCTCCTTACACAAATGTGCCAGTACTAAGTCTCCTCCTTCGAACTATGGATAGTAAGTAGAACTGAAATTTAGATTGGTGTCTAACTTCTTCTACAATGTTAGCCAGAAATGGACTGTGAAATTTACATCCCTATCCGAGATGATGGACTTCGGCAAGCCATGTAATCTGACTATATTTTTAAAGAACAAATGTGCTATAGTGTGGCATCACTTTTCTTTCTGTATAGAATGTGTTGGGCTCGAATTGAGGTATGATTTCACCCTATAAATACTTCAAATTATGTCACAATTTTGGGAATTCTTCCTCATCTTTACAATAAAGAAAGAAAACATTTATGAAAACTAGAGCAATAGGGCTAATGACAAAAGGGATGTTTCTACAACAGAAAATTGACTTTTTGGATCTCTGTATGCAGGAAGGCAGAGTAGCTAAACCAATGGTAAACGAAAAAAAAACTGACATACACAAACGTATGGGATCTTATTAACTCCTAGAAGCTGACAGAAGGGAGACAACCAGATTCAAGCTCAAAAACTCAAGCAACAGCCACATGCAGTGGGCTGTCGTTTGGAAAATACTTCCTCAATGCGTGAAATTTCCTTTAAAAGGACTGGGGATGAACTAGATAGGGAGTCAAGTTGAATAGGAATTTTCCCTCTATAATCAGCGCATCAAGATAGAGCTGTCATATTGTATTCCTATATTATATTTTGAGTTTTGATGTTTTGAACAATTACCTTTTAAGGTTTTCATAGCGCTAAAACTTCTATTGGTCTGGGTCCAAGCCCCGAGAGTTTCCTCACCAATTTCGTGCTGTGCATTAGTTATAGGATCCATGTTCGATTATCTGACGTGGTTGTAACATACTTTTCTACTCAATAAAGTTACAGTTTTTATTCATTCAGAATAGTTTAGCATTTGTATTTCTTGATTCAGAATAATCACATTTCATATTTCCTGGTTTATAATAATACTTCATTAGCAGTAGAGGTTTTCAATTTCTTCCAATGCCTTTGCAGTCAATTTACAAATCGTAAGATAATTATTGCTCGATGTTACTTGCCTTTGTTGATTACATTGTTATGTCAGCACAGTAAAGCATCCAGTTATTCATTAATGTCAATGAGTTAGTTTACAAAGGGAATTCCATTGCAAAATTACATAAGTGATTGTTGTTCGATTCATTTATATTGATTCACTTAGATTGCTTCACTTATATTGTTGTTCAATTCATTTAGATTGCTTCACTTAGATTGTTGTTCAATTCATTTATATGTTTGTGCAATTCAATTAGATTGCGGTTCAATTCATTAAGTTTGTTGTTCCAACTGTTATTTTGTTGTTCAATCATAGGATTGACAGAGTAATTAGCCATAACCTACCAAAACCATTCCTCATTAAGCTGATTGAATTCAGAAGGCTAGATAATCCTTTCTCGTAAACAACATAGAGTATCTATTAGTCGATCTCACTTGCATATATTGTACCAACACTCTGGAAATAAGAAGACTTACCTTGGGTTGATAATTAAATGAGAAGCACTAAGGTTTCCTATAATATGCCACCTCTGTGACACCAAAATTTTTGGTGTCATTGCCAGTGAGAGTGTTAAGAGTGATATCCTTTATTTATCTTTCTCCATTGCTGTGAATAATTGGGCATTGAAAATAGGAGGTAAGAACCTACGTATTGACAAGCAACATGCTTGCCCTCTAGCCCACTTTCCAGCAAATCGTGCAAAGACCAGTAGAATAAGTGCTCTTGTTTTATGAATAGAAAGAAAGATATAGAAACAATTAGAGATCATTCACAAAAATCCTCACAAGCCAAAGGACCGGTGATCCTTGGAAGAACAACATATATAGATGAAATAATTAAGAAAGGTGAATCTCAGGCATCTATAGGACCCATAACTATTTCCATTCAAAGTCCTATCACACTCCCTCAAGCCGCAGCCTCACCATCTGTAGCCTACGCCGAGATTCACGGTGAAACAAAAGGATCTGAGAAAAGCCTTCAAACTGTCGATCATATAGGCACTGACCCTTCGAGAGAGGGAGGTTCTTGCAATTTACAAGAAGGGGAAGGAGAAACCAGTAGCATAATTCAAATAGAAGCTCCAGAACCTAAATCACTTGAAAGAGTGGTCGAGACAGAGGTCCTCAGGATCCCAGATCAGGGAAGTGCTGTAAAGCCTCCACCGCATTCGCCTCCCAAACCCCTCCAGATCACTTCTCCAGAACAATAAATCCCTCAATATTTCTGGCACCTCTTTGAAAAATTGGTGAATAATCAAAATCAAAATCAGAGGCAGACATCAACATTGGAATACCCCATTGTTGATCAAGCTGTAAACACCCCGATGAAATCCATTCCCTTGCACAACATTCCCACTTTCCATGGTTTGACTACAGAATATCTTGATGCATTCCTATTTGAATTTGATGTCTTATGTAGGGGGTATGACTAAACCACTGATCCTCAGAAGCTGAAACTATTCCCCTCTACCTTAAAAGGAACAACACTACGCTGGTTCATGGGACTAGGTGGGGGAACCATCTATAATTGGGACGAAATGAACAATTTCCTTAACAAATACCAAGAGTGTTGCTGAACCTGAGACCTAAAAGATGAAATCTTCAATATGTCTGCAAAATACAATGAAACATTAGAAGAGTATGTAGAAATATTTCAATACAATTTACAAAGGTCTCCATATACCATGCTATCCAAGGACATCTTAAAAGACACAATGATTAAAGGAATGAAAGAATAATGGGTGGAAACGCTTAACATAATGGGGAAAGGAGATATTTACCCGGAAGAATATGATGAGATCATTTCCCTGTGTATTAGATGCTCTTGGGGTAGTGCGCATAGTCAGCCAATTGGGCGTGATTCTATAAAAAAATATCTCAAGTAGTCAAATAGCAACGTAACTAGAGCAGAATTTGGAAATATTTTGGAAGATTTCAAAACTGACATGTTGGGTACTTTGACAACACAGCTTGATGTTTTACAAGCCAAGCAGAAACACGCTATAACAGAACAGAACTTGGCCGTATTTTTCCCAAGATGTCGGAGGAAGCACAACCAGAGGGAATGTCCTTTAGACATGGTTCAGACTTGTGCCATATTCACCAAGGATCATACCATGGACCAATGTCCTTCACTTCCTGGGTTGAAATTAATTTACAAGGAAGCATAGGAAGAGACAGCACCAGTCTATTTAATGAATCAACATTGCCAATGGCAAGCACGAATAGGTATAGCACAAGACTTGCCTCAGTTATTTTCTTCTTTGTAGTTTAACCAGAAAAACCCTGCAACAACTTGGCAGACTCAAAATCCTTTTTCTGCTTGGCAAAACTAGTCACTTCCTATGCCACCCTGGCCTACAAAACCTTCATCAGGGAGTAATTGGCCGAAATTTCCTTGTTCTCCCCCTTATTAGAAAAATGTTCCATATCAAACCCAGTGACCAAACCCCCCTCCTCAAAACACTAATCGGAACTGGTAGCTTCCCATGGGAATGACCAACCTACCAATGGGAGTAGGGACCCAAAATCAACCTATGCTACGAGCACCATAGCCAGTCCAGCACAACCCGCATCCTGTCATGCGTCCTTAATTTCCAGCTCAACCCAATCATAATCCCAACAACAAACCATTTCAACTAATTCAGATCATAGAAAATCCAAATTCTGACAATGAACAAAAGCAGTGCAACGAGCTAAGGCTAAGATCAGGATGCACTATCTTACCTTTAGAAGCCACAACTCCACCTCAGCCTTGAATTTCAACCTCAACAGAACCTAGCCAAAAAAATATAACAGAAATAGGGATAGGCAAAGATAAAGAAATGGTTGATCAATGAGGGCCTGAAGAACTTCAGATGTCTCCACCTCTATTCCCGGAAAGGTTAACTGTGCCCAAACCAATAATCTCTCCAGACTTTGACATCTTGGGAGAGTTGAGAAACATATGTATCAAAATTCATCTTCTCCAGACTATCCAAGACATTCCCATCTATGCAAAGATAATTAAGGAGCTATGTGGGAAAAATCAAGTAAAAAGAACAAAGGCTACACCCACCGTTCATGTGTTAGGGGCGCTATCTGACTTGTTACTAGGTAGGGAACCACCTGAGAAATATGAAGACCCGGGAAATCCCATTGTGACTGTACAAATCTCTGGCCACTCATTTCCAAACACATTGGTCGACCTAGGAGAAGCCATTACCATCCTAACTTTAGGGGCTTGCAAAAAACTGGGCATATCAGCTTTAGAACCTATGGCTACACTGCTGGAACTGGTTGACATGTCTGTTATCAAACCAAAAGGAATAGTGTAGGACATCCTGGTCTCTGTGGACTCATGGGAATACCCAACTGATTTTTTAGTTATTAATCCAAAGAACCGAGTGGACGGGCACCCATTGATTCTTGGGCGGCCTTGGCTCGCCACAGCAAACGCTTACATAGGCTGCCAAGCAGGTAGCATGAGTATCACTAAAGGAGATTCCATAAAAAAAATCATTATTTATTCGCCTACCAAACCAAGCTTACTCATGATAAAAATTTACAAGCATCCATGTACATATTGGGAGCAAAACATTCATCCACCTATGACACTAGTAGAAGCTCTCGAATTTAAGGATCAAATTGAAGATGATGTAATCAATAAATTTATGAATTAGTCACCCACAGCTGGAAATTTAAAATGCCAAATGTTGAAAACAGTCCTTGAAAATGAAGATCAAGAGGATCCTGTGACAAACCTTGAGGATAGGTATATTCCCACAACTATTGTACGTAACAGCATACCTATTGAGATTGAGCTGGGAAAGGTTATGAATATTAATGGCAATTTGGATGGTGATAAAAAACAAAAGCTCATAAAAATCCTTCGGAAGTATCAAGGGCCATTTGCTTGGGATTACCAAGACATGAAGGGTTTAGACCCACAACTATGCACCCACCACATCTATACTGATAAGGAAGCACATTCCATTAGACAACCTCAGCGAAGGCTAAACCCGCATTTAAAAGATATTGATAAAGAGGAGCTGCAAACTCTGTTAGATGTAAATTTTATTTATCCTATTTCAGACAAAAAATGGGTCTCCCCTCTGGTAGTCATCCCTAAAAAGAATGGGAAATGGAGAATTTGTGTAGATTACAGAGAATTGAATAAGGCAACACAGAAAGACCATTTCCCCCTTCCCTTTATTGACCAAGTCCTTGACACATTGGCAGGGAAATGGTTCTTTTCCTTCCTTGATGAGTTTAGTGGTTACAATCAAATCCAAATAGCTCCCGAAGATCAGGAAAAGACAACTTTTACTTGCCCATGGGGTACCTTTGCTTACATAGTTTTACCATTCGGATTATGTAATGCCCCAGCAACATTTTAGAGAGCTATAATTAGCATTTTTTCTGACTTAATAAATGAAGGGCTTGAAATCTATATGGATGAATTCACACCATATGGGGAGAACTTTGATCGAGAATTAGAAACACTAGAAAAGGTGTTGGAGTGATGTATTGCTTCTAGGCTATGTCTAAGCAATGCAAAATGTCACATGATGATGACAGATGGAGTGATCCTAGGTCACTACCTTTCTGTAGCTGGAATACAGGTAGATCCGGCTAAGATAGAGGTAATCATTCTATTAGCTACACCTCGTACACAAACAAAGGTACGCAGTTTTTTGGGGTATGCAGGATATTAGCACAGATTTATAAAGAATTTCTCACAAATAGTTTCACCTTTGTATGCATTAACTGGGAAAGCTAAATTCCATTGGACAGATAAATGTGACACTGATTTTCATATTTGAACAAACTGGTCTCAACAACACCAATCCTACGAGGACCCAGCTGGAAACTGCCTTTTCACATCTCTTAAAATGCCTCCGACACAGCAATAGGAGAAGTCCTTGGCCAAGAAGAAGACATAAAACCTTATGCCATTCATTATATCAGCAAAAACCTCACTCTTGCCGAACTAAATTATACTATGACTGAGAAAGAGTTCCTAGTTGTCATTTATGCTATTAAAAAATTTAGGCACCATATAACTGGCTATCAAGTACTCCTATATATTGATCACTCTACTATTATATATTTAGCCAATAAACCGATCACGAATGGGGGAATAACTCGTTGGTTATTGCTATTGCGGGAATTCAATATAACAATCAAATATCGCTCGGTAAAAGAAAATTTGGTCACAGACTTCCCGTCTAGGGTTCCCAAGATGGATGACATGCTATCAATCGATGATCAGTTCCTCGATGAACATTTGTTTGCGGTAGCAGTAAAAGCACCATGGTATGCAAACATCAAAAATTATTTGGAAGTAGGGAAACTGCCCACACATTTAACATCAAAATAATGAAAACTGATTGTACAATGCAGTGCAAGAATCTCTTAGATCGGTGGCTACCTCTTCCATACAGCGGCTGACATGAACATATGCAGATGTATAAGAGAAGATGAAATCTATGACATCTTACGAGCATGCCACGATGAACCTTGTGGCGGCCATTTCGCAGAACGGGGCATAAAGTGTTGCAATTAGGCTATTATTGGCCCACAATTTTTAAAGACGCAAAGAAATATGTCCAGGACTGCGATAGCTGCCAAACGATGGGCCGGCTAGGCCAAGATGATGAAATGCAACTACAACCACAATTAGTGGTAGAACCATTCGAACAATGGGCACTGGATTTCATTGGGCAATTCAACCCACCATCCAACCAGAAAGTCCACATATTGGTTGCCACAGATTATGTAACCAAATGGGTAGAAGCAGTGGCCTTGAAAAGAGCCACGGAGGAATCAATGATTAAGTTTATTTTTGAACTGTTTGTACGATACGGTTTTCCACGGGAAGTGATAACCGATGGGGGGGCACAATTAATAGGTAATAAAATTACAGCCACCTTAATAAATCACCATATCACCCACAGAGTTGTGTTTCCTTACCACCTGCAAGAAAATGGGCAAGTCGAAAGCACCAACAAAGTCTTGGAAGAAATCCTTACCAAAACTGTATCAACACACCACCAGGACTGGGTCACTAGATTACCACAAGCCTTATGGGCTTATTGTACAACTTGGTGAAATACCACTGGATACTCACCATTTCAGCTAGTATTTGGGAGAGAATGTATAATCCCTGTTGAATTCGAAATCAAAACTCTGAGAACATCCCAGCAGGTAGGATTGGAATTAATAGAAGCCCAAGCTGGAAGACTCCAACAAATAAATGGATTAGACAAAATACTACTACTAGCCCTGCAATGCACAATGATCATCCAAAAAAAATGAGCGAAGTGGCATGATAACCTTATCAATAAGAAGGTATTTCAAAAAGGAGATTGGGCCCTCCTTTATGACTCAAGATTCGAAGATTTTTCAGGAAAACTACAAACAAGGTGGCTTGGTCCATATGAGATTCAGTAAGTACAAAACAATGGCACACTCACCTTGACCACCATAAATGGGTCTGGTTCAACATTTCTATTTAATGGACATAGAGTGTGCCTCTATCACAAACCTCTCACGAAAGAATATTTCTACCAACAGGTACGAAACGATCCCACCATCCAAGTTTTGGCACAAGGGGG
This sequence comes from Pinus albicaulis, assembly GCA_034641835.2. Lineage (NCBI taxonomy): Eukaryota > Viridiplantae > Streptophyta > Pinopsida > Pinales > Pinaceae > Pinus > Pinus albicaulis. The sequence goes on along the minus strand of CM076571.1, from coordinate 604,424,330 downwards.
TGACAAACCCACAAATTCAAGTACATGAGAGGTTTGCTAGCATCATTTGTAAATAATGTATATAAATGTCTTATTTTGTTGTACATTATTTATACTTGCAATTTTTTTCTTCTTCTTTTCTCCCATCCTCTTGTGAGTTGCGTTCTTATTTTTCTTGTTGTCCAATCCTCGAACAACTGTTGTTCAATCTTTCAATGGTTGTTGATCAATCGAATTGAACAACTGTGTTTTTGCATTCTTATGTTTCTTGTTGTTCAATCAGATTGAACAGCCATGATTTTGTGTTATTTTTCTTATTGTTCAATCCTTGAACGACTGTTGTTCAATCCTCGAACCACTGTTGTTCAATCGAATTGAACAACTGCGTTTTTGGTGTTCTTATTTTTCTTGTTGTTCAATCGAATTGAACAGTCATGTTTTTTTTTCACTCTTATGTTTCTTGTTGTTCAATCAGATTGAACAGCCATGATTTTGTGTTCTTATTTTTCTTGTTGTTCAATCCTTGAACGGTTTTTGTTCAATCCTTGAATGGCTGTTGTTCAATCGAATTGAACAACTGTATTTTTAGTGTTCTTATTTTTCCTGCTGTTCAATCAAATTGAAAAGCCACGTTTTTTTTTCACTCTTATTTTTCTTTCTATTCGAACCTTGAACGGTTGCGGTTCAATATCTGAATAGTTGTTGTTCAATCAGATTGAATAGCCATGATTTTGTGTTTTTATTTTTGTTTCGTTCCAATCCTTCAACCACTATTGTTCAATCCTTGAATGGTTGTTGTTCAATCGAATTGAACAGCTTCGTTTTTGGTATTCTTATTTTTCTTGCTGTTCAATCCTTAAACAGTTGTTGTTCTATATTTGAACGGCTCCTGTTCAATCGAATTGAACAACCGCGTTTTTTTGCACTCTAATTTTTCTTGCTTTTCAAACCTTGAACAACTGCAGTTCAATCGGATTGAGAAACCCTATTTTTGCGTTATTTTTCAATTATTGAACGGTTTTTGTTCAAGTTCAATATCTGAATAGCTGTTGTTCAATTGGATTGAACAGCCATCATTTTGTGTTTTTATTTTTCTCGATGTTCAATTATTGAACGACTGTTGTTCAATATATTAACGGCTGATGTTCCATCGGATTGAACAGCCAAGTTTTGCATTTTACTTCTCCCTGCTATTCAAATTGAATAACCTTGTTTTTTTCCATCCTATTATTCCCTTCATCCACCTAAAAGCATCTTTGAGTAGGGAATGGCAGTTGAAGAAGAAATGGAAACAATAAAAGCACCAATATGATGACTCCTTTGCACTATTATCCCTAAATAGGAATCTGAGATTGTGCACACATAAAATGAAAGGCTAAGTCATCTCCAGTTCAAATATGTTATCATACACTACATGACCTTATCATGGTATATCTTTGTACACTATTCGAGTAATATTTCCCTCCAATATGAAGGAATGGGAATAAAGGGTGTTAATTGTATTCGCATTCTTTCACTTCTTTCACCATCCCTAACTCTTAAGGAGTTAATGAGCCTCCCTTCATGTATAAAGAGAAACTATTATGTGTTCATGAAATTTTTTAAGAGGATAGGGGGTCTCATCACGAGCCAGCCTACCATGATCATAGGGATCTAACAAGTGACATGCCCACAATGGCTACCACACCAGGGTAATGACCTTCTCATCTGCTTGAAGGACATGAGGTTTCATCACGAGATGACCTGATCACTCTATTACAATCCTAATTAATGGCACTGTGACTATCTAGCTATCACACGAGCACAGTGACCTCCTTATAAATTAAGATGTTATGATTCAAAAAGAATTACTATGCTTACATGGAATTTTTCAAGAGAATATAGGGGGTCTCATCATGAGCCAACCTACCATGTTCATAAGAGCTTAGCAAGTGACATGCCCACAATAGCCACCACACCAGGGTAACGACCTTCTTAACTGCTTGAAGGACAGGAGGTCTCATCACGAGCTGGCCTAATCACTTTGCTACAACTCTGGTGAGTGGCACTATGGTTAACTGGCTACCATACCAGCATGGTTATTTCTCCACAAAATGGGCAGAATAACTATTTTTACATAAGGATCCTGGCTCATTCTTTCGAGTTAAAATAGCAACCGTATCGAGGCTATGAATGCCTGCTGGCAGCAGTGGCTCTACTTATGGTATGAAAGTATGCTTCATCAATAGCCAATTAATTTTATATACACCTTTTCTTCCACTCTTCTTCCATAAGCTATTACTCGAATTAGTGATAATTATAATATACCACAAGAATAACTAATAGAGATATGCTTACATACATGAACCTAGGGATGACAACACCAATCGTTATTTGACTCAGTCTTTCTTCCGTCATAAATTTTCATTAAATAAGGACATCATATCGTAATAATGGTTATACTATTCCCTTTCCCTTTCCAGTCACTTCCACACAAGATGTAATTATGAAAAAAAAAATCTAAAACTGACCTTTACATTACACATTCTAGTAATTACTCAACCACTTGAAGCTCGAAAGCCATGACCTGCTCCTTCACATACATAAAATCATTACCAAATTCTGACATTCCCCTGTCTACATTCATGATTGGAAAAATCTCTCCTGTACCTGAGGGCATGGGCACCTTTTATTCGATGGAGGGGGTGTAATTAATCTTAAATTGGCAAGCATGTGAAATCTTGGCACAAATCCTATTAGACACATCGATAAGACCAGAGGAACACTACAATTAAGGCATGAATTTACCTGTGTAGAACCACAATTTATCTTGCACTTGCATACAATATTCAGTCAAAACAACAGAGCCGAGGAAGAATACAATCAGAAGAAGAAAGCATATCAGCTATGGGATGAAATTCCCTTCGAAACGAGCCTGTAAACTTTCCAATTTTAGATACAGCTAGTGCCATCCTCCAGCAAGCCGGCTGGCTAGCATATGTACACTGATTACAGCGATTTGATACAAAAATTTCAATTGAGTTTCTGCAAAAGCTGCAAGAAGGAAAAACCAGAATCAAGAGTCAAATTATACCAGTCATAGAGGAAATTATTTCTGGAGTCTTCGAAATACCAACAGAGGAGAGAATGGGATCAGAAAAATATTCACATGACACTGTCCCTGTAGAGAAAAGCACAAGCATAGAAACAGTTCCTTTGACAAAAGGAGGTAGCACTGCTCCACCTAGTCGGGACTGTAATGTTCCAAAATTTTAGCCTCAAAGCTAAATGGAACATTAGAGTTAGCAGCAGCTTTAGCCTGTGAATAAATGGGTAGAAAATCCCATAAGTATCCTTAGGAGGATAAAAAAACTCCAAGTATGAAAATGGGACACTCTTTCTAGCTTAATAAAACACCTCCATGTGTGAACAGGGATAAAATCAAGCAGCTTTGACTAATTCAACAACGCAGTTGTGGAGGAGGAGGAATCCAAGGAGGAATAACGCAATTTTCGAAGGAGATGTATATTTGGATAGAGATGACCTAATTGAATGGGGCCAAGGGAAATAAAACTCATATTTTATATAAGGAAGAGGATGGCAGCATTATTCTTCAGGTCTTAGATTATTATTCATGTCTGCTCAGACTTTTGCTTCCTCTTACTGTTTAGCAGAGTAGCAGTATTGTTTAGCACCGGGTGTTCCCGAGCGGGAATCCCACCTCTTTCCTTGAGGAGCCTCTTGGGAGAGTTTTCATTCATCATTCCACATCAGGTTTTCAGCCCAAGCTTCAGCCTACTTCATCAACGCAGTTTTTTCCAGAGATTGTGCAGTGTTGTAGGGTGCAACAATGGAAGGGATTGGAGTCCTAGTTTTTGAGCTAGTTTCTCATTGGAGGAAGGTTTCCTTCACTTGAGGGATCTGTTTGGAGAGCTCTAGAGCTAATTTCAGATCTCTGGTATCAGACCACACATTTCCCATACATTCCCAGTGTTTTTCCAGCTAGGGGATGCGTTATTTTGGAGGCAGTATTTAGTGCATGGTTTGGTGGCTCTGTTGCAATGTTTCCTTTTGATTGAGAGATTCATTCTTTCATGGGAGTTAGCCCTTGAGGAATATCCATTAGACTAGAAATATTTCCATCCTTATACACTCATGTGCTTCATTGTTGTAGTGGTGATTCAGTAAATTACTCAATATCACATTTTGTATGCAGAGTGTTTGACAAGAAACCCTTGTCGGGTTATCTTGTAATTTGTATAAGGAGAATAGATTTCAATCCTTAAAGCATATTTGATTAATATATGATTAGAAATATTGTTCTCCTATTTTCTTAATGTAAACCCTCTCTTAGACTGCGCAGTCCCTTATGCAGCAACTCCGGTATTTTTTAGTCTTGGGGTTTTAACACATTTTGGCAATCCTAGGTGTGGGGGATCTGTTTAACCCACCTAGTTTGATTTGTTTAAGCTCAATTCTTGGATTTAGGTTTTATATTGATTAATTTATGGTATCCAAGGGTCAATTTTAGTATTTTATTGCAAATGTTGCTGGAAATGCAATTTTAGTGCATGATTCATGAGTTGTCCCGATTTTGGGATATTACAGTGGTATCAGAGCATGATCTCTAGATTAGCCTCTTATATCTAGCTATAAAAGAAAGGAGAGATGGACATAAGATAGAAATATTCAGTATGTGAAGGAATAAAGGAAGACAAGCTTACAAATCTTCCTCCAAAATTTATGTAGAGCTTTCAAGGAGAGCTGAAGAAGATGAGATTGGAGATGGGATATTCAAAGGAGGTTGAATATAGAACTGAATCTAGATTTGCATATGGTAAGTGTGAGAATGCAGCTACACACCATGATGCACATTGTATTCAAGTGCCCGGATCTATATTGAGATGGATGTGAGGAGGAATAATGCCTAAGAGGATGACTCTTAGTGATTTGCTGCAGAGGTATGAATCTCAAACTGAGAGGTTTAGAGATCATACTAATTTCCAAGAGAATTGCAAGATCTAGGTGGAGAAGATCAAGCAGCAGGATGCAGGTAGATTTCTTCTATCTAATTTTTCCGGATCACCCACATGTTCAGCAGGAGCTTGGGTGAAGGAGCTAGAATCCTATTGGAAGCTGCACCATATTTCTGAAGATGAAGCCATCAGAGTTGCAGTGCTGCATTTCAGAGGTAAGGCTTATGCATGGTGGATTTTTGAATCTTGTTCTTTAAATAATACAAACACTTTCTCTTATGCAAGGTTCATAGAAACATTGATGGGAAGGTTTGGTGAAAAACTTCCTAAGGCATATGAGGAAGGAAAACTTGAGAAAAAAAAACCCTTGCATGTCATAGAGGAACCCCCACTTCAGAAAATCATGGGAGAAGTTGATATCTTGCATGAAACATTGCCGGAAGCAAGACCTCCAGTTCATATTCTTGAACAAAATGGCATGGGGATCTCGTTTTCACAGGAGGATCCAACTATTGAGATGTTTCCCATACACATTGATGAATATGAGGGAAACAATGTTGTCACATCTAGAGCACATCCAGTACCTCATGCAGAGGAAGGAGGATCACATGCTCCAATAGGAGGGATTCTTGCATCTTTGCAAGGAAGTCCCCACGATCTCATACATGGAGGTCCAAGCACAATCAGTGAGTAGCATGATTGTGCAGCATTCCAGCTGGATGGAGGAGGTAGGGATGAAGAGTAGCATCATGTGATGAGAGGAACTCACCCTTCTCTATTTCAGAGAGCTACTGAAAAGAGGAGGCAGACTGTATTGTGTTGTGGAAGTAAGGGCAAGGTTGCCCAACCATATGTAAAGTCCACTCTTGACATTGATGTCTCACTACATGGAGGCATTCCATCGGGGAGGCCACCTGATCTAGAGTTGATGAAAGAAATCCTCTCCTTAGATTCACCACTCTTGGATTTTGGAGAGGTGAAGAGTTGGAGGAAGAATTTGGCATGGGGGATGTCAAAGTAGCAGGTAGCAGTATGAGGAGAGCTTCACATTCCAGATCACCAGCGGTGTCTCTTAGGAGGATTGATCCTTACTGGAGATCTCATCTCTTGGTAGAGTACTCCAAGGATCTTAGTGCATGCATGATTCTTGATGACCGAGATGGAGATGATAGATACATGGTGGATGATGTGGTCATCTATTCCTATGGCATAATCTTCTTGACTAGATCCTCTAGTCTCAAGGAGAAGCTACTACATGCAGCACATGAGGACTTCTCTTCTATGCACTTTGAGGCATATTTCCATTTTATGGAGGATTTCACTTGGTAGGGCATCTAGCATGACATATAAAAACATATGGAGAGATGCATAGCTCGGATGGTGATGAAGAGGAGGTCATAGCCACTTCCCTACTCTTTGGAGGTGAGGGAGAATTTCCAGTTGAACCATTTTAGCTCAAGATCTCAAGTACATGATGGAGGAGGTATCATATCATATTTTGTTTTGTACTTTTTTTCCTTATTTGAGCAGCATGATGTAACAAGAAGAATTATCTCTTCTTGCATATTGTATGATGATGTACTTGCAGCTACTTGTAGCATTGATTTTGGCTATCGTTTTGATGGTTTGTGGGGGAAGCCACATGATTCCTGGTGTGCACCATTGACACCATCTTGTAACTTCATGATTTCATCTTATGAGATGACTGTGGTAGCAAACAAGTGGCTATTAAAGCACTTGTTATTTCTTATTTTGATGCGGGCGAAGGATGCACTGCGCTGATTCCATGAGTGGAACTATGATTCACTCTCTGGTTGTCATTTGGCATCTTGCCTTTATTGTACCTTGCTTCTATGTATTACTGATGTGTTTTTTCTCAAGGGAATATTTTTCTGGAGAGTGAAACCAATTGGATGGCATGGCACCCATATGATAGAGCAGAAAAAGACCTGTTTGTATGGGGCATCATACAATTTGACCATCATGATCTTACTTCATGGCTTGTATGAGGAAAATATGAGGCAGCAGCAAAAGTTTTTGTTGCTGTGGTTGCACTTGGGAGAGTATGGGAAACATTCTTCCCATACTTTTCATGAAATTTCCAAAGAGAAGGAAGGAACATTCATGGTACAAGGAGGCTACCCTTAAACATTGAAGGATCATGAGAGACTTCCATGTAGGAAGAATATCTTCTCACATAGTATCATGGTGGTGGATGGCTTTGGCATGTGGAATGTCAAAGAGAGGAGTCATGGAGCCTTATTAAAAAGGCCTACAGTGCTGTCACTTGAGAGCATGTTTTTATTGATGGAGTGTCCCAAGGAGTATATGTATCCCTTCTTCTTGCAGATTTTTATGAGGGGATGCTCATGGGGGAACTTATACATGGACCTCACTTTCAGCTCACACATGATGCATGGTAAGGAAGACATTTATGTTCTTGTTGATTACCCTATTGAGTACTTGTACTTTCTCACCATATGTAAACAATGCATTGCTCCACATGTGAGCAAGATTATTTATGGGTTTCATGGTCACTTTAGGGCCAAATATTGTAATATCAATAACCCATCTCTACATGACTTTGGGAAAGTGTTGTATTACTTTGATTGTACACAGCTGGTATATATTGTAGCTTACTACTTAATAGGAGATGAGCTAACATGCATAACTGCAAATTCTTTGAAGAGCAACTTGCCACTTGATGCTCTGAATCAACAGTTGAAAATACTGCGCTGCATCCACTGGAGAGACCGTATGTATCATCCAAAATTGTACATAACCTTCAGCGATTTTTTGATTTGGATGCGATGTGGTGATGATGTGCCATTCATCTTGTATGGAATGGTTTGGGTTGACATGACTCATGAATTTGGAGGGAGAGTCCTTGGAGACTCAATCTTCTTCTTGACATTGGAGGGAAATCATGTTGCAGCCCGAGATCAACATACCCTCAACATTTATCATCAGTGGAGAGGAGGACAGGATGGGATAGGCCCTCTTGCCTATCATGTTCATTTATTTCTCACACCTACATTTTAGGAGCACAAGGTGGAGGAGGCTTTTCATGAGTTACCATGTTGCAGGGTGACTCACTTCATTTGGATGATAGCATGGGTGAGGGAGGCACCCATTCACCATGATGATCATCACTCCTACTTTTTGGAGGCCATGAGACAGCAAGAAAGTTTCCATTCACACTTTCCACCTTTGATTGATTTGGACCATTTTGTTTGCACACTTGGGAGGAAACATTGGATTACAGTTTATTTGCAAATTCTCTTGATGCAGTGATGGAGGTTATTGATGGGAGGCCACATGAGGAAGAGGGGAGAAATTTTTCTCTCCTTATACAATTTCTTGAGGACAAGCAAATATTTTGGAGGGGAGGACTATAATGTTCCAAAATTCTAGCCTCAAAGCTAAATGGAACATTAGAGTTAGCAACAGCTTTAGCTGGTGAATAAATGGGTAGAAAAGCCCATAAGTATCCTAAGGAGGATAAGAAAACTCCAATTATGAAAATGGGACACTCTTTATAGCTTAATAAAACACCTCCATGTGTGAACAGGGATAAAATCAAGCTGCTTTGACTAAGTCAACAACGCAGTTGTGGAGGAGGAGGAATCCAAGGGGGAATAACGCAGTTTTGGAGGGAGATGTATCTTTGGATAGAGATCACATAATTGAGTGGGGCCAAGGGCAAGAAAAATCATATTTTATATAAGGAAGAGAATGTCAGGATTATTCTTCAGGTATTATATTATTATTCATGTCTGCTCAGACTTTTGCTTCCTCTTGCTGTTTAGCAGAGTAGCAGTGTTGTTTAGCATCGGGTGTTCCCAAGCAGGAATCCCACCTCTTTCCTTGAGGAGCCTCTCGGGAGAAGTTGTATTCATCATTCCACATCAGGTTTTCAGGCCAAGACTCAGCCTAATTCATCAGTGCAGTTTTTTCCAGAGATTGTGCAGTGTTGCAGGGTGCAACAATGGAAGGCATTGGAGTCCCAGTTTCTGAGCTAGTTTCTCACTGGAGGAAGGTTTCCTTCACTTAAGGGATATGTTTGGAGAGCTCCAGAGATAATTTCATATCTGGGGTATCATAACACACATTTCCCATACATTCCCAGTGTTGTTCTATCTAGGGAATGCGTTATTTTGGAGGCAATATTCAGTGCATGGTTTGGTGGCTCCGTTGTAGTGTTTCCTTGTGATTGAGAGATTCATCCTTTTATGGGAGGAAGGCCTTGAGGAATTTACATCAAATGAGAAATATTTCTAGCCTTGTACACTCATGTGCTTCATTTTTGCAGTGGTGATTCAGTAAATTACTGAATATCACATTTTGTATGCAGAGTGTTTGACAGGAAACCCTTGCGGGGTTATCTTGTAATTTGTAAAAGGAGACTAGATCCCAGTACTTAAAGCATATTTGATTAATATATGAGTAGATCTATTTTTATCCTATTTTCTGAATGTAAACCCTCTCTTATACTCTACAGTCCCTTATGCAACAACTCCGGTATTTTGCAGTCTTGGGGTTTTAACGCATTTTGGCAATCCTAGGTGTGGGAGATCTGTTTAACCCACCTATTTTGACTTGTTTCAGCTCAATTCCTGGATTTAGGTTTTATATGGGATCCAAGGGTCCATTTCAATATTTTATTGCAAATGTTGCTGGAAATGTGTTTTTAGTGCATGATTCATGAGCTGTCCCGATTTTGGGATATTACAGGGACCCTCACACAAAAGTAAACTCTGAAGATCAAATAAGAAACACCATCACAAGCAACCTTGAGGTTGGAAACATCATTCCTGAAAATGGGAATACCGCTCCGCCAACACCTGCTGAAATCAGGATAGGTGAAAATTCAAATGAAAAGAAAATTAGGAAACTGAGCAGGGCCTACAGAAGATTAAAGAAAATGGTGAAATATCTGATGAAAAAACTGAAGGAGGAGAGAAGGGCCAGAAATCCAAAGAAATAAACCACCACTACAGCAACTAAAACAGAATTAGTCACCAACTTGATAAACATTGTTGAAGCCAAGATGCAAACTGACTTGACTGACATTGTTGAGTCTGAGGTACAAACCGACTTGGTAGCCACTACAGAGGATAAGGTACAAACCCATTTAATTGATATTGTTGAAGCCGAGATATAGACTAACCGAGAAGAGACTACAAAGGCTGAAATTCAGACAGAATTAGAAAACACCATTGAAACATCTACACAAACTGAGCAGGAAGTTACAGAAGAGAAGGGGACCCAAACAAAGGAAGCCCCTGCGTATACCCCCCCTGGTAGAGAAAGTTGTTTATCAAAAATTACATAATGAACTGGTGCAAGCACAACATGAGCTAGCACAATGTAGGAAGGAGATGGTGCCAGCACAAGAATACCGAGCACTACTAAAGAAATTCATATACCTCTCCTCTACAGAAGATGAAACATTTTCCCAACTCAGAGAAGAGCAGGAAAAGCTAAAAAGGGCACACGAGAAGGTGGATCAAGCCAAGAAACAAATAACTACAATTTTTTCTCTGTATAATGATGCGTTATCATGCAGAGCACCAGCAACCAACTATGCCCTATTCTTAATAGAACTATATTTTCTCTTGAAATTCAAGGCCCTCAGGGCAAGAAGGTCCACAAATTTCAGAACTATAGAATAATTTTTCCACTATTGTAATGATCAAGTTGAGCGGGTCCAACGCCTTCTATGTAAACTTTACATGCATAATTTCTTTCTAGAAGAAGACACGGACAACAATCCAAGTCCCTTTATAGGGGATGTTTAGCTCCAAGCCTTCCTCTCATTTTCTAAGAACCATATTAGGTGGGCCAAGGCCTATAATATATTCCAAATGAGAGAGCATGGCCTAGAATTGTGGGTTAGAGGGCAACCTACAAAACCCCTGCAACTCTTTATCCAACACAAAAAATTCATGCGAAGGTGAGGTGTAAGGACTAGGCTGGGGCCCATCCATAAGAAAATCATAGAAAATGGATGAGAATATTTTGAGGACATTCAAGAAGCAACCTTGGGAGCAGCTAAGAAAACATGGATGGCCTCCACGAACAACATAAAGAATAGGGAGCCATTTGGCTATAGGAATTTCAAGGTTGTTGCCTCTAGATTCCTCTCATATAGTAACCTGGTCTTTAGCATGGGGCCTGCGTGGTTAGGATGTAGATACAGAAACCCTCTCCTGTGGTATCCCCCGAGGACTATAATCACAATTATGAATTACTAGAAGGACGCACAAGCATTGCCTTTGCAATCATGAAACAAAAATAGGGTTTTAGAGCATACAAGGAAAAGGTCTACCCTTCCTACTCCTTAACACAGTTGCATCTCAACCATATGTTTGCATGAGGACATGCAATTAGCTAAGTAGGGGAGTATATTGGGCCCGAATTGAGGTATGATTTCACCCTATAAATAATTCAAATTATGTCACAATTTTGGGAATTCTTTCTCATCTTAACAATAAAGAAAGAAAAGATTTATGAAAACTAGAGCAATAGGGCTAACGACAAAAAGGGATGTTTCTACAACAAAAAATTGACTTATTGTATCTCCGTATACAGGAAGGCATAGTAGTTGAACCAATGGTAAACAGAAGACAACCAATAGACGCAAAAGTATGGGATCTCAGTAACTCCCAGAAGCTGACAGAAGGCAGAAAACTGGATTCAAGCTCAAGAACTCAAGTGACAACCACGCGCAGCGAGCCGTCGTTTGGAAAATACTTCCTCATTGCATGAAATTGCCTTTAAAAGGACTAGGGACAAACTATATAGGGAGTCAAGTCGAATAGGAATTTTCCCTCTGTAATTAGCGCATCAAGATAGAGTTGTCATATTGTATTCCTGTATTATCTTTTGAGTTTTGATGTTTTGAACCATTACCTTTTGAGGTTTTCATAGCGTTAAAACTTCAAGTTGTCTGGGCCCAACCCCTGGGAGTTTCCTCACCAATTATGTGTTGTACGTTAATTACAGGATCCATGTTCGGTTATCTGATGTGGTTGTAACATACTTTTCTACTCAATAAAGTTACAGTTTCTCTTCCTTCAGAATAGTTTAGCATCTGTATTTCTTGATTCAGAATAATTGCATTTCGTATTTCCTGGTTTATAATAATACTTCATCACCAGTAGATTTTTTTAGTTTCTTCCAATGCCTTCACAGTCAATTTACAAATCGTAAGATAATTATTTCTCGATGTTACTTGTCTTTGTGGATTACATTGTTCTCTCAGCACAGTAAAGCATCCAATTATTGATTAATGTCAATGACTTAGTTTAAAAAGAGAATTCCATTAAGAAATTAAAAAAGTGATTGTTGTTCGATTCATTTAGATTGCCTCACTTATATTGTTGTTCAATTCATTTAGATTGTTGTTCAATTCAATTAGATTGTTGTTCAATTCATTTAGATTGTTGTGCGATTCAATTAGATTGTGGTTCAATTCATTAAGCTTGTTGTTCCAACTATTATTTTGTTGTTCAATCATAGGCTCGATAGAGTAATTAGCCATAACCTACCAAAACCATTCCTGATTAAGCTAATTGAATTCATAAGGTTAGATAATCCTTTCTCGTAAACAACATAGAGTATCTATCAGCCGATCTCATTTGCATATATTGTGTCGGCACTCTTGAAATAAGAAGACTTACATCGGGTTGATAATCAAACGAGAAGCACTAAGGTTGCCTATAATAAGCCACCTTTTTGACACCAACAGAATGAAATGTGCCATTTTGGTGAAATGATCCACCACCACCATGATGGAATTGAATCCCGTTTTTGTCTTTGGTAGACCCAAGACAAAGTCCAATATGACTGAGTCCCATGGTCTATTCGGAATTGGTAAGGGTGTATGAAATTGTGCATTCTGAATGTGTCCCTTTGCATCTTGCCACACTTTAAATTTGATTATGAACCTATGTACATCCCTTCACATTATTGGCCAAAAGTAAAAGTGGCTTAGCTGACCCAAGGTCTTATCTATACCAAAATTTTTGACCAAACCTCCACTATGCTTTTCCTAGATTAAGTTATCTTGCATAGAAATTTTCAGAATACACAGTTTTCCTCCTTTAAACAACAACCCCTCCTGTATGTTATAATCCAACCATGGAATATTATCCCTCAATAGCGGGTTTTGGGAAGCTTCATAAGCTTCCTTAAAATCTACATCCACTTCAGACAAGTCTTTGAGATGTTCAAATCCTAATACTTGCACTGCACTTTATTGAAATATCAGACTCCTACTCAACGCATATGACACTTTGTTGGCCTGACCACTGATATGTTTTATAAAAATGCGAAACTCTGCAAGTAATCCACCCACTTCATGTGTTTATGATTCATCTTATGCTGCTGCATAATATATTGTAACACAGATTTATCTGAAAACAGAACAAACTCATTAGCCAGCAAATAATGTCTCCAATGCTTCAATGCTTGGATGAATACATAAAAATATTTGTCATAAGATGTATAATTCTGCCTACTCTCATTCAAATTCTCGCTAAAATATGATACTGGCTTTTCTTCTTGGCTAAGTACTACACCAATGGCTATCGCACTGGCATCACAGTGAACTTGGAAAAGTTTGCTCAATTCTGGAAACTTTAGGATTGGTTTTTCTGTAATCTTCTTCTTCAAAAACTGAAAACTCCTCTTAGCATATTTTGTCCAATAAGAGGCCTATTTTCCTTCTTAATGGTATCCAACATAGGTGCACAAATACCGCTGAAGTTCTTAATAAACTTCTGGTAGAAACTTGCCAATCCATGAAAAATTCGAACTTCAAACAAACTCTTGGGAGAAGGCTAGTTAATTATGGCTGCAACCTTCTCTGGATCCATCTTCAATTCATTCTCAGAAATTACAAATCCTAGATAAATCAATTATTCCTTGAAAAAAGAACATTTTTTCAAATTTATTAACAACTTATTCTGCTGCAATTTTTCTAGCACATACCTGACATGCCATAAATGTTCTTCCTTCATCTTGATAAAAATAAGTATATCATCTAGATATAAAATCACAAACTTACCAATGAATACCTTCAACATCTCATTCATCAAATGCATGAATGTGTTGGGTGCATTTCTCAATCCAAAAGGCATGACCAAACACTCGTACAAACCTTCATTGGTCTTGAAAGTTGTCTTCCATTCATCACCTTCTGTAATCTTGATCTGGTGATAGCCGCTTTTCAAATCTATATTTGAAAAGTACACTGATCCACTCAGAAAATCCATCATATCATCCATCCAAGGTAAAGGTAACCTATACCTGATAGTGATCTTGTTTATCGCCCAAGAATTAGTGCACATTCACCATTCACATCCTTTCTTGGGAGCTAAAATGGTCGGAACAACACAAGGGCTCAAACTCTCCTGAGCCAGTCCTTTATCCAACAACTCCTACACTTGCTTCCTGATCTCCTCATTTTCTTTTCGACTCATCTGGTACGCGACCTTGTTTATAAAATTGGCTCCTGAAATAAAATGAATGTGGTGACTAGTTCTCTGCTTCGGTGGTAATTTATCCAATAGATCATCTACCACAATATCATTAAACTCTTGTAGCATGTCCTGTATTTCCACATGTAAATTAGTAATTTTTGTATGCGTTAATACTACTCTAGGCCTTCGCACAACTGCATAATTCACTTCATTCTCTTCAATCTGTCGCTGAAACTCATTCCCTCCTATCAGCAATGTCTTTGTACCACTAGTTTCTGCAGTCTCTTCTTCTTTCATGGAAACTAGCGTATGCTTTATCCCATCTTTCACAAATATATAACAGTTCTTCTCCTCAACATGGATAGAATTTCTATCATATTTCCATGGTCTTCCCAATAGAATATGACACACATCCATAGGCATAATATCGCAAGTTACCTTTTCTTTGTACTTGCTAATGTGAAAATCCACCTCGCACTGCTCATCAACTAGCAGTTGGTGTCCTTTCTACAACCAAGACACCTTATGGAGTCGGATTCTTTGACTTCTTCAAACCCAATTTATCCACCATCTTAGTGGCTACCAAGTTATCAGTGCTTCCATTATCTATGATCAATTTGCATAATTTTCCATGTGACTTACACATAGTCTGGAACAATGCTTTCCTCTGTGTCAAGTCAACCACCTCCTTGGCTGGTTTTATCAAAACATTGTTCAACACCAAGTATTCTCTTGTTTCAGGCACATTCTCCACCTCTTTTGGTGCTACCTTTGCCTTATCTGATTGAGAAACATACACTCCCCTTTGTCCAGTTGGTTCATTTTCAGGACATTCAAAAGACCTATGTCCCCATTTGTGACACCTGTAACATTGGTAGATATTTCCCCTACCTCTACCATTACCTCTTCCTCGCTGCTATGGCCTTCCACCTCTGGTGTTACCTTCCTTCTCAGTATGTCTTGAAGTTTTCAAACTGCTATATTCTTCATTACTGTCAGCAGTTCTACCTCTACCATAGGATTGTCCTCTTCGTCTTCTGGAACCACATCCTCTTCTTGCATTCTGCTTCCTGGAAATCTTCTCTTCTGCCTTCAAGGCACACCGGTATGCCTCCTCTATAGTTTTGGTGGAAAGAATACTGATCTCATCCAATATTTCCATCCAAAGACCATTTACAAATTTGGTTGTCTTCTCAGGGGTATCTTCAGCATACCCAACCCTCAAGTTCAATTTATAGAACTCTTATGTGTATTCCTTTATAGTCATTGTTCTCTATCTCAGGTTCTGCACTTTCCTGTAAAGGAAAACTTGGTAATATTTAGGCAGTAACTTTCTTTCCATTTTTGAAATCATCCTATCCAAACTCCTGATCAAAGGTTTGATCAGTCTTCTCCTTTCTACCTGCACAGTGTCCCAGCATAGTGCGGCGTGCCATTTCAACTTAGTGATAGAAAACCTGATCTTCATGTCCTCACTAATTTCCTCATATTCAAAGTATGTATCCAACTCACATATCCAATGTAGCAGTGCTTCCGTGGATAAACTGTCATCATACTTAGAGAGTTTTGGTTTTGGCTTGTTGCTAGCCATCAAAATAGATCTCAGTAATCTGAGTTCTGGTGGCTCGTTCTCTTGCTCATCTGGTTGTGCCTCTGGCTCCTCATCTTCACTATCATATCCATTTTCCATATCCCTACGCCTTCCTACTTATATTGTTGCTAAATGTTCTAATATTACTCTAATCTCTTCGCGCAACCCTTCATCTGTTGCTCCTCTTGCATCTCTTCCTTGGCCTCTTCTCCCAGCTTCATCTCTTCCCCGAACTCTTCTTCATACTTCCATCCTTACTTAGGAAGAAAACTGCTCTGATACCAATTGATGTAGACCTGTGCAATATGTCAGAATAACGCTGTGGAAAGGGAGTTCTTTAAGACTTAATAACGATCACCTTTATTCGTAACAAAGATTAACTGTGGGGGGTAGACACATACATACATACTTACAAGATCAACAACGGAGTGTTTATCATATACGCAGACTTAATAAAATATCCAAACTAATGTACAAAACAAACGAAATGCAAACCCGCGAAATTATTCCTGAAAGGCCCGACCGTAATCTCTGACCAATCAAGAGACAATCGCACATTGCATTCCCCACGACTTAACCTTGAAACGTTAAGTGCTAAGACTTAAGTTCTGCGCGATGCAATGTTGCGTCATGTCAACACGTGGCTTCCCTCACGTTGCATCGCAAACATTTTAATTCACTGCGGTAGCCATTAGCGCTAAATGTTATAAACTACGACTTGTGATCACCGCTCCAATCTCCACCATTCGATCTCGAACGGAACCAATGGTTCACACTACACCTCCACTATGCCACTTTGCATCGCAAATCAAATTCATCAACTTACAAACTAGACTATAAACCTTATCTTTGGCAATGTGAGATATCTCTTTGCCTGTGATGTGGTCCTCCACTATTGATCGGTTGGATCAATGGTCTTCGTCGCACCTACAAGTCTGATTAATATACTCTATGGTCAATACAATATTATATTCAACAAAGGGAAATGTAAGGTCAAGGCCTTGTTGTGCCTACAATCTAATTGTTGTTCTTGTTGTGCGTCTTTAAGATAAGAATTCAACTTCAATAAATATTCAAAGAATTGATTTAAAATAGCGAGCCTAATTAAGCACCAAAACAATTAGACATTATTTGGAAGAGAAATGTGATTTCAAAGAAAGAGATCCAGATCAAAGCACAAAACACTTAGATAATCTAGAAAATGGAAAACACAGAGCCAAGCCCTCTCATGGATGGTTTTTACATTCACTTCTACTTCTTTATCTCTCCTTTCTCTCTACAGATGGCAGAACCCCACAATGGTAGATTTGGTTTCATTTTATCGTTCTCCAAAATCCCCATATGGTTGGGAAACTGTCATTCAGTTTCCAAAACTATTTATTCAACTTATTCAACTAAATTCTCAACTAATTCTAAATTAACCATTATTTTACTATTCAAATTACATTGGCTGAGTTAGCCCAAATTAAACTTAAACAAAACTATGTTAAAACAAGAAAAGACAAAGTCTTCAAATGCTTAGGACTGTTAGCCGTCTTTCCAAGCCACAACATGTGATCAAAGTTGTCACATTGTTGGCTCTACCTTAATGTTCTAGCATCATTTGTTCTTTTGTACTATCATATTCAAGTTTGATATTCTTTTCAGCGACTTGTTCTCTAAAAAAATATATATTTTATTAGAATGTGTCTTTTTTTTTAATGAATGACAAGATTCTTGGAGATTTTGATGGCACTGTTTTTATCACAAATGATGGGAATATGCTCATTCAATTGTACTTGAAGATATTGCAAATTTTGTTTCATCCAAAGGACTTGAGTACAACAAGTTGTTGATGTATTTTGCTTCCGTTGTAGATAACGAGATTGATGTTTTCTTTTTTATCAACCATGATACGAGACAACCACCTAGATAGAATGTTTCTCCACTAGTACTCTTACGATCATCGATGCTTCCTGCCCAATCTACGTATTTAAAGGCTTCAATAATGATATTGTTACAATTGGGATGCCACAAGCCATATTCTGTTGTGCCCTTTGGATATCAAATAATTCTTTTGATGGCAATAATATGTGATTCTTTTGGTGCTATTTGGGATCTTTCTACTTGTCCAAATGCTTGCATAACATATGGTGGGGAGGATGTTACATATAGAAGACTAAAATATGTTATCACTCAGGTTTTCCTTGAAGTTATGGAAAAGGAAAGTATACCCGAGGTAACCACAAACCAACCTTCAGATGCAAAATCTAGCCAATCTGCATCCAGAGAGGGCTCTCTCTTTATAATTTATCTTTGTTCTTAGAAAGTTTTAGGCTAGTTATAAATCCAAGAGTTTGTTTGAAAATGGTGGAATTCGCCAACTAAGAGCAAGGTTGAATATTTTCAGGCCTTTGGGCTATGGAGTCAAAGGATGGCTTTACTGGATTTCTATTCTACACACAAGATGGCTTTGCATGGCAAGATAGCCAAACAGAGAACAATTTTTAGAATTTAAAGTGGATGGAATGGGTTTGAAGGGATGAAAGGCAGTTAAGAATCTTTCAACATGTTCAAAAGAAAGAAATTAAATGATTACAAATAAAGATCAGTTAAGAATTCTTTACTATAGTAATCAAAATGTTTAAATTAGTGAAGCAAGAGCAATTAAGAATTCGTTTCTTATAACCAATTTAGAGGAAAACATTAAGAATAATCACAACTGAAATCAGAGTACAATTAAGTAAATTATGATTTATTCTTTTATGTCAATTATTCAGAAATGGACACAATGATATTATAAACAGATATAGAACTTAAGACATAGGATAGAAAGACTTATTGAACTGCAATCCGACACATGAATCCTGCAAAAAGTCCTGAGCTTCAAATTGTCATCCAGCAAGCCACAAATATATTTCTCCAAAACACTTTTATTCCAAAAACATCAATTTCATAGTGAATTAATAGAATCCACCCTCAATAATTCCAAGAGTGAAGTATTTATACAAATTCTAAACTAAAATATCTTGAAAAAATATCAAGATTGGTTCACAAATCTCTCCAACTATTTTACATAAATAGAACTTAAGTAAATGACACTCAAAATAATGCATCTATTTGTCATTATTTTGTATGGATAGGTGATGAAAAAGAGGATAATTCAAATTTGACCCAACTCTTAGTTGATGATGAGGCATCCAAGTCACTAACTGCTTCCTTTCTTTGTGCAATTCTGCTCCAACAATTCTGCAAATTTGGGGTCCAATGATACCTTTATATTTCTCAATCCGTAATAGATATGTAAACAGTGGAAAATTTTATTGTAGATAAATATGTTGGTGAGATAAACCTCTTTCACTTTCCTAAAATTCCTCTCCAGCTGTGCACAATAGTCTCTGCAAACAGATGTGTAAAACAGAGTTTTACAGAGTCTAAAAAATAACCTCTAAATATGTGCATGTATCTCTCAGTATGAAATCAATGTGAAACAAATGAGATAGGTTTTTGTAGACGGGTATCTTAGGAACACAAACCTCCTTCAAGTTTGTAAAATCTATTTCTGACTGGCCACAATATTCTCTGCAAAATGATGACTTAACAGGCATTTTCTGCAAAAAGTTCTTTCCAACATTGTTTAATATTTCCAAAACCATAATGGTTGTTAGAAAAGTGAGAGAGGTTTTTGTAGATGGCCCTCTTAAGAACATAAACCTCCTTCAGGTTTTCAAAATTCATCTGGAATTGATCACAATAGTTTCTGAAAAACTATGACTTTAAAAATGCAATTTCTGCAAAAATATTCCTTCTTCTTGTGTTTTTCATCTTTTCACTTTTTTGTTCTTTTGACTATTTTACTTTTACTTTAGATAAAATTCAATATTGGTGAAATTATTTTCATCTCTTTTTACCATTTTACTGCCTCTATAATTACTATTACTGTTTTACCTTTGACTGCTCTGTAACTTCATTTTAACTTGCACTCTGACTTTTCCCTGATACACTTTAACCACTGATACTCTTTAACTGTTATGCTTTTACTATCCCTGTAATTTCTCATTTCACTTTTACCATTCACTGTGCACATTTCATCATTCTAATCTCTCTCTGACTTTGTATACAAACTGTTTTTTGAATGAAGATATTGAATTAAAATCTGAGAATTTGGAGCAAACAATTTTGTCAACTAGTATTGAAATTGTTGGTCCAAATCCATATTCTGATGGTAACCTGCTAAAATCAAACAATTTGTTAATGAAATCTAGGTCTACAGGGAGGTGATTGTAGGCTTTTTGAAAGACCTGTGGAATGAGATCAGTCTGTGAAGGTTTAACTCTTCATGAGATAAATTGGCAGATTTCTCAAGCATATCTCCTATGGACGGGGAGTCAAGGCTTGACCAGATTGAAATTGAAGCATCTCATTGCTTGAATGAGAAGTAATTGGGCAAAGGATGTCTTGGTTTGGGGATAAGACTGCTCTCTGGTTAGGATCATAATTGGAATGGCAAAGATGGATTATTTCAGGGAAAATATGAACAGAGGGAAAGAGGTATCGGGGAAGATTAGATTCCCATAACCCAATTGTATCCAAGCCATTCAAATAATTGTCTCTGCAGCGACGAAAAATTCAAAGAGGGATTTCACTAAAAATTAGGTCTTTGATTTGGAAATCCCTGTCAACTAATGATAAATAATCCAGGTCTATGTGAGGGGCGTTCAATGGGGCGACGTTTAAAGCCACAGGAGCTTCCATTCTTGGTTCTTATGGATTCAAAAATGGAAATTTGGCTTATGGTGAAAATTGAGAAAATTTACAAGTTTCGATGGGAAAAACAGGTACAGTTGTAGGCTGGGAAATCAATTACAGTTCTTCGGGATTAAGGAATGAACTTAGCAATCAAATTTAACACCGTTTCAGTGGAAAAACAAGGAAAACTCAGTTTCTTTCAAAGTTCAGGGCGAAATGGAATAAATACCTGTTTTTAGAGGAAAAACTGTGATTAACAGGTATCAACTGGCGGCGGATGGACGCTAGGAAAATGGACTGGAAGTAGCTTTCAGCGGAATTCAGTTGAACAGTAGTTTGGCATTTGATTTTGAATTTCTTCGCACAGAGGGCACAGTCGCTTTCAACACACAGAATGATGAAAAAATGCACGAAATTTGTTTTATTCGTAAAGTCAAACGGGGCAAATATTTTATTATTTTTATGGAATGACGTCACAGTGTACGATGGACACGTCATGGGGAATGGGTGGTAAGTGGTAAATTTCACACCGCTTTTTGGAGCAGGCGGTATTTCATGAATTGGTAGCGATTCCATTCAGCACACGACGAGTGGCCGGTGTACTGTTTGGAAACCGCTCAGATTTCGCGCGTTAAACTTCGTATAAGGGATGGATAGCGAAATTTTTGTGGGCCGTAGATCTCCAGGCAGATGATTCGATGGTTGACATGACGCGAAGTTAGCGGGGGAGTAAATGAGTGGGGGTCCAAAGTGATCAACGTTAATTAATTATTTCGGGCGGGATTTCATTGGCGGAGGGATGTGATTATTAATTAATCCAAGTGATTAATTAATCTCAATGGTTTATGAAGGGTCGGGGTTATGGATGGGTTTCGGGTTTTATTTTTTCCATTTAAAACATATAAGACGTATGTTTTAAACTCTTTTTCAATATTTTTATTATATGGTAATAAACCGATGTGATTTGTTTACCATAAGGGCGGGGATAATTATATAATGATAATTTTTAACCAAAGGGAGTATATGTTGGGTTTTTTGTTTAAACAACTAGGGAATAAATACTTTGGTTAAAAATCATAATAAGTGGGTTTTTTGGATATTATAAAATGGAGTTATATATATAGGAGAAGGTATTTTGACTAAGGATTTATTAAAATAAAATCAATTGTTAATATGACAAGGGAATAAGGAAAACTCAAAATACTTTACACAACTAAGAAAGTGAAGATTTCTGAAGCAAATTGCATTATATCAACTTCAACACTTAGATTTAGCCTAGCAAGTAATTTTGAGGGACTTTATGAAATATGGCATGACTTTCCTAAGTAAAAATGGGATTTTACTTAGGAAAAGATTTAAAGTGAATAAGTGTAATGATGAATAATCTCAAGTACTAAGGTCTTTTCAATTATTGGACCGAGGGTCCGGTCCCTCCAAAAGTCAAGGAAATGCCTTGAGCCCCTCTAATCTTTAAATTCCTTAGCACTCTGGGGAAATTAGTAAAAATTTTAGGGAGAAAGTGAGATGGGAAGTTAATGATTCTGACTTTGCCTTCCTCTGAAATTTTTCCAATGTAGTGTTATGCCTTTGCACTTAGTGATGAAAGTAAAAGATTGAACACATTTAGCACCATCATTCATCACATGAAACTTTGCAACACCATCTACCTACCCTATCTACTTTACTCTACCATTTTCTCTTCTTTATTAGGGTGCACTTAGACTGGAAAACCCTTATCAATCTTTTTCTTTTTACATGGCAAATCTATCTATTTCTATACTTCTTACATCCAAGGGCTCAGATTAAACTATTGAGCACCTTTTATCAACTCTACCTATCTACTTATCTGCCAATATTAAACTTTTTGGTCAGATTTTTATTCTCTATTCTATAACATGAAATTGAAAAATGAATGAGTCAAGTTTATACAGTTTGACTCTTCATAAATTGTGGCAAAGTTTAACAAGATGCACACAATTACTTATTTACAAAAAATGAAATATTAGTGGCATTTGGATTTTCACACTTTCCTTGGTCTATTTTTGTTTGGGGTTCATTTCTTTCACTTTTTTGACCATTTTATTTTTCTTACCCTTTGATTTTTCTTTTAGGGTATACCCTCTTTACATTTTTTTAAATTTTTTGATTTTTCAAGAATATGGAACACCTTTGCAAAAGAAAAAGGTTTGAACATATTGCATAGTTCAATCAAGACAATCATGAAAAATGACACCTATTGGTATAGGATTCTAACACTGGCTCCACTTGGGGATGGCTTTTCCTGGTGAAAAGTCAAGAATAGCAGGTCAGATGCCTTAAAATGTTTTTAAACTGAACCATGTAATCTCCTTCTTCTGGTAGCTTTATTGTATATATGATAGTGAAACTTCTGAAGCTTAGGGCCTTCACTTCGGGCTTCAACTCCAAAAAGTCACCATCCACTCAAAACTGATGCATTTGCTGTGGCTGAAAATCTTGAATTGAATATAATCATTTTTCTGCAACCTAAAATTTGATTTGAAACTAAAACAACACATAAAAATTTTCAAACCAACTTAATGAAAAACTAGCTGAAAATTGACAACTAAAAAAAATGCTCAAAATTCTGAGCTTATTGACACTCATCTATCTACTCAATCTACTAAAAATCTTATTGAATCAGGTAATACAAAAATGCCAATGAAGCCAATCAAGTAACTGTAAAAATAAATGGATAACTTGATTGCTTGTGATCAAAATTGGAAGTATGTTATGATCATGTGCCTTTATAATAAATGATATGATGTGTAAAGGCCACTTTTGATGTATTTTATCCTTATAGAGAAAACATGTTTGCAAATTTGGGCTCAAAAGATTCTCCATATAATCTGATATAGGATCAATAAAAGCATGATGTATGTTATTTACTTCTAGGCCTTCAACGACTAATTGTTCAATTGAATTATGAATATTAGACCATGAACTTATTTCTTTAGTCTTGTGTTTGAAAGAATAATCATCTTCAATATGCAAGTCAAAAGATAGTACAATTTCCTCTTGCTTTGGAGAAGGAAGATTTTCAAAGAATTCCTTAGGATTTCGGAAATTGTATGACTGAATTTGAGAATGCAAAAGTTTGATTTCATTTTCATAATTTTCAGAAATTATATCAAGAAGCCATTTTTTAACTTGAGGAGAACTTTTTCTTGATTTTAAGAGAAGAAAGAAAGCTCTTAGAAAATCCTCATCAAGCTGAAGTTCTAATATCTCATTCCTCAAAATAGCTAGTGATTGTTTTGTGAAATTATCATAATTATCATCATACTGATCATATTTAGGCAAATCTTCAGAATAAGGAATGTCATTAATTATAAACATTGGATCAGCATATTTCTCTTCCAACAATCCCAATATATCTTCATTAGATTGGTTGCATTCTGTTTGAAAATCATTGTTTTGTTCAATAGGCGTGATATCAAGCAATGGGCATTTTTGGGAAGGTAGAATAACATGAGCATCAACTTGTTCTTCTGTCCCTTCATGGATAAAAACTTTTGTACATTCATCAACATTAGAAGAAGTTGAAACACTTTCTTCATTATGTAAATATTTTGAGGATGGTTGTATGTTTAGAAGCAAATTGATTTCTTCTTCGGTGAGGGGGGGTGGGAATCTCTGAACTCTTAGATTGAAATGACAATTGTTTTTTCTTTTATCTAAAATTTGATCATGAGGTTGATTATTTTCTTTAACTCCATTCAAAACATTAAATGAAACATCATTTTTTAATACAGAGGGGCTTTGTGGATCTTGATTTATCTCCTGATCTATTTCATCTTTGTTTAACTCCTCAACTTGAGAATGAAAATTCTAGACTTATTTTAATAAATTTTCAGGAAACCAATTTCCAAAATTTTCACAAATATTTTTAAGGTAATTTATAAGATCTTCAGCTTGATCACAACAATTTTCAGCTAATGATAAAGATGGAAAATCTTCTTTGTAATGCTCATAAAATACCTTATGAAAATCTTTTAGAGAAAACAAACTTGCAAGTTTGAGAGCTTCGTACCATTCCCTTGCTTTTCCTTCTAAGGTTCCCATGAATATTTTCATGAGGCAATCCTCATGCCAATCACCCTTCAATCTTGATAAGTGTATATGAAATTTAAGGAGATGTAGTAAAGGATCATCAATATTCTCATCTTGAAACATAGGCATATTTTCACTCCAATTTACCTTTGGTAGTTTGTGTGGAAATCCAGGTATCTGATCTCTTCTCATGGGAACATATCTTCGTTTTATTCTTGGATCATTTTGAAAATCATCCATAATGAAAAGCCACTTTATCTGTACAACCAAGTAAGATCCTTATATAAAATACAATACATATTGAAAACCGTTCTTAACGTGAAAGAACATAATGTCTTGGTTTAAGATCCAAGTTGAAAGCCTGATCTTTCCATATTGTTCTTCCAGGTTCATTCTTCCAGTGGAGTCTTGATTGTGAAATGGATTTGGAGTCGCCAGGTGGATGTTTTTAACCTCTATGTGTCTGATCACTGTCCACCATCATAGATCAGATCTAAACCTGTAAAACAATTCTGAAGAGAAAGTTAGTTCTTCAGGAAACCGAATTTTTTGTGAATTTTCAAAACAACTTCTACAAACTCTTCAAGAAATTTAATATTTTTAATTAAAATTTTCTCAAAGATTTATTAAACTAGAGAATCTGATTGAAAGTTTGAAACCAAAGTTCAATCATTAAGCTAAACCATAGATAGACTGAAGCAACATTTATTTACTATGCAGTTGCAGAGCAAAATCAGTTCAAAGGCTACCTGGCTGATCTTTAGACTCTGTTTGTAGCTTATAAGTGAACTAAAGTAACAATAAAAATGATTCAGATCCCCAGTATGGTCGCCACTATGTTATCACTCAGGTTTTCCTTGAAGTTGTGGAAAAGGAAAGTATACCCGAGGTAACCACAAACTAACCTTCAGATGAAGAATCTAGCCAATCTGCATCCAGAGAGGGCTCTCTCTTTATAATTTATCTTTGTTCTTAGAAAGTTTTAGGCTAGTTATAAATCCAAGAGTTTGTTTGAAAATGGTGGAATTCACCAACTAAGGGCAAGGTTGAATATTTTCAGGCCATTGGGCTATGGAGTCAAAGGATGGCTTTACTGGATTCCTATTCTACACACAAGATGGCTTTGCAGGGCAAGATAGCCAAACAGAGAACAATTTTTAGAATTTAAAGTGGATGGAATGGGTTTTGAAGGGATGAAAGGCACTCAAGAATCTTTCAACATGTTCAAAAGAAAGAAATGAAATGATTACAAATAAAGAGCAGTGAAGAATTCTTTACTATAGTAATCAAAATGTTTAAATTAGCGAAGCAAGAGCAATTAAGAATTCGTTGCTTATAACCAATTTAGAGGAAAACATTAAGAATAATCATAACTGAAATCAGAGTACAATTAAGTAAATTCTGATTTATTCTTTTATGTCAATTATTCAGAAATGGACACAATGATATTATAAACAGATATAGAACTTAAGACATAGGATAGAAAGACTTATTGAACTGCAATCCGACACATGAATCCTGCAAAAAGTCCCGAGCTTCAAATTGTCATCCAGCAAGCCACAAATATATTTCTCCAAAACACTTTTATTCCAAAAACATCAATGTCACAGTGAAGTAATAGAATCCACCCTCAATACTTCCAAGAGTGAAGTATTTATACAAATTCTAAACTAAAATATCTTGAAAAAATATCAAGAGTAGTTCACAAATCTCTCCAACTATTTTACATAAATAGAACTTAAGTAAATGGAACTCAAACTAATGCATCTATTTGGAATTATTTTGTATGGATAGGTGATGACAAGGAGGAGAATTCGAATTTGACCCAACTCTTAGTTGATGATGAGGCATCCAAGTCACTAACTGCTTCCTTTCTTTGTGCAATTCTGCTCCAACAATTATGCAAATTTGGGGTCAAATGATACCTTTAAATTTCTTAATCCGTAATATATATGTAAAAAGTGAAAGAGGTTATTGTAGATAAATATGTTGGTGAGATAAACCTCTTTCACTTTCCTAAAATTCCTCTCCAGCTGTGCACAATAGGCTCTGCAAACAGATGTGTAAAACAGAGTTTTACAGAGTCTGAACAATAGCCTCTAAAGATGTGCATGTATCTCTAATTATGAAATCAATGTGAAAAAACTGAGATAGTTTTTTGTATATGGGTCTCTTAGGAACAAAAACCTCCTTCAGTTTTGTAAAATGTATTTCTGATTGGCCACAATATTCTCTGCAAAAGGATGACTTAACAGGAATTTTCTGCAAAAAGTGCTTTCAACCATTGTTTAATATTTCCAAAACCATAATGGCTGTTAGAAACGTGAGAGAGGTTTTTGTAGATGGCCCTCTTAAGAACATAAAAATCCTTCAGTTTTTAAAAATTCATCTTGGATTGATCACAATAGTTTCTGAAAAACTGACTTTAAAAATGCAATTTCTGCAAAAATATTCCTTCTTGTTGTGTTTTTCATCTTTTCACTTTTTTGTTCTTTTGACTATTTTACTTTTACTTTAGATAAAATTCAATATTGGTGAAAGTATTTTCATCTCTTTTTACCATTTTACTGCCTCTGTAATTACTTTTACTGTTTTACCTTTGACTACTCTGTAACTTCATTTTAACTTGCACTCTGACTTTTCCCTGATACACTTTAACCACTGATACTCTTTAACTGTTATGCTTTTACTATCCCTGTAATTTCTCATTTCACTTTTACCATTCACTGTGCACATTTCATCATTCTAATCTCTCTCTGACTTTGTATACAAACTATTTTTTGAATGAAGATATTGAATTAAAATCTGAGAATTTGGAGCAAACAATTTTGTCAACTAGTATTGAAATTGTTGGTCCAAATCCATATTCTGATGGTAACCTTCTAAAATCAAACAATTTGTTAATGAAATCCAGGTCTAAAGGGAGGTGATTGTAGGCTTTTTGAAAGACCTGTGGAATGAGATCAGTCTGTGAATTGTTAACTCTTCATGAGATAAATTGGCAGATTTCTCAAGCATATCTCCTATGGACGGGGAGTCAAGGCTTGACCAGGTTGAAATTGAAGCATCTCATTGATTGAATGAGCATTAATTGGGCAAAGGATGTCTTGGTTTGGGGATAAGACTGCTCTCTGGTTAGGATCATAATTGGCATGGCGAAGATGGATTATTTCAGGGAAAATATGAACAGAGGGAAAGAGGTATCGGGGAAGATTAGATTCCCATAACCCAATTGTATCCAAGCCATTCAAATAATTGTCTCTGCAGCGACGAAAAATTCAAAGAGGGCTTTCAATAAAACTCAGGTCTTTGATTTGGAAATCCCTGTCAACTAATGATAAATAATCCAGGTCTCTGTGAGGGGCGTTCAATGGGGCGACGTTTAAAGCCACAGGAGCTTCCATTCTTGGTTCTTGTGGATTCAAAAATGGAAATTCGAGTTATGGTGAAAATTGAGCAAATTTACAGGTTTCGATGGGAAAAACAGGTACAGTTGTAGGCTGGGAAATCAATTACAGTTCTTCGGGATTAAGGAATGAACTTAGCAATCAAATTTAACACCGTTTTAGTGGAAAAACAAGGAAAACTCAGTTTCTTTCAAAGTTCAGGGCGAAATGGAATAAATACCTGTTTTTAGAGGAAAAAGCGCTGATTAACGAGTGTCAACTAGCGGCGGATGGATGCTAGGAGAGCTAGACTGAAGTATAGCTTTTATCGAATAAGTGAACGGTAGTTGGCATTTGATTTTTGAGTTGTGCCTGAAGACACGATCGCTTTCCAACACACAGATGATAAGAAAAAATGCCTGAGAAATTTGTTTTATTCGTAAAAAAAGTCAAACGAGACCAATATTTTGACTTTATGGAATGACGTCATAGTGTACGATGGACACGTCATGAGAGATAAGGCGGTAAGTAGCAAATTCGCACACGCTTTTGGAGCGGGCGGTATTAATTCCGGATTGAGCAGCGATTCCATTCACACCGACATGGCCGTGTCTTGTTTGGAAACAGCTCGGTTCGTGCGTTAAACTTCGTATAAAGGGATGGCTATTGAAATGTTTGCGAACCGTAGATCTCCAGGCGGATGATCCGATAGTTGACATGATGCGAAGTTGGCGAGGGAGTAAATGAGCGGGGGTCCGAAGTAATCAACGTTAATTAATTATTTTGGGCGGGATTTCATTGGCGGAGGGATGTGATTATTAATTAATCCAAGTGATTAATTAATCTCAATGGTTTATGAAGGGTCGGGGTTACGGATGTGTTTCGGGTTTTATTTTTTCCGTTTAAAACATATAAAACATATGTTTTAAACTCTTTTTCAATATTTTTATTATATGGTAATAAACCGATGTGATTTTTTTTTACCATAGGGGTGGGGATAATTATATAATGATAATTTTTAACCAAAGGGAGTATATATTGGGGTTTTTGTTTAACTGCTTCTGAGAATAATGCTTTAGTTCAAAAATAATAATAAATAAGTTTTTGGATATTATAAAGGGGTTATATATATAGGAGAAGTGTTTTATTAAGTTTATTAAGGCAAATCATTAAATGCTATTAGGGAATAGGAAAACTCTCAAAATACTTTACCCCAATAAGAAAATGAAGATTTGAAATAAGACACCTTCTCTAACCAACTTACTTATGTTTAGCCTAGCAAGTAATTTGAAGTTTATGAAATATGGTATGACTTTTATAAGTAAAAATGGGGATTTTATGGGAAAATATTTGATGGAATAAGTTCACATCTGGACAATCTCCAAGTAATAAGGTCATACTTGTTGGGCCGAAGGTCATCCCTCCAAAGTCAAGGAAATTACTTGAGCCCCTCTAATCTGCAAATTCTATAGCACTTTGGGGGAAGTGGTAAACTTTTGGGAAGAAAAGTGGGGATATGAAGTTAATGATTCAGCACTATCCTCTGAAATTTTGCCAATGTAGTGTTATGCCTTTGCACTTAGTGATGAAAGTAAAAGATTGAACACATTTAGCACCATCATTCATCACATGAAACTTTGTAACACCATCTACCTACCCTATCTACTTTACTCTACCATTTTCTCTTCTTTATTAGGGTGCACTTAGACTGGCAAACCCTTATCAATCTTTTTCTTTTTACATGGAAAATCTATCTATTTCTACACTTATTACATCCAAGGGCTCAGATTAAACTGTTGAGCACCTTTTATTAACTCTACCTATCTACTTATCTGCCAAGATTAAACTATTTGGTCAGATTTTTATTCTCTATTCTATAACATGAAATTGAAAAATGAATGAGTCAAGTTTATACAGTTTGACTCTTCATAAATTGTGGCAAAGTTTAACAAGCTACACACAATTACTTATTTACAAAAATGAAATAGTAGTGGCATTTGGATTTGCACACTTTCCTTGGTCTATTTTTGTTTGGGGTTCATTTCTTTCACTTTTTTGACCATTTTATTTTTCTTACCCTTTGATTTTTCTTTTAGGGTATACCCTCTTTACATTTTTTTAAATTTTTTGATTTTTCAAGAATATGGAACACCTTTGCACAAGAAAAAGGTTTGAACATATTGCATAGTTCAATCAAGACAATCATGAAAAATGACACCTATTGGTATAGGAGTCTAACACAATCCATAGATATGTACAACCTCTAATCCACATCCTTAGATGAGTCATCTATGCTCGATTTGCAACATGTTACCATCGGAGTAAGGACATGCTTGCAATCTTCCATTTCGAATTTCCTTGATGTACTTGGTTTGATATATAAATATTCCTTTCTCTTGCTTAGATATTTGAAGCCCTAAGAAGTATGTTAGCTCGCCAAGTAAGGAAATATCGAACTCGCTTTTCATCTTTGTAGCAAAGTTCTTACTTAGTCAATCATCATTGCTACTAAAGATTATATCATCCACATATGTCTCAACGATTGTTAAATTATCTGTATCTATTTGTACATAAATATTTCTATCAGCAATACCTTTCTTGAACCCTTGTTGATTTAGATATCCATCAAGACGATCATACCATGCTCTGGGAGCCTGCTTGGGACCATATAGAGCCTTATTTAACCTGCAAACATAGTCTTCTTTTTTAGATAGTAGAAACCGTTCAGGTTGTTCGATGTAAAATTATTCTTCTAATTCGACATTCAGAAATGCGAACTTAACATCCATTTGGTAGACTTCGATTTTTCTGGAACATGCATAGGCGAGAAACATCTAGATGACTTCCATTCTAGCAACTGGTGCAATGTTTCATCAAAATCAATTCCGTCCACTTGTGCATAGCCTTTGCAAACCAATCTTGCTTTATTTCTGGTAACTTGACCATTTTCATTCAATTTGTTCCTGAACACCCATTTATTTCCAATGAAATTTTTATCTTTTGGTCCTGGAACTAATTTCGAGCTATTATTCTTCTCAATTTGATCCAATTATTCATTCATAGCTACTACCCAATGTTCATTATGGGTGGCTTCCTCAAAACTACTAGGCTCAATGGTTGCTAGAAAAGCAATGTGATCTTGTTGTGATGAACGAAGTTGTCGACCTTCATTTATATCATCAATGATTTTATTTTGATGGATGGTCCTTTTGAATCCATTCTTTTGATCTCTTGGAAGGATATTCTTCTTTTTGTTCCTGTATATCTTGGTGATCATTATTTACTTCTTCCTGGTTGACAGTTTCTTCTTGTTCTAGAATTTTCTCTGTGTCTTTTTCAACCTTTGTCTCAAGTTTCAAAGATTCTAGATCTTCATCATTATTCGTTAGAACACCATCTTTGTCAAATGTAACATTTATGCTCTCCACTATCTATTTTTGTCTTATATTATAACATTTATAGGCCTTTCTTTTGCGTGAGTAACCAAAAAAGATACCTTCCTCAACAAGTGATTCCAAATTACCCAAATTTTGATCTTCTCTTTTGATATGACATTTGCTTCTGAAGATTCTAAAATATTTTACATTAGCTCGTTTTCCTTTCCATAATTCATATGGGGTATTGTTGCAATTATTTCTGAGAAGACTTTGGTTGATAATGAATACCACCATATCAATTGCTTGAACCCATAATTTTTCATCCAATTTTGAGCCCTTTAGCATTATTCGACCAATTTCCTGTAGGGTTTTGTTCTTTCTTTCAGTAAATCTCTTTTGCTATGGTGTTCGTGCTGTTGAAAATTGTCTTTTTATTCCGTTTTCGTCACAGTATTTCTGAAATAATTTGGAAGTGAATTATATGTCATTATCTGATCTTAGACACTTTATTTTCAAATCTGTTTCATTTTTTACCAACTCCTTCTAGATCTTAAAACACTCAAATGCTTCATATTTTTTATCTAATAAACTAACGGCTGTTATCCTGGTATAGTCATATATCATTAACATGAAATATAATTCTTCATATAAGCCTTTTGTTCTCAAAATACCACATATATTAGTATGTATCAGTTCCAATGGATGTGATGCAAAGTGTTCTTTTGTTTTAAATTCAACTTGTGTCTGCTTGTCATGCCAACATGCCTTACATACTGTGTTTGAAGGAGTTGAGATTTTTGGCATTTCTTGTACTGCTTCCTTTTTTCTTATCCTGACAAGATTGTGAAATTTTATGTGACCCATTCGTTTGTGCCAACACCAACTTTCATATTATTTAGCTAGTAGACATGATTTAGTTAGTTCATCCAAAACATATATGTCATTTGGAACTCGTCTTTCTCTAGACACAATTTTACCACACCTTCCTTTCCTGATTTCACATTTTGTGGAGTTGAATAGTATTGTGTTTAGTTTATCACACATTTTTCCAACACTGAGCAGATTGTGATTCATGTTTGCAACCAATAGAACATTGTTGGCTAGAGCATCTTTGCTTCCAAGAGTGACAATACCTGATCCAATAAAATTTGAATATCTATCATTTCTAAAGGAAATGGTTCCATCCTTCTTCTCTTTCAGGGATACAAATTTATTTCTATCTCCAGTCATATGCATCGAGCAACCTCTATTAACATACCACACATCTTTGTTGTTTTGAGCCTTGAGAGCAAGAGCACAATTATCAGTCTTATTATTTTTCCATGTTTGTTCGTTTTGTGGCTTCACATATTCTTCTAGAGGGTTTTCAAGTCTACAATCCCTGGCAATGTGTCCAAATTTTCGACATTTGTAACATTCAATATTATTTCTTAAAATTTCAAAGCTATTGATGTTTCATTGAGCCCTAGGAGGTTCATATTTGACAGATCTCCTGGAATTGTATTGGTTCCTAAGGTTCGTGCGACATTATAAATATTTATGACCAAATTTTCCACATGAATAAAAATAGCCATGAAAAACATGTTGGTACCTTGATGGAAATCTTTTTCGGGGAATTGTCTTCCAAGGTTGTTCTTGCAAATCTTGTCCAATGAAGTATACATTCGTGTCAGATCTCATAGGTTCATTGTATTTTTTTTTATAAGTTCCTGCTTCTTCTTTTTTGTAACTGAGGCTAGTTCTGTCATTGTAATATCGTTGATTGTTGATGAGTTCTTCCAATTCCCTTGAGCTGTTGGCATAGTTTTGGGAAATTTTTCCCTTCTTCACTTCCTTACATAGTGAGACTACTTCAGCTTCTAATGCATCCCTTTCTTGTTTTCTCTCTTTCAACTTCTTTTGAAGTGACTCTTCAATACATTTGTGTTCTTCAAATTAAATTTTGAGACCCTGAACTTGTTCTTTAAGAGTATTGGAACAGATCTTCTCATCCTTGAGCTCTTTTATAAGCCTGATTGCCTCCTTAGAAAATTATTCTATGGCCAACCCTTCTTCTTCATTTTTTGATACCTCTTGTTTATTGTGCTTGGCCATAAACAATACTCTCTCATTGGCTTCTTCTTCACTATCATTGTCTTCATCGGATGATGAGATATCTTCTTTAGAGAGAAAGTTCCATTTGAATCCTTTCTTCTTGCCTTGCTTGTTGAATTTCTTAAAGCCTTTCTTTTGTTTCCAGTTGCCATCACTTCTATTTAGACATTTTGCTACGAAATTCCCAACCTCACCATGACTGAAACATATCAATGGATGTTTACCTTTGAATTTTCCCTTACCAATTTTTATCTTTCTCATAAAGTAAGCATATTCTCCATCTGAAATACCTTCTTCATCATCTTCATTTTCTTCAGACTTGCAGGTGCAGGTCTTTTCCTTTGAAGTTTGTTTGTCCTTATTGGTTTTCTTAGATGCAGTGAATCTATTTTCTAGATGTGAAGTACCCTCTTCTTCATCAAGTCTCATTTCATATGCTATGAGAACTCCATGTAATTCCTCTTTGCTGAGTTTTTCCAATTTTGCAATGTATTATAAGACCAATAACTTTGGTTTGAATATTCCTGGTAATGTTTTGAAAATATTTCATATAATATTCTTCTCATCAACAGGCTCTCCCAATCCTTCCAAAGTGTTGTTTATTTCATCAATGTGTTGGAAGTATGCAAAAATGTTGTCATCTTCTTTCATTCTTAGTTGCCCAAATATTTCTCTACAGATTTGAAGCTTTACTGCTTTGACATTTGATTTACCTGCATATATATTCTCAAGCTTGTCCCATAAATTTTTGGTGGTTTTACAACCCAACACCTTATGATAAGTAGATTCAATAAGTCCACTGATAATAATTTTCTTTTCTTTTGCATCATTTAAAAAATTATTCTTACCTTGTTCATTCACGGTTGGTGTAAATCCATTTTCAACAGTGTCCCATACTTCATAACCTTGCGCCAAGAGATATACCTCCATTCTTCCTTTCTAGAGTGCATAATTATTTTCATTTTACATAGGTACATGATTCTTGGTATGCTCCATGACCTCCTTTCAGCTGTTAAACTGTTATTGAAGAAACAAAGCTCTTATTCCAATTGTTGGAAATACTGAGAGGGGGTTGTGGGGGGGGGGGGGGGGTGAATCAGTATTCCTTTAAATTAATATTATTTTTAATATTTCAAAGTATTATTTAATCTTCAATTATTATTAGTGTTTGTACATTGATATCAGTAAACAAAAGGAACACATATGCACACAGTTTTAAGGTGGAAACCCCCTCTGGGACAAAAACCACCTGAATGCTTTTCTAATAATTCTTTAATCTTCAACTCCAATTGAAAAGAAAGCTCCAAATTCCTAGAATATAGAAAATCATTCTTATCTAGCTCCCACTGGATGGACACTCCAACGCTCGAGATTCTTAGTAGTCAATTGAACAGACGCCCCAACACCTAATGACCTACAACTCACCCTAGCACCACCCTACCACCCTGAAGTTTTCATAGGCTTGAAGTTATTGGTGACTTCATGCACTAGCCTAGCAGCACCCTACCACCCTATAGAAGAATAAAAGAAGAATGCACTCTCGTACCAGCGAAAATGGCCACTTTACAATGATATATAATGATGTAGAAGAAGAAGACAAAGTAGACCATAACCCAAACTATGACACAACCACCTAATCATGATCCTAGACCTCCCGACACTGCCTCTTCAACTCTTAGCAGATAGACACTTGTACAAATTTTACAATGATGCTTTTATAATGACTCAGTACAATGATACCTTTACAATAACTGTATGCAGTGTTGCCCACTTGAAAACTTCATGTCGTGAACTTCTTGCTATTGTTCTACACCTTGATTGTTGCTCTTTTCATGCTACCCTTTCTCACTCTCGAGAAAATTAGATCTTGCATTGAGTCTTATCTTGATGAATATATAATACCTACAAAAATTCTTCAAGGAAGTACCCATGACATGATAATAGAAAATATTACCACATCCTGCAAAGCAATGTCAGTTATGAAAAAAAACAACAAATTAAAATACAAAGAACCTAATGAAATTAAGAGATAAACATGCATATAGAGAAGATACTTACCTAGAGCTTACCTCTACTGCATCATTTTTCTACACCTTGATTTGCTTTGCTGCCCTAGAAATTCTAGTCCTTTACAGTCCTTGACAACACATGATCTAGCTTTTTCTTGCCTTCTAAGATCTCAATATTGAATTTGATGTATCTCTGTGATTTCAGATCCGCAATATGTGATCTTTGGTCCTGTAGTATCCCTCTGATTCTTCCTTTAGATGCCATAAGTCTGACCTGATTTGGATTCTTCAAGGAAAATTTATGCCCAATCTCTCACAATGACCTAATTATGAACTAGTTAAGTAGAGCAAACTTGTACGTCATGCCACATGTCACTGTTTCCTACTTCAAATGTGATATTGATACATAGAAAACTATAGTCAGTGCATTATCCGCCACTTTTTACAGAATTCCAATCTTCTACTCAGAGAGAGAGAGTTATGATGATTTTCCCAAGGTCACCTCTTTGGGATGAAATTTGGAAGCCTGCAAAAAAACCTAACTTCCACAGATCATATCTCTAAAACTATAGTGAACCAAGATCTGAAATTTGGAAACACACTTCATCAGGATTTTTCCCAAGTGGGTTTTTTGTTTTAACATCTGAATCTTCGTAGAACAAAATTTATAGCAAACATTCCACAATTAGCTATATTTAGTAGCGAACTCCTTACATGAGGAGGATATGACGGTCACAATTTATATAAATACTTAGGTTGAGAGGGTCTTCAACAAGTTAAAATTGGAGGGATTTTAGGAGCTTAAAAAGTTATTAATTATTGACTATTCAATGACCACAACCAATTATTACTGTCATGCCACAACCCCATGAGGTTTTAGCCCAGTAACTGGGGTTACTAACTTCAAACACAAATATATCTCAAAACATGAAGAATTACGTGGTGTTCCATATATCAACGGAAACATCTTGACAAGTAGAAACCATCCCAAATATCCTTGACTCAAAATAAATTAAATTTTCAAGTCAAAAGTTTCATGCAAGATCGAGGTAGACTATGGTGCTGCTTGGGTTGACATCAATGAAAATCACTGATCAACATAATATCCATAGGAGTAGATAATATGAAATTATGGGATTATAGGCTCAGGCACATGAGTGATAAGGGAATAGAGATTCTCCACTTAAGAAATTTGTTTTCGGGTTTTAAGCATGTTTATTTGGATTTATGTGAGAACTGTGCTTATGGAAATGAGAAGAGAGTCATATTTATCAGATTTGGGAAGGAAAAGAAGATCAAATAATTAGAGTTTATGCATACAAATGTATGGGGACTTTCTCAGGTATCATCTCTCGATGGATCTTGCATTTATGTTACTTTTATTGATGATGTAACTAAGAAAACCTGGATTTATTGTATTCAAAATAAATCTAATATATTTCATACTTTCAAAAAATTGAAATATTTGGTTGAGAATGAGAATGGAAAGAATTTGAACTATCTTAGATCAGAAAATGGAATTGAATAATGAAACAAAGAGTTTGATAACTACTATACAAAACATGGAATTCATAGAGAGAAGATAGTTCGAGGAACACCACAGGAAAATGGTCTGTCAGAAAGGATGAACAAGACAATCATGGAGCATGCAAGGTGCAGGAGATTGCAAGTGAGATTTCCCTTACAATTTTGCGTAGATGTTGTAGATATTTTTTTTATCTAATAAATAGAGAGCCTTAAAATTCCTTAGATGGTGGTATTCCAAAGGAGCCATGGATAGGTAAAAATGTAAACTTCTCATTTTTAAAGACTTTCAGTTATGGATATTTTTTCCACATAAATAAAGAAAATAGAACAATCCTTGAGGAACAATCAAAGAAATGTACCTTTATTAGATATGGTGTCAATGATTTTTTTTAACACTTATATGATTATGAAAATAAAAAAATCATTAGGACCAAAGGTGTCATATTCAATGAAAAGGTATTATATAAGGATCAGATGCAAAAAAAGAAATAAGAAATGAAAAACAAAGAATAGAGAGTTCTTGATGAGGTCAAATAAAAATTAAAGGTGCGTGAAAATAATAATGATCAACAGCCACAACAAAAACAAAAACCAAAATACAAACAGACACCTCAAACACTTGAAATTGGTGTTAGAATATCTACCAGGATAAGTAGGCCCCTTGAACGATACTCTTTATTATATTATGTATTCTTGATTAATTCTGGTGAATAAGAAAGATATGAAGAAGCGATGCAAGTACAAACCAACAAGAAGTGGGAGAGAGCCATGGAATAAGAGATGGCATCCTTGACGTGTAACTATAGTTGGGACTTAGTAAAGTTTCCTATAGGCAAAACAACATTGCAGAATAAATGGGTTTATAGGTTGAAGGAAGAAGATGGAGGAAAACTAAGGTATAAGGCTATAATTGTGGTGAAAGGGTTTGCATAAAATAAAGCTATATATTTTAATGAATATTTTTCTCTTGTTGTTAAAATGACTTCAATCAAAACTATTTTAAGTATAGTGGCAATAACAGATTTTCATCATGAGCAGTTAGATGTAAAGACAACCTTTCTCCATGGGGATTTGGAGGAAGAAATATATATGTAGTGGTCACAAGGATATGAGGTCAAAGGGGAGGAGAAGTTAGTGTGAAAATTTAAGAAGAGTTTGTATGGCTTAAAAGAGGCTCCAAG
The DNA here is from genome assembly GCA_034641835.2 of Pinus albicaulis. Taxonomy (NCBI): domain Eukaryota; kingdom Viridiplantae; phylum Streptophyta; class Pinopsida; order Pinales; family Pinaceae; genus Pinus; species Pinus albicaulis. The sequence goes on along the minus strand of CM076571.1, from coordinate 604,385,944 downwards.
GAAGTGGTATCTAAAATTTGGTAGTTTTATGTTTGAACAACGTTATACTAGATGTCACTCTGACCACTGTGTTTAACTTAAAAATAAAAATTATGGTAGTTATATTATAATGTTATTGTATGTAGAGGACATGAAGTTTACATGGTAGAACATGTAGGAAATAAATGTGCTCAAAGGAAAATTGGAAAATTCATTTGCAATGAAGGATTTCGGTGCTGCAAAATAAATCCTTGATATGAGAATAACTAGAGACACGAAAAAACACAAATTAAAATTGTCTCAAAGTGATTACATAGAAAAGGTGTAGGAAATATTTAATATATAGAATTCAAAAAAAGTTGGTGCACCTTTGGTAAGCCATTTAAAGCTAAGGAGATGTGTCCCAAGACTTAGAAAGAGATGGATTGTATGTGTAAATTTCCATATGCATCACTAGTTGGAAGCTTAATGTATGAAATACTATGCACAAGTCCTGATATTGCACATGCAGTGGGAGTTGTAAGTAGGTATATGAACAATCTAGGAAAAGAGAATTCGATGGAAGAAAAATGGATTCTCAGGTATTTGAAAGGTACCACAAATCAAACATTATTATTTAGTGGTTCAAACATTGCTCTACAGGGGCATGTTGATGAAAATATGGTAATTAATAGAGATAACATGAGGATCACCACAGGGTATGTGCATAATATAGGTGCAAAAAATATCAGTTGGCTTTCAAAATTACAAAACATTATTGCGCTTTCAACAATGAAGCAGAGTATGTTGCTGCTATAGAGGCTAGTAAATACATGATTTGGTTACAAGGGTTTATGGATGAGTTGGGTAAGAAGCAGGACATGGGAAGGTTATACAGTGACAATGAGAGTTTCAGTCATCTTTAAAAGAACTGAATATTTAACTCCAAGTCTAAACATATACAACTCAAGTACAATTTCATACAGTCAATGTTCAACGATGGACAATTGAAGCTAGAAAATATACACACTTGCCAGAATCTTGCATATATGTTAACAAAAGTTGTAGCTAGGGAGAAACTGGGATCCTTCTCAGTTTCAATTGGTCTTCAAGTATGATGATGAAGATGAGAAGCAATGAGGTCCAAGTGGAGTCATTTTCCAACAAGTGAAGCAACGATGGAGTTTATATAATTAGTCTCCAAGTGGAAGATTGTTGCGTGTGGAGCACGATTATCTTCTTGATTGTTAAGGGGTATTTTTGTTTTATTCATGTTGGATCCCTCTTCTTAACGGGGAATAAATTTCACCTATTTCAGCACCATAAATGGGGTTCATGGGGGGGTATGATGACTTTTATGAGCTTCCCCCTGGCAAGGTCTAGGGACAATGCCCTCGAAGCTAAAAATAGATGAAAAAATACCTTGTAAAATATTGTAAATTCATAATCAATCTAGGTCGTTCATTAAGTGGATGATTTGATGATATAATTTAATTTGATATAGGTATTTTTTCCCTAGAAGGAAACCCTCATTTTATATCAGGGAATTGTATTGCAGTTGTGTATGATTATTATTATGAGTGAGAAAGGGAGAGGAGATGCTATGAGAGCGAAGAGGAAATTACAGTGGATCTATTTTAGGTTGTATCTATTTATTTTGTTAGATAATATAAAATGAAGGACTCGCTATTTCTCCATGGATGTAGGCCAAACTAGGTGAATGACATATATTTGTGTCTCTCTTGTTTTATCGTTTATGTATTTGTGTTTATGTGATATTTTGTATATTTCATTTCTCAATTAATTAATTTATAACAAACATGTATTCCTTCTTGCATTAAAACAACATCAATTCCATTTTCGGCGGCATCGCATTCCACAATAATTTTTTTTGTAAAGTATAGTGTAGCTAAGTGTTATCACACATAAATTTGAATTTTTTACTGATAGGGTCAGTAACCTAGGTGTCATTTGTCTCATAAAATTGTTTCATGAAATTGATGAAAACTCATGAATTGATCACTATCCTAAGTTTATAAAGTCCATTTGTCATGCCCATTACAGTAAAATCTCTAAAATCCACCTTAGGTTCACATGCATTGGTTTAAAATTCATTTTTAGCCACATGTCTTATTTTTCATGATTCCACAGTGAATTCTATGCAAAACAGATGATTTTCGCTACGGAATTACCTTATCATTTCGTAGAAAATATGTCATATTTATAACAGAGAAAACTGTGGAATCATATTTTTCTACATAAATGAATGGGATGATGACCTGTCAAGTTTTTAGTGGTTTAGGGTAAAGGTGAGGTCATATAATTGGTTTTTATAATCATCCAAGCATGAAAAATCGTAAATATCATCCATCATTACTTTTCACTCCCTCACTTGTCACCATTCCCTCCACATTCGAATTCCATTTTTAAAACTTATCTCCAAGAACCTCTCAGTCACCTTTCATTTGAGCTTTGCATGCATCAATCAAATATCACCTCTAAAAGTTCTAGTCTCATAGCAAACATCTTATTGTTCATTTTTTCTCCTTGTAGGTGTCACAGTTCAAGAAGGCCAACACAGTGTTAAAAGAGATAGCCATGCAGAAAAAGACTAATAAAGGGGGGTTCAGTGGTCACGCATGAACCTATAGACTTAAATTTGGTCATGGAATACCCTAGTGTTGCAAGGGACTACATCAAATTTGGTCTCATGAGCTTCTATAGGAAGATACAAAGGGATTTCTCTATTTTTTGACTATTTGAGCAGTTAACTTCAAGAGCAGTTTGTGGGAAAACAGAGGAGAATTATAAAACACTGAGAGAGGTTATTGTCAAGCATAGACCAAAGAAAATTAATCTCTTTCAATTTTCTCACAGGTGATACCAATTTGGAGATTCAAATATGTCTTTGGGCTCTATTTTCAAAATGCGTTTTTTTCTGTTTATGACATGTTTTTCAAATGCAGATTCCGGACACTTGGAGATGTTTTTCAAAAAACCAAGAGAGGTTTCTCTTTAGAACAAAATTATTTACAAAAAAATAATCCTTTTTCGAAATATCTATCAAGAACTCAGAGATAGGAGCTCATTTCTGAGCCCTAATTTTAAGGAAAAAATAGCAAAATTCCGATTTTTCTGCCAATTAGGCAATTTCATATCAAAGCCCAAGCTTGAAGGCCAGATTTCGCTACAAAATCCGTGTACATTACTTTTTGAAAAAAAATATCAGTTTGGGTGGAAATAAAAGGAGGATAGAATTTTTATTTAGCTTAATTTATCTAACAAAAATATCGCATTAGAAAGGAAGGCTGAAGGTTGACCTAGATGGGTGAAATAGATTTGCTACCAAACTACACTACAAAACTATCTGTTTCACTCTATTTTTGCAGCGAGGAGTTTTTGGTTGTATTTTGGTATTTGAAAGAGTATAGAAGGTTAGAAAACCATGTGGATGCATTGAAGGATATCAGTAGAAGACTCCAACAAGTATTTTCTCCTCGACCAAGGTGCCATTTATTCCAGCTCAGCATAAAAACAATGATCAAATGTCATGATTATCTTCTCCTTAAAAGTAGGGTGATCAGTTCCTAAATATATTGGGTGTATTTATGTCTTGGTTATGTTTAGTGCCACTCGAGCGCTTGGTTATCATCGATGTAATTATCCAATTCTATAGATAAGTGAATGTAATAAATGGAAGGTAGAGTCCTAATAGGTTTATACCTCTAGAGTTATTAGGTGCCTATTTTACTTCCAAGAATATATATATGGTTAAGATATGTGTAAAAGTTGATGGTTAGGTGATCTAGCCAGATGGGCAAATCGAATGTAATTAAAAAAAGACTATTATTAGGCTGAAATTCAAAGGAGAAGGGGTTGGATAATGTTATTTGACACTACCACTATTGTAAATTTTTATCATCAGTAATATATAGTGACTTTGTTCCTGCTTCACCTGAGATTCTTTGATTGTTTCAATGAGCTTATGTCTTATGTTTCTTAATATCTCGTTTCCAATATATTGATGTTGAATTACTTAGAATTCATGTTATGCATTCTCTATAGAGAATTCTATGCAAAACAGGCGATTTTCGCTATGAAATCACTTGATCATTCCGTAGCAAATCTTTCATATTTATAATAGAGAACACTGCGGAATCATGTTTTTTTGCATAAATGAATGGGATGATGACCTGTCAATTTTTTAGTGGTTTAGGGTAAAGGTGAGGTCATATAATTGGTTTTCATAATCGTCCAATCATGCAAAAGTGTAAATATCACCCATCATTGGTTTTCACTCCCTCATTTGTCATCATTCTCCCCAAATTCGAATTCCATTTTTTAAACTTATCTCCAAGCACCTCTCTATCATCTTTGATTTTATTTGTGCATGCATCAATCCATTATCACCTCTAAAAAGTATATTCTCATAGGAAGCAACTTTTTTTTTAGTTTTTCTCCTTGGAGGTGTCATAGTTCGAGAATGTCAACACAGTGTTAAAAGAGACATACATGTAGAAGAAGACTAATAAAGGGAGTTTCAGTGGCCAAGTATGAACCTATACAGTGAAATTTGTTCATGGAAGACCTTAGTGTTGCAGTGGACTTCATCAAAGCTGGTTGCATGAGATTTTACAAGAAGATACAAAGGGATTTCTCTATTTTTTGACTATTTGAGAAGTCAACTTCAAGAGCCGTTTGTGGAAAAGTAGAGAAGAATTATAAAAAATCGAGAGAGGCTATTTTAAAGAATAGATAAATAACATTAACCTCTTTAAGTTTTCTCACATCTGCTAGCAATTTTGATATTCGAAGATGTGTTTGGGCTATGTTTTCAGTATGTATTTTTTTCCTATTTTAGACATGTTTGGCAAATGCAGATTCCGAACAGCTGGAGATTTTTTTCAAAAAAACAAGAGAGGTTTTTCTTCAGCACAAACTGATTTACAAAAACCGCCTCCCATTTTCAACTCCTATCAAGGCTTTTGAGATAGGAAATCATTTATGAGCCCTAATTTTTGGAAAAAACAAGAAAATTCTGAGTTTTTTGCCAATTAGGAAATCTCGCAGCGAAGCCTAGGCATGAAGGCCAGATTTCACTATGAAATCTTTGTAGATTAATTTTATGAAAAAATCTTAGTTTGGGTGGAGATAAAAGGATGATAAAATTTTCATTTAGCTTACTTTATCTAACAAACATATCACAATCAGAAAGGAAGGTTGAAGATTTACCTAGATGGGTGAAATATATTTGCTACTAAACTACACTACGAAACTGCCTGTTTCACTCTATTTTTGCAGTGAGGAGATTTTGGTTGTATTTTGGTATTTTGAAAGAGTATGGAAGGTTATACAACAACTTGGAGGCATTAAATGGTATAACTAGAAGACTCTAGCAAGAATTTTCTCCTCAAACAAGGTACCATCTGTTCTAGCTCAGCATAAAGACAATGATAAAATGTCATGATTATCTTCTCCTAAAAAGTAGGGTGATCAGTTCCTAGATCTAGTGGGTGTATTTATGTCTTGGTTATGGTTATTTCCACTCGAGCACTTGGTTATCATCGATGTAACTATCCAATTATACAGATAAGTGAGTGTAATAAATGGAAGGTAGAGTCCTAATAGGCTTATAAATCTGAAGTTATTAAGTGTATGTTTTACTTCTAGGAATATATATATGGTTAAGATACGTGTAAAAGTTGATGGTTCGATGATCTAGCCAGATGGGAAAATCCAATGTAATTAACAAAAGACTATTAATAGGTAGAACTTCGAAGGAGAAGGGGTTGGATAATGCTATTTAACACTACTTCTATTGTAAACTTTTATCATTAGTCATATATAGTGACTTTGTTTCTACTTCACCTGAGATTATTTGATTGTTTCAATGAGCTTATGTCTTATGTTTCTTAACATCTTTTTTCCAATATCTTGATGTTGAATTACTCAAAATTCATGTTATGCATGCTCTGACTTCCTTTTAACATTAAGCTATTAAATATTTATGTGTGTTAGTATTTTCCTTTCATTGAAATAGTAAAAGCCTCAGCTTCCACAAGGAGATCCATTTTTCATTGAATTCCCTCACACTCACTCTATAAGCCCAATGGTAGCGAACCCTATTTCATTTTTCACCTATAATCAAATACATTAAAGCACTTATCACAGAGTTAGCCATTTGATTGAATCCAAATTGAGAAAATCATAACTTATTTTGAGAGGGCCCTCTCAGGCTGAAGAGGCTAATCCTCAGTCAAAAGTTGGTTTGAAAGAGTTACCATAAGTTTTCTGATGGAGTAGCCCACTAGTACCAATTTATAGATAAAACTAAGATCAGTTCTTTGAAAACTTCCTCTTCAAGATGTTCAAAGGCCTTAGTTTCTTCTGGATTCCAATAGAATGCATATTTCTTCAGTAATGTTGTTAGAGGCCTTGTTGTTCTGCCATAATTCTTAAAAAGCATGTGATAATACCCTTTCAACATGAGAAATCCTTAATGGATTAATTAAGTTTGGTAGGGTCTACCTTAACACCCTCATGAGATACAATATGAACCAAATATTCCACGTCTTGTACTCCAAAGAAACATTTGGAGTATTTTTCATATAATTATTTCTCCTCCTATAGTTTCAGCACCCTGTCAACTTGTTGAAGATGATCCTTCCAATAATTTTGTAGATTAGTATATCATAAAAAGATACTAACACAAATTTTCTAAGCAAGGGTTTGATAATGGAACTCATCAAACCTTGAAATGTGGAGGGTGCATTAATAAGGCCAAAATTCATGACAAAAAATTCATAATTACCTTCATGAGTTTTGAATGTTGTTTTCAGAATGTATTTAGTCTTAATTCTAATTTGATGATACCGTGAATGAAGATCCAACCTCGTGAAGTAAATTTCTCCATGTAATTCATCCAACAAATGATGAATGACAGAGATGGGAATTTTATCTTTAATAGTAATATTTTTTAGCTCCATAAAATCCATACGCATATGCTATGGTCCATCCTTCTTATGCACCAATACTACTGGAGTAGAGAAAACACTTTTACTATGTTGAATTATACTAAACTCTAGAATTTATGCAACCATACATTCAAATTTATCTCTTTTGGACATAGGGATATTTGTAAGGCATGCTGTTTGGAGGAACACTTCATGGAATCCATTGAATAGAATGATCATAATCATGAATAGGTGGGATGCCTTTGGGAGTCTCAAATCCCTTGGAATGATTGTCCAAGATATTTCGGAGATCAGGAGAAATAGATGACTCCTATGTTTGAGCCGCTAGTGAGCATAATTGTGTAACTATGCCCCATTTATCTTTCTTCAAAATTTTTGTCATGAGATTAGATTTTATCATCCTCCCTATTTTCCCTATGATACCCCTTGATTCAATTTACTTTCCTTCCCAAAAAAAATTCAAGAAGAGTTCTTGAAAATTAAAAGTTATCATCCCCAAATCTTGTAACCATTGGAATCCTAGTACAACATCAACACCACCCATTGGAATGGAAAGCATTGGACTACTAAATACATGTTACCCCATGGTTAGCTTGATATTGTGGAACTTTCCATGAGAAATTTACAGCTCCTCCGTTTGTAACCATCACTTTACACTTTGGTGCTAGATATAGAAATCAATTCAATTCCTTAAATATATTACAATGAATAAAATTATGGGTACTACCTGAATAAATAAAAATTATTACATTTTTCTTCTCGATATATCCTTCTGTCTTGTGATTTTTACTGTTAGTTCCCACCATTGCATTAAAATATATTCCCAAATTCATTTCTTATTTCTCTAGGTTTGGTTCCTAGTGTATATCCTCTTATTTTAATGTTTCTTGTTCCTTTTCTTACTCCTCTTCACAATCTATGTAAAATAATTTCTTCTCAGCATACTTACCTTTAATTTATTTTCTATAACAAGTACAACTGTAACAAAGCCCTTTTTCTATTTTTTCCTCCAATTGTTGTGGTTTCAACCTTGTATTTTGTGGAAGGTGATGAGTAGCAACACTTCCATCTTTATAGGTTTGAGTAGTAGACTTCCTTGTCGCAAAAAAAATTCTTTCAACTTTTCTTTCCACCATGAATTCCTTCTCCAATGAATCAGGTTCCCAAAGGTGAACCTCATGTTGGATATTATCCTTCAAATTCTCTATGAACACTTCAATCGTATGCTCCTCTGGAATATCAGTTACCCTGATATTAAATTTTTGGAAGTCCTCAATGTGCTCCGCCATTGAGCCCTTTTGTTTGACATTTATCAATTAGCTAAATAATGTGTTTCTCTTTGTATCCTCATATGTACTATAATTTCCTCCATAAAAATTGACTAAGTCATAAGTGTTTTATGAGAATAAATTCATCAATACGATACAAACTGATTGGGCTCTAAATATAAAGATGTAATGCGTATTCTTTGTGCATGTTGCACATCATGTATACCAAAATATTGGTCCATATCTAGTATCCATGTTACCCAATCCTTTCCATCGTAATTCATCATATAGATTTTTGGAATATGGTTGCTATTCAATCCAAATTTAGATTATCTAAAATCATTATTAACATTCCTTTTGTTCTCATCAAGAGTTTCATGGAATAACTTTATGCCATTAGGAAGAATTTATTGTAACAGATTTGTCAAAAATTCCTTCAAAAACTGCATGTTTTATTTTAAACTATTCTTCAAGCCATCCATATTAGCTTCCATTTCATTTTTGGTTACTCTTTACGAAAGTGAAATTTGTTGCACTTGGTGGCACAATTTTGATATATCATGTTGTATTTTTTTCTCTTCATGTGTCATAGTAGAGATTTTTGGTTTCTTATTAGGAGTATCCATTTTTTTGTTTGGAGGTATATTGGAACCAATAATGATATATATGTTTTAACATTCCCTTTGAATTAAATTAGTCTATCTTTTCAAACAAAATGTATGCAAATTTAAAAATAAACATACCATTTTCTTCTTAATATTGAAATTGTTGTATCTCTCAAATTTAGGCCTCCCAATGTCTAAAATTTAGTTATGAGTTAGCACTATGAGTCTTCTTTCCAATGCCACAAGTCATACCAAGGTTGGATTATTCAATATAAAATTATACCAAATCTCCCATGATGTCATGATTATGGACTCCTTTAGTAGAGAGAATGCGTACAGGGTGCCACATGTCGTTGTTTTAACCTTCAGCCCTAAAATTGCTACACGAGAAATCAAAGTCTATGCACATTAAATCACTTTATATGTAATTCAAATTCAATCATTGAAAATATAGTTATGGATATTTTCCTCGAGTCAGCTGTTTGAGACTGAATTATGGAGCATGCCGAAAAACTAAATTCTTTAGACAATATCTTAGAAAATCTAGTGAACCATGATCTGAAATTTATACAATAAATTCACCTCTATATTTCATCTCCACGTGATCAAAATTTCAGCTTCTAAAACTTTGTATAAAAAGGGTTATAGATAAATTCAAATATGGCCTATTTGAAGTAGCAACACCCTATAATTGAAGCTCTAATACGAAATGTTATGCAACCAAATCACAAAATAGAAGAAAATACAGATCAACGAATTGAAAATTATCCTCTTCGAGGGGGTAAACTACTTTAAATCACATAAATGAACAATTATTAAATGATACAATTGACAAGACCTCCTTTGTATATATAAGAGTCTAAGGGGTCATAATATAATCATATACTACATAACACTAATAATGTAAGCGCACAATAATAACGATAGTGAACTTCTATGGGGCATAACAATAACAATATTGAGACTACATGGGCACAAAAATAATAGTAGATGGATACACTAAAAATATCAATAAAGGGGATACACTAATAATAAGAATAAGGGGGATACACTAGTATTATAGGGATCTAACAAACAATGTGTAATCCATGCAACTGATAAGTCATGTTGTGTGCAAAATTGCGAAGCACAAATTAGAGAGAAGTGTTTATTGTTCTGAATATAATTTAGTACTATGTTGAGAGAAATAAATTAATTTGAAGATATCAGTAGAATAATTGTGAAGAAGAGAGAAAATTAGAAGAGTTGTGAACAAAGCAATACAAAAAATAGAATCATTATGAATAAGGGGATAATTTTTTCCTTCAGGTTGATGCCTATAAATCATGGGATTGGTGTATCCTTTAGGTTGGTGCATTTAAATCATGGTTTGGTGTCTCCTTCAAGCAGATGCTTGTAAATCATGGGATTAGTCTCTCTTTTAAGTTAGCACCTCTAAATCGTGGTATGGGTTTGACCTTTTAGTTTGTGCTAGTGAATTGTTGTAACAATAGGTTGGTTCCTACAATAATATTCATAAAAATATTTTATTTTTTCGGTTTTCTCCCTTTAAAGGTTTCCATGTACATATAGTGTTCTCATGTGTTTCAGAATGATTGATGTGTTAAGTGGTTTGAATTATTTTATATTGTTAAAAATGACCATTTTATTAAACCCCCGCAATATAATCATAATTCCAACATGTCCATATTTGTACGGATGTATACAGTGCCATAGATCCAAATTTTGTTTTCTAGTGGCTTTAATATTTTGTTTACATGGGCCTAATGTGTATTTCAACATTTCCATGTGCAAGAAATCCACATCGTGGATATTCAATGTATATTTTTTGCATCCATGTTTTTTTTTCCTTTACGTCGAGTGTGGATACCCATGCCTCGACGATTATCTATCTACATTTGGGACATTGTTTTTAGGGTTGCTACAATATATTTACTTGATTATATCTCCTTCTTGCATTTTGATTCATTGTTGTAATTCATTTCAACCATAATTTTCTCTTTTGGCCTCATGCTTTATGGTTCATTTACTATAACACTATTTTACACTTCATTATCATAAGAAGAAACCCTATTTTAGTCACATTAGTTAATTGATGGACTGCATCCTCATTCAAATATATTTATACTCAATAGGAACTACATTTCTCCGCATCATTTTCCATCCTACATAGTGTCACACCATGTTAGTGTGCAATATTTCATGGCTTCTTGAAACTACATAGGATGCATTTGTGCATGGAGAGATTATGCCCTAAGTTTCTAGAGATCGACCTTGCCAAGATGATCAACTTGAATTAGGGTGTCATGACTTGGCTTACTATAAATTATTGGATAAATATACTAAATCATCTTGATCCTAGGTGAAAAAATACAGCCTCCCAAATCTAAGAAGATCCCATATAATCATACTCTTTCATGGGTGGAAAGAAAATAAATAATAATTATACATCAATGTTATGCTGGAGAATTGTTTTCACGAGACCCTTCATTGATACATATATGAGCCCAATCTATGTTTGTTAGTTAATGAAGAAATAGGTTTAGAAATTAAGTTGAACATTTGCAACTGCTCATGAAATTTTAATCAAAATCACAAGACACAAACCTACTCTATTGCTCCATGGAAAGTAACTCACAACCTAGAACAAAAATTATACACGTGCAATAAGAAATAACATGTCTGCAACAATTATTTTATCTGGTGAAAGAATTCTATTAAAAAACCCAATGCCTCTTGTATTAATCAAATGCATAGAGATGTATTACAATTTGTTTTACTCAATTTATCTCACCCTGCAAGTGCACAACCTATCTCTCTGGTCACTGAAGGCCTCCGACCCATACTTAGTCAATTTCTTCCTTGGCGTGAGCTCATATTTCCTTGTGTTTTTCCTTCAGGAATTGAGCCCCTGTTAATTAAGAAATTCCTCAAATTGATTGTGCAATTCCCAAGGATAGTTCATCTGACCTCATGTAACACCTGTATACTCAACTAGTTTACAACTGTTGGTTAATTTCCTTTCAAACTCTACCACAACTAGGAAATTTGAATTATTTGCATGCACAAGATAATTATTAGCTAATTTATCAGTTAACTAGATGGTATCTGAGTTATATTGATGTCCCAATAATTAATTGACCACCAACTAGTTCTATTAACGGTTAGAAGTAGTTTAACTGATTACAACTGAAATTAACTCAACCTATGCACCTAAAATTTATGAATCATTAAATACAACTAAAATTCAAGCCCCTAACTCAAATTAACTGAGCTAACTGAGTGAAAATATCCATGCCACCTCAATTAACTCCTCCAAGTTGTCTGCTGATGTGGAATTTTGAATTTTCTCAATTTAATCAAGGAAAAATCGAATTGAGAATTTCTTGTTGAATTTTTCAACACTCCCTCTCAGCAAGAAAGGGATTATCAACCACACCTATCCTGCAAATGTGGAATGTAATACATGCAACACCTTTAATTTTTTTTCTTCTAATGAAACACCTACAACTGAGAAGCATAAAAAAAAATTGAACCAAATGTGTCTGCAACTATCTATTGGGAAAACCATGATGTCATTGACTTTGCTACTGAGCCTCCTGTTTTATTTTCAACAGTAATTTTCACTCCTCAATATCTCACTAACACTGATCCTTATACTACTAAATACTATGGGCCCCATGTAGCATGGTGATGATTATTCAAGAGAACACCTCAATGCGCTTAGCCCAAATATCTGCAATTCTAAGAATTTACCTACTTACCTTGAAATTTACTTGCACTATAGGTCTATGGTTGAGTCGATGTCTCCAATATTCCTTTCCATTTATGCCTTCTCCACAACTTCCCGAGGCCTATTATGAGGATCCACTTTGAGAGGTAAATCATGCTCCCTCTCAACCACCATATCTATAATCCGTTCCTTGCTCCTCAAGGTTGTGAATACATATTATACCTCAAGTGAATATATGTTATTTACTTGAATTTTGATATTCTTCAACTGTCTTGTGGATATGTGTGTTAGGAATGCCTTTCCTTTGATTACGATAACATCATAACCATGGTATTCGAAAACTACAATAGAAGTGAGATTTTTCTATAGGCCTGGAATGAACATGATATCCTTGAGTCTGAGATGGGATCCCGAATCCCTCTGAGAAGATGGCCACTGAAATCCTGGTCATGTTCTTCACCTTGATTATCTCAAACTCAATATTTATCTAGAGATATTTCTCCTTAAGGTCACTGAAAAACTCTCTACACCCAATCATGTGGAACGAGGCACCCAAATCCAAGTACCACACACTCCCCATCATAGTGTTGGACATGCATGTGATAAGGGTGAAATATAGATCAAAATGTGAAGCTAAAGGTTCACCTACTGTCGTTACTGAAAATCCTTCTTTTTATAATTTTGTGTGGACACTTAGCAGCATAGTGCCTGAATTTTTGTGTGGACACTATGGAAAATTCTTTCATCTTTCCATATTGGATGGATTCATTCTCACCTTGGGACTTCCTTTCTTTGGCCTTCATTCCTTTTCCGACTAGAGAAAAATCCTCTTCCTCTTCTTTTGATGAGGTCCCATCTCTATTATTTTGTGTTATTTCCTCCTGTACCAAATCATATGACAAGCATTCTAAATTTGGTAGCTTCTATAGAAATTAATTGTAGATTCAATACTGCTCATGTAATTTTATAAAACGTAAGACTCAAATCTACTCTACTCATTCGTGGAAAGAAATTCACGTTAAGAAGCGATATAAAAAACATGCAACATGAATTAATACACATACATGAATATATATCTAGATGGAAGTAACTTCTCAAAAACCCTTCCTATCTATATTGCATTAGTTAGAAAATAGAGAAGAAATAGAATGCTTGTTCAAGCTTGAAATATCTTTGCACAAGTGTAATCTATCTCGTTGCCTCACAAGCTAACTCTGGCCAATACTTAGCCAATTTTTCTACCTACCAAACTCCTATTTCCTTGCATTGTTTCTCAAGGAATTATCCCCCTATTAATTATGGAAATCCCCATCCTAAACTCTACAATCCCTATAGGTCCTTCTCTGACTACATGCACCCCCTATACAACCAGGATAATTATACAACTAATAATACACTATCGTTGAACTCTAATATCAAGTGGGTAACTCGAATTTCATGCATGAATGAGTTAATTATTAGCTGATTGATCATTTAACTGGTTTAACATTGAAGTTTCACCTCACTGATAGACCTCTTACTAGTTCCTCCAACAATTGTATCTAGTTTGACTGACCTTAACTGAATTTAACTGAATTAAATTGCTACAATTAAAATTAAACTCAACCCAGGATCCTAAAATTTAGGAATCATTGTACACAAATCAACTTAAGTCCTAAACTCAAATTATCTAAGGTAATTGAGTGATAATAACTCAGTTAACTAATTCAAGTTGTATTATGATGTGGAATTTCAATTTTCTCCTAATTTAATTCAAGAGAAAATTAAATCATATTTTCTTTTTTCCATTTTTCAACACTCACTTTCCGAGAGAAATGGATTATCATATACCCCATTCCATCATCTATGGAACTCAACTTTTCCTCTTGATAAATACATTTTGAAAATATTTGCATCGTGTTCCTCTTTAGGAATTTATTCCAACAACATGATCTCCCTGTGCACACAATGTCGTAGATGGTGATACTTGATGTAGATATGCTTAGATCGATCATGAAAAAATGGATTCTTAGAGAGCTCAATACAAATATGATTGTCACAGGAAATCGTAGTGGGATCCATCCTCTGAAAAAACAACCCAACAAGAATTTTCATCATCTATATAGCTTCACAAGTTTCTTAACTGGCATCCATGCACTCTGCCTCTATTGAACTAAGTGAAACTGAGCTCTGCTTCCTATTGTACCAAGAAACTATTTCTAACCCAACACTAAAGAATCCTCCTGAATTTCTCCTTCAATCTGATGGAATACCCTCCTAATCTTCAAATGTGAATTCTTGCAGCTTCACTCCCTCTCTCCGCTTGTACCAAAGACCATACTAAGCAGTGCCTCTGAGTCATCTCAACACATTTTTGGTCACCTTCCAATACAATTTGGTTGGATTAACCATTTCTTAACTAAGTTGGTGAACTACATAACAAATTTCTAGTCGTGTTTTCACAAAATACATAAGTGAACCCACAAGCTTCCTGTAAATAGTGGCCTCCACTTCCTCACCTGAAGTAGAATCCTCCTTCCTCTAACTTCCTGCTAGAGGAGTGTCCATGGGTTTTCTAATCTACATGCATAGCTTCTTTAATATCTCGTTGGCTTACTTTCCCTGAGAGACAAACACTTCCTCATCTCCTTTCCATACTTCCAAACCAAAGAAATAGTGCATGAGTGTCATGCCTATCATCTCGAATTCTCTTGCAAGATTTGATGAACTTCCCATCAATGGTTAAAATAAAATCATTCACATATAATACCATAATCAATAGTTTACCTTCAACAACAATCTGCTGAAGTTTTTCATCTACTTCACTTTTGGTGTAGCCCAATATAGTAAAATGGTTGTCGATCATGGTGTACCAAGAAAAGGGTGTGTTTCAATCCATTCAACACTCACTTGATTCTGCACACATGGAACTCTCCGTCAAAGGTATCAAATATTTTTGGTTATTAAATGTACACCTCCTCCTCAATCACACCATTGAGGAATGGTGTCCTCACATCCATCTGATGGATCTTCCATCCCATCTACACTGCAATTTATAGAATTGATCTCATATAAAATGTTACACCATTTCTTGGTCATCTAACCTGTTACTATTAGATGGACCTAAGTACACCATGTAAGACCAATTTTACCCTAAGTAAAATTGCTTTCACTATGAAAAATAACTTAGTAAAACACCTTTATTAAGTTGTTTATGGTCTAAACAGGAAACCCCATGAGAAAATATTAAATAAATCAACATTTGTTTGATTTTCCTCAAGGAATAATTAGTTAAATAGTAGTTTAATTAATATTCCTAGTCATATTTAACCCAAAACAGGAAAATTAATTAGATAAATCATTGTTTATTTAATTATCTTTCAACCAATTCCTTAAATAATTAAATAAATCATTATTTATTTGATTATCTTCTAACCGCTTCCTTAAAAAGATAAATAAATCATTTATTTATTTATTTTTGACAAATTAAGGGATTTGACCCAAGTCAAATACCTTTTCCCTCCAACAAATATAATAAAATATTCCATAAAAGTTGGATCTAGATTTGGTTAATAATATTTTAATTATGCACCAATATCTAGACTAACTCAATATTTTGTTATAAATAGAAGGGTTTTCCCAGTCATTTGTCACCTTGTGTTTCCTAAAGATCACTCTGGATCTTAACTCTTGGTCTGGCTATTGGTCCACCATCATAGCCATATTTTTCAATTTTTGTCTGGGTTTTCTACACCATCAAGAGAGAGGAATTCTAAATATGAAGTGCTGAGGACTTACAAGAACCCATCCCATTGAGGAGAATAGGGAACACACTCTTGTGTTTTCCTCCCAGGTGCCATTAATAAAAATTTCATTGGATATATTCTTGTCTTGTCTATTGGATTTATGGAGTAAATATTATTTTTCTACTGTTTAATGTCTTCTAATGCATAGATCTAGATTTTTGCAGCATTTTTCTTGATCATCTAATTGCAAATCTGAAGATATTAGCATTCATTTCTGCTGTTAGGGTTTTTTTTTATGTGCTACTAAAGTAGTATTTTTTCGTACACTTCGAATCACGATTCATACTAACAACTGGCGACTCCACACGAGTTTACCATTACGACCGCTGTCGTTTTTCTAATCCTTGCATATCCAGCTGCTTCAAACCCTAAGATTTCTCTTCAGCCCCTTGTTTTTATTATTCTTGATGTTTTTTTAACCCATAAAACCCTAAAATGATAAAAATTCTAACTTCCGCGTGTTTTCGGACCCATTGTGCAGATGACAGACATCAGTCGTAGCTGAGACAACAAATTTTTCTGAAATCTATAACTGAGAGTGCCAGAAGTGCAGGTCACACTTTTCTACCCAAAACTTGTGACCTGGACCTGTAGAGCACTCTTTACAACCCAAAAAGTGCGACCTCTGCTGAAAACAGGTCAAAAAATGCGACCTGGACTTTTTGCAGGGATTTTTCTGAAAGTTTTCTGGGTTTGTTTGAGCCTCTGTTTAGGATTGTCTGACCTTCGTATCTACCCGTTTTAGACCTGTACTTGTTCTGTTTCACTCAACTAAGTGGGATCCTATCCCCCTAGGGCTTCAGTACCCTCCATTTTCTGTGGAATATTGTTTATTGTTGCAGGTTGTCTGAAATTTCAGAGTCTTCGACTATTTTTTCAAATATGATACCTCATCTTTAGATCCACTTTAGATCGGCTTGTTATCCATCCAAATCTCCTCATTTAGCTTTGTTTGGGTTTTCCTTTAGGGTGCACTCTGCTTCCCTCCTGGAGATAGCCTTTCGCCACCCCTTTTTACACCACTTTCTAGCAGATTTTGTCTTTTAGATCCTTGTCCCTCTTGACCCTAGATCTATTAGATTTTTAAATATGTTTTGATTAGTTTTTTACTCACCTATAGACTATTTTTTGAGAGACCCGCCTCCTTCAGTTTATATTAGTGCATTATCAACTGTTTATTTTCAATTTTCGGAGGCCTATATACTGACATGTGCAGGTTTATTTACAGCTATACAACACACTTTTTATTTTTCTCTACAAACATCTAGGTTTAAAAATTAAAATTTACACACTTTTACACACACACCCTAAGTGAAAAAGGGCTTGATTAACACTACCAAGCAAAGAATATAAAACATTGAAATCATTTGATCCCGCACCTATTTTCCGTTGTTTCGACATTGTAGTCACTTGATCTTGCATCTCTCTGCCCTTGTTGGTCTCTTTTTCCCTTGTGCCATGTTTTTGTCGTCATCATTGCGCCACCAAGCCGTTTATCTCGAAGACTTCCTGACCTTCATCCTCAGTTTTCGATTGGAAGACTTACTCCTCCACATAGAGTTCGATTTAGTCCTCCACCGAGTCCGCGCACCGACTCTTCTTCTAGTCCTTTGTGTTATCCTTCTCGTTTTTCCTTCAGTTCTCCCCCTGACACCTTCACTATGTCTGGTGCAGGACCTAATGCTGGTGGTAACCCCGGCCCTCACACCGGAAATACCACTATTGGGACCACCACGGACACTACCCTGACTACACCTCTGCTCCCCTTCATGGCAAGCCTTAGCCTCCCCGAATTTGACCAGTTGATAAATGACCCCATACACCATGCCACTACGTGGCCTGCTATGCCAACAAAGCTCCCTTTAAACATCCCAAAGTTTTAAGGTCTTACTAGACAAGATCCTTCAAATCATGTTTGATCTTTCCACATGTAGTGCTCTTCTAATTTTGTTACCGATGACTCTGTTTGTCTTCAGTTGTTCCAATGAATGCTCACATGTGAAGCTTCTAAGTGGTATGTAGATCAGGCCCCTTCCTCTCATACCACCTTTGCGACTCTTGCCTGGGCTTTTTTGTCTTATTTCCAGCTTCCCATTCATTTCGACACTGGTACCGAGCTCTTGACCTCTTTACGTCAATCATCTGCGACCCGCTTATCCAAACATGTTCAGGAATGGCGGAGAAAAAGGAGCCTATGTCGAGCCCCTACCTTCGAATACCATGTCTACATGGACTGGCTACTTAGGACACTCTTGCCTCCTATTGGGAAAGATGTCGCATCGCACTTTCCTCTAACCGAAGAAGCCACTCTCCAAATTGCGTTAAAATATGATGTGATTTACACTCAGTCGAGTTATCTTTATATCGTTCTACCTGATCTTCCCAGACCTGGTGGTGGAAATGCACTGGGGGCATCTCACGCCGCTGACGGTATTGTTGGAGCCCTCTTTAATCCGTATGCTCAACCTCCCATGGGCTATGGTTTCTCTTAGGGTGGGGCCGGCTCCTCCGACACTTTTCCCCCTCCTGGTAGCACATATCCAGGATACGGCATGCCTCTTCCTTTTGCCCAACCTCATGTTTACCACACTGCTACCCAACCTCCTTATTATCCATATCCATAGCCTGGTGCTCCAGCTCCTATAGAATTAGCACCTCCTCCTCCCTTGCCTTCTCAACCCCCGCAACAGAAACCACCACCCCCTCCAGGGCAGGTGTACGCACAACAGGGCATGACTAATCCTCCTCCCTCAAAAAGGAAGAGGAAAGGCAATCAAAATCAAGCTACCTATGGTAATTCTGGACCTAATCAAGGTAATGCTCCTAACACTACACACCAGCAACAAGGCACTCAGCCCAAGTAGGACAGGCCTCTTCATATGAACAAGCCCTGTTCTTATTGTGGTGTTTATGGTCATTATAAGCATGATTGTCCCCTTCTGCCACATATGAGACAACTATAGGAGTATCAAGCAACATTGAGAGGACAACAAGCCATCCCTTCCATTCCTCCCAGCCCTGCACCCAGTCAACCAGCTATGCTTACTTATCCTTTCCCTCAGCAGCGATTTATGGCTACCCAACCACTTGAAGGCCAGGTGGCCACTCAACCCCTTCCATCTGGTTCCCTCGATTACCATATTTTCATGATGTCCTCTGATTAGCCTTATGAACCTTCTTCTCTTGGCCCCTTACCTTCAGTTGGGACTCATGAGCACCTTTCTCCTCTAGGAATGGTTCCTTTAGGCCTCAACCATCTTGGAGCCATCCCACCTGGTCATTACCCCTTTGGTCAGATACCGTTCCTTGCTCCCCTGCCAGGAGTGTACACAGTACCTGTTATGGCCACCCTCTCTCTTCCTAACCTGACCCTTGGGATTCTCGTCTGGTACCTCGATCCTCCAGCCACCACCCCACCTGGTCATCCTAAACCTTATCTTTCTTTGACCCCAGTTCAACCAATCCCTATCACTTCTCCCATTGCAACAGTGCCTCATTCACCTCAACAGGAACCAGCTCCCGTTGCGACCACTTCAGGTAATAAGGGCAAAGCTCGTAAGGGGGCATCAAAGGACAAGGCTACCCCAACAAACCCTTCCCTTTCTTGGCCTCCAAAGCGTACCACCCAGTGTGATTTGTGTGATGTTGTCAGCTATGCCACCCATACTTGTCTGGAGTTGCCTCACCTCAAGTCCATGGTCAATGAGACATTTCCAGAATCTGATATCCCAGAGGTGTATGTCACTATACCTGATTCAATCCTAAAACTCAAACCATTTCACACAAATCACCCTTGTGCTTTGTGTGATTTCCATGGCCACTACACTCACCTTTGTCCTCGCCTCAAAGAGTATCGTTCCTCTTTCGAAGCCTTAAGCCAATTCGAGGCCAGTGCAATGCGTCAAACACTCCCTTATTTTCGCATCTTGCTTCGGCAACACTAGAAGACACAAGTGCTCCCATGAACTTTCCCCCTTATGATGTTGAGATAATGGGGCCTTGGTCAGAAGTCCCCGATGAAACTTCCCCTAATGTTTCACCTGACCTCCCTTTAGCACCCTCCCTAGTCTCAACATCAGTAGATCCTCTATTTTCTTACTCTTCTGTCACCCCTTGTGATGATGCACATGTGAAACTCTGCTCTCATGATGAGGATTAAGGTAGCTTCGCCACATCAGGTGGTATTTCTCCCATCAGCCACCCCATCTTCTCTTAAGATGACAACATTATGGAAGAAGCCACCACTCCTGACTTTATCTATTCCCCCTTACATCGAAATCATGCATTTGAATCACATGTACCTTGTGGCCATTACATTGACACCCAATTTTTGGGTAAGGGGGGCACCCATATTGGAGATACCAGGAGAAGCAGTTCTTCACCACTCTCCTAGTGAATCTAGTCGTGACGACTCTAGTCCCATTATTCTTCCACATTTATAAGAACCTCTATTGTCCCATATCACTTCAAGATCACTCTAGGGATGATACCCCTCATCATTCCTTCATATTTCATCAGCAACCCAGTCTCATAGAAATTGTGGTTGACGAACCTATAGGTTTTCTGGGAGAACATCAGTTCATTATCCCAAATAATATCTTTGTGATATTAGCACCATGTATGCCAACCCATAAATTAAAAGTCCATTTGATTCATATATGCAGCACCCAAAGAGATTGGTAATCATCTATTTCCTTTCTCAAACTGCATAACCATAATGAAAACAAATGGCGCACCACATCATTAAAATGTGTTTAGATTTCCCTTTTTTCTGAATACGTTTCGGCATGTCCACATCATGCTTGGGGGAACCTATGCCCCTCAACCATAAAAATCCCAGATCTCAGCCAGAAACATCACTGAAAACCCCTTTCTCTGACAAGTCACACTTTCCAGGTCATTCCCTGGGACAGGTAGCAGTTTTCTGCCCAATACCTACTACCCAGGTCGCAGCACAGACCCCAAGAAAGTGTGACTTGGCCTGTTCATGAGCTCTGGGAACCTAAGCTGAACTTTCAACCCACTAAAATAAAAGAGTAGGATTAGGCATCTTACCTACAACTGTCGGATCTCAAATTCCAATATTCGGTTTATCCACTGTAACCGCTGCAAGATTTAAGGCCTCCTCTCCTCACGACATTCACCACAGCTCCACCGAAAAATAAGTGAATCTGGAAGGAAAATGCCTTATTAAAAGAAAACCCCTGATTTTTCTTTCGCTTACCACGACCAAACCATAGATCAGTTTGACGAACTGTATATACCATTGGAAAGATCCCACCAAGCCCTCAAATGGGTATCTATTAGCTTTTGTGATTTGATACTTCACCAGGACAAATTTTTTCCAAGAAGCGCCACTTCACCCTTCCCTAAAATTGAATTTCTTCACTTACAACACTCGTACTAGGGGCATCATGTTGCCTCCATACATGTCCATGCTCGTGTTCACTTTCGTCATGAGTTACCATCTTGTATTCATGCTTTTATGGTCCCCATTGGACCCTTTACATATGTGGCAACACCATTGAGTCACCCTTGTTTAGAGCATCTGAGTTGAGTCATCATTTCTTTCATGGAATCTATCTCGAGTCCCTTTATATCTTTCCATAGTCCTCCATCACTCATTTCTTGGTTCCTCTCTCGTGTCGCACATTATGGCCTTCAGTCCCACTGTCCCCTATCCCTCATGATGTTGTGTCAGTCGCTGCCAGGTCATCCATGCCCTTTATGCTCTAACAAGGGAACTTGTCCGTTCGCTACTCATTTCCCCCCATTTCATCATCATCATTGGTGTCAGTCTGTCAATCAATCTACTATTTTCTGTCATGCCCTAGTTGAGGATCCCTTATTGCCTCACCGATGGTGGACCACCTTTTGTCAACATCAACTCATTCACTCCAGAAGACAAGAATAGAGGGCAGTGTACCTTGGTTCTAGCTTCCACTCTGGTTTGGTGCCTCGGATCAGACAAAGGGACTCCTTATTTCCCTTTGACTTGATTGTTTTTTAGCTCGAGCTCCTTTCAGCATGATCGAGATCTGTATACTCGATGGTTCAGTGATGCAGCAGCTGACATCAATGATCCTCGAGTATGTGTGAGATGTCTCAGCCCTCATGAGGGGGTGGCACTACAGGTAGCCCCCCACACACTCAGATGACCTCTTCATCACATCCTTCGATGCAGCTCCATAAATTTGATGATGTCATCCTTAGCCACTTGTAGCACCATTTTTTTTGCATGTATCAGTAAGATTTTCAGAGCCCTTTCTTGTGTTCAGGGGCATCTGGGTTGCATTTATATCTCATGTACTCAACTATTATTTTACAAGTCCTGGCTGTTATCCCAGGCACAATATGTATGTGGGATTCATTATCATGTTATTTATCTGGCTCATGTTTATGCCAGCATATCCTATATTATTTCGTCCTGTGGTTTTCCGGATGCCTTATTGTTTGTACTATTGCCTCGGTGGGCATAGGTATGCCTCCCCCTTGTGACATAGTGTGTACTCACTCTCCATCAATGAGACTTGCCGTGACCAGCCTCGTGGTCTAGGTCTTCCAAGACTTTCGTTTACCTTATACTTCTCTCTCTCTTTGACTTCCCTTCGATGTCTAGTGATTTCAGATCTTTTATACAGAATTTCTCACTATACGATTAGTTCTAACGTCACATCGATTGGGGAAATATGTTACACCATTTTTGTCATCTAACCTATTATCATTAGATGGACCCAAGTACACCATGTAAGACCAATTTTACTCCAAGTAAAATTTCTTTCACTATGAAAATAACTTAATAAATCACCTTTATTAAGTTGTTTATGGTCTAAACAGGAAACCCCATAAGGAAATATTAAATAAATATAAATTTGTTTGATTTTCCTCAAGGAATAATTAGTTAAACAATAGTTTAATTAATATTTATGGTTATATTTAACCCAAAACAAGGAAATAAATTAGATAAATCATTATTTATCTTATTATTTTCTAAAGAATAACTGTTTAAATCTTATTTAAATAATATTATTTGTTAAATATGACTAATTCACCCTTAAATAATTAAATAAATCATTATTTGTTTGATTTACTCAACCACATCCTTAAAATGATAAATACATCATTTATTTAATTATTATTACTTAATCACATCCTTAAAATGATAAATAAATCATTTCTTTATTTAATATTCACAAATAAGGGGATTTGACTCAAGTCAAATTCCTTTTCCCTCCAACAAATATAATAAAATATTCCATAAAAGTTGGATCTAGATTTGGTTAATAATATTTTAATTATGCACCAATATTTAGACTAACTCAATACTTTTTTATAAATAGAAGGGTTTTCCCATTCATTTGTCACCTTTTGTTGCCTAAAGATCACTCTGGATCTTAACTCTTGGTCTGGCTATTGGTCCACCATCATAGCCATATTTTTCCATTTTTGTCTGGGTTTTCTACACCATCAAGGGAAAGGAATTCAAAATCTGAAGTGCCGAGGACTTACAAGAACCCATCCCATTGAGGAGAACAAGGAACACCCTCTTGTGTTTTCGTCCCAGGTGCCATTAATAAAAATTTCATTGGATATATTCTTGTCTTGTCTATTGGATCTATGGAGTAAATCTTATTTTTCTACTGTTTAATGTCTTCTAATGCATAGATCTAGACTTTTGTATCATTTTTCTTGATCATCTAATTGCAGATCTGAAGATATTAGTAGTCATTTATGCTATTAGGGCTATTTGTTATGCGCAACTAAAGTGGTTTTTTTTCATACACTTCGAATCAAGGTTCATAATAACATAAGAGTACCTTGCTAATAAAGAAAATGTATCCTCGTAATCAATTCCCTCCACCTGAGAGAACCCCTTGACAAGAAACTGGACCTTATGTTTCTTGATTATTTTGTCTATTGTTTGTTTCACCTTGTAGATCCACCTCGAACCTACCACTGACTTTTTCTCTGTTCTTGGTAACACTTCCCAAACAATGTTTCTACTATGGAATCATATTCCTCTACCATGGAATAAACCCATACTAGATGTTGTGCTGCTTACTCAAATGAGGATGGTTTTGTCTCAACTAGCTCACTCATCATAGCCATGTACCCAATGTACTGATACACTAAACTCCTCTTCCTACACCATGATGTGGGTGCTCCCACATTCTCTCTAGCATCATGCAATAATTTTTTAGCTTCTCTGGTGTGCTTCCTTCCCTCTATAGATGTATTTTCATGAGTGGATGATTCCACTTTCTACTCCTATGATTGTGGCTGCTCCACAACATCCTCAAGTTATTCCTTTGGAGCCAAAGGGCCCTTTTCTGCATGAAACTAAATCTAACTCTCGAGGTAACACCTCATTTCTTTCTCTTCATCAAATTTCACATCTCTATGAATAATTTTCATCATATGAGATGGAAGGCACACCCAATAGCTGTGAGGTGTATCAATGTACCCCAAAAATATGCCAACTTAGCTATCAAATCTAGATCTTTCCTTGCATCCTTGGAAAATGATAGTAATCTGATGAACCAAAGATCCTGAAGTTTGATACATCTGGTTTCTTCCCTAAAAAAGCTTCTTCTTGTGTACTCATCCCAAGAATTTGATGAGGACTCTTGTTCTTCCCGGATACTGTTGTGTTGCATGCTTCAGCCCATAAGTGCAATAGTAGGCCCTGATCATGCAACATCACCCATGTAGCGCCCACAATAATTATGTTCTTCCTCTCATCCACCCCATTCTATTGTGTTTTATGAGGTGCTATTAAGTCTCATCTAATGCCTTCCTTCGCACATAGGTTCTTAAACTCATTCAACTTATATTCCCCACTGTTATCACTCCTGATAGCCTTCACTTTCATGTTAGTTAATTTCTTAACAAGTGCTCTAAAATTAAAAAATTTGGAGAATGCCTGGCCTTTCTTCCGCATGAAGAAAATCTAGCACTTACATGAGAAATCATCCACAAATATAACATAATGCCTGTTCCTGGTCATGGAGGCTGTCAAGAAGGGTCCACACACATCCAAGTGCACTCTTTTGAGGACTACTTGTGCTCTATCGTCCTTATCATGAAAGTTTTTTTTGGTGTACTTCCCCAATGTACACCCTTTACATGTATCTCGCTACTCTAGTGCACCCTTGGGAAGTCCTGTAGAAATATTTTGCATGATATTCAAAGCTCCATGGTGCAAATGGACAAGTCTCTTCTACCATAATTCACCAATGTCTTGGATTTGAACCTTCTCTGATTTTGTGCTCAATGCTACACAGTCTTCTACATCTAATTTTTAGGGTTTCTTCACTTGAACTACTAGCTGCTTCACTTGTCACATGACGATGTGCTTAAGGAATTCCTTCCATTTGATAAATATCACAACGCAGCCAAAATCTTCCAAAATATCAACTAAAAATAAATTCTTCTTCAGAACCAGAACATACATGAAATCATTTAGTTCGAGAGGGGAGCCAGAATCCCTCTGCAAACTGATATTTGTTGTGCTATAACTTCCTTAATCTCCAATATTGATGTGCATCTAGAGGTCCTTCTCCTCCAAGTCACTATTTTTTTTTTTTGCTGCCCATCATATGGAATGAGGCTCCAATGTCCATATACCACACACTACCCATCACTAATGTCACCATTCAAGCAATGAGGGTGAAATAAAACTCAAATTGTGAAGTTATAGCATCACCTGTTGCTCTTCTTGAACAATTATTTTCGACCTTCTTCTGTGGACACTTCATTGCATAGTGTCCCATATCATGATAGTGAAAGCACTTAATTTTCAAAAAGTATTTTCTTTTTCCCACCTGACCATATTCTTCTTTGGAATGGGATTTCTTCCCTTTCCCTTTCTTCTCCTTTCCAACCAAGGCACATTTTTTCTCACCCTCATCCTTGTATGAAGCCCCATATATGTTACTCCGCTCGATTTATCCTTGCACTAGATCAGACCATAACTGCTCCCACCTTGTGAGTTTATCTCTACCATTCATGAAATCTTGATAGTTGTGCAAAATATTTGGAAGAGCCAATAGAGCTTGAGCTACCAAATTCCTTTAGGTATAATCATACTGATTCCGCCAAGTTCATCACAATAGTGTGTAAACTTGCTCAAGTACTATGAAATCAATTCACCCTTTTGCATTTTTATGCTTTGAAGCTTTCCCTTGACATTAGAGGAAATTTCAACCTAAAAGTGGCCTCCTAAGGAAAAATAATAGGGAAAAAATAAAACAATAGCTATGAATTTTGGAGGGAAAAGAAGAAAACTATTTGTTTTCATTTTAATTTTGGCTTATCTCCTTATAGGTTTACTCAAATTTTAAGTTTAGACACTCATTAGATGAAGAATTAAATCTTTTATCCAATGAGTAACAGTTATGCATATTTTTGAGAAGATCCCACATTGATAAAAATTGAAGATACGTTAAAAAAAATGTGTTCAATGCATTTTTGTAATGTATCTTCAATTTTTATCAATTGTATTCTTCTCAAAAGTATTCATAATGGGTACTCGTTGGATGTGGAATTTAGTTTTGCATCCAAAGACTTTCTACACTTGAAATTTGAGTAAACCTATAAGGAGATAAGCCAAAAATACAATTAAAAAACAAGTAGTTTTTTTTTTTTTTTTTTCCCCTCCAAAATATTTCCATGTACCTCTTTTTAAATTTAATGGATTTTGATTAGTTTGCATATTATGTATGTGAAAATTTCATGGGCACTTTTAGGATAAAATTTCCTCTAATACGGTTCCAGCTTCCTTTGGTCACTATTGTTCTCAAACAAGTCTGTCAGTGTTTTCCACATTGCAAATGGAGTTTCTTTCCTATGGAGATTCAATACAATATGATCTCGAATGCCCTCCAATATGATCCTCCTTGATTTAGCCACATACTTCTTCCACTAATCGATATCCTAAGCATCAGCTACTAGGGGTTTTACCACATCTGTCTTGATGTAATCTAGTAGCCCGTTGTCATCTAATACTCCCTCCATATGGATCTTCCATGCCACAAAAATTGGGGTTCCTTCCAAAGCATACTCGATCCTGAGTCTGGTGGAATTCATCTTCTTAGTCCTACGAAAAGGTTGCAACACTGATATTGAAATTCAATCTTCCTGAAAACACAACTTCTCATTCTCTTCTCTACTGCTAATATAGCTCTAATACCATGTAGAAATTGATTGTAGATTCAATGATGATTATGTAATGTTCTAAAACATAAGGCTCAAATCTACTCTACTCACATGTGGAAATAAATTCACGATTGAGAATGAATATAAAAAACATGTGACATGAATTAACATACATACACGAGGATATATCTAGGGGAAATAAATTTCTCAAAACCACTTCCTATCTATATTGAATTAGTGAGAAAATAGAGAATAAATGCAATGCTTTCTCATGCCTGAGAAACCTTTGCACAAGTATAATCTATCTCACTGCCTCAAAAACTGACTCTCGCCAACACTTATCCAATTTTCATGCTTACAAAGCTCCTATTTTCTTACATTTTTTCTTAAGGAATTATCCCCCTATCAATGAGGGAAATCCACATCCATAACTGCGCAATCCTTATAGGCCCTTCTCTATCTGCATGCACCACATGTACAACTTGTATAATTATACAACTAATAGTACATTTCCCTTGAACTCCAATCTCAACTCAGTAACTCAAATTTCATGCATGCATGAGTTAATTATTAGCTTATTGATCAGTTAATTGGTTGAACACTGAATTTTCACCCCATTTATAGACCTCGTACTAGTTCCTCCAATAGTTGGAACTATTTTGATTGACCTTAACTCAATCTAACTGAATTAAATTGTTACAACTGAAATTAAACTCAACCTTGGCTCCTATAATTTAGTAATCACTATAAATAACACAGGTTAAGCCCTCAATTCAAATTAACTAAGCTAACTTTGAGTGATAAAAAAAATTTTAAATCATTCAAGTTGTCTTGTGATGTGAAATTTTGATTTTCTCGTAATTTAATTCAAGAGAAAATTAAATCAGGATTTTCTTGTTGCCATTTTTCAACACTTTCTCTCTCTCGTTCACTAAATCTTGATAACTATGACAACTCTTAGGAATTCCCAAATGGGCTAGACTTACCAGGTATTCTTCAGGGAAATTTACACTCACCCCACTAAGTTCTTCACGACATTGTGATAACTTGCTTAGATACTCTGGAATAGTGTCATTCTTCGGCATCTTGATACTTCAAAGTTTATCTTTGAGTGCTAGCTTCCTATGGTCACTATTTTTATCGCACAATTCTATCAGTGCTTTCACATCACAATGGATTTTATGTATATTCAAGACAATGTTACCTCGTTCTCCCTCCAATATGATTCTCCTCACTTTTGCTACATATTTATTCCACTGCGCATGTTTTTTGCATCAAATTCTGGTGGTTGTGCCACATCATTCTTGATGTATTCTAGGTGTCCATTGTCATCCAATATTTTCTGCATGTGATCCTTCAATGGAATAAAATTATAGGTTGCTTTCATTGCATACTCTAGCCTTAGTCCATTGAAGGCCATCTTCTCATTTTTGAAGAAATCATATAACACTAATATCCAAATTCGAGCCCCCTCAGAAACAACTTTGGAATTTCTGCTTGAATGTGAATCCTGCTATTAGACCATGTAGAAATTATGTTGTATATTTGTGACTTCTCATGAATTTTTAATAGAAATCACAAGACAAAAAACTACTCTACTACTTTGTGAAAATTAATTCATAATCTAGAACAAAAATTTCAAACACATAATAGGAAATAACACACATGCAAAAAGTATTTTTATCTCGATAAATAAATTTGCTAAAAACCACATTGCCTCTTGCATTAATCAAATGAATAAATATGTAATAAAATTTATTTTCTCAATTGAGTTGACCCTGTAAGTACACAACCTATCTCTTTTCTCAGTAAAGGCATCTGACACAGAATTAGTCAATTTATGCCTTCAATTGAGCTCCTATTTCCTTGAATTTTTCCTTGAGGAATTTAGCTCCTATTAACTAGTAAATTCCTTAAATTTCTTCTGCAATTCCCAAAGATGGTCCACCTGACCTCATGCAACACCCGTACAGTCAACTAGTTTGCAACTGCTAGTTAACTGCCTTGGAAACTTCACCACAAGTGGGAAATTCACATTCTTTGCCATCTTGAGCTAATTATTAGTTGATTAATCATTTAACTATATTATCTCTAAGTTAGATTGATTTCCCACTACTTCATTGACCACCAACTAGTTCTATTAAAATTTAGAAGTAGTTTAACTGATTACAACTAAAATTAACTCAACCTAGGCTCCTAAAATCTAGGAATCACTATATACAACTGAATTCCAGGCCCCTAAATCAAATTGACTGAGCTAACTAAGTGAAAAATTCCATGTCACCTCAATTAGCTCCTCCAAGTTGTCCCTTAATGTGGAATTTCGAATTTTCTCAATTTAATCAAGGAAAATCAAATTGAGAATTTCTTGTTGCATTTTTCAACAAGAGGATCAAGGGATAAAGAAGATAACATGACTACTAAGGCATGTTTTTCTTGTTATACTATTCATTTATATGGATCACTAAGTTATTTTTGTCTCCTACACATTGTTGTATATGAGAACATGATGTGATGCCATATGCTATGATTAGATATTATTGTGTATTCTAATTTTCCATCCATTAGAGGAAACTATTCCCTTCATTTCTTTGTAACTGTGTGTAGGAAACATATCTCAGGCATCAACTCAATTGGTGATGGCCATGAAAATGGAGTCGTATTTGTGAGCAGGTTCAAGATTCAAAACCTCCTCATTCACTAATGCTTGCAGAAGGGGAATATGTAATAAATTACATGTTATAGTAGTAGTGATTGGAATCAACCTTGTGTGATGTGAGTATGAGATCAACCCAGTAGCTAATTCCTCTAGATAAAAAAAAAAAATTGTGTAGGTGATAGGTTTCTGGAGCAGGAGTAAGATATCTAAGTAAGGGGAAAGGTATTTAGCTATTGGATGAAGATGTAAATATACATACACGTATGGTGATCAATAGATGTCATATGAATAAATACACTTATACACTCAAATATATTTCATATAGGAAATGGAATTTCCCAAGTATGTAATTACTCTTCATAATTTTTTTCACTTGTTCTAGTAGGAATTAGTTTACCTTATGAATTTACATCATTCCATATCTAAGATCATTCAACCTATTTGGTTAAGGAATGTGTTTTCTTGGTTGTTTTATTTTATTAACTCAAATAAATATATGTATAAGAAAAGGAAATGGCTATTTACTTCACCTTCTATGACAAACTCTTGGTCTTCGTCATGAATCATCATTTAATATTCCTACCTATTAAGTATAATAATAAAATAGTTTTAAAGGATTATATATCAAACAATTACCCCTTTAATCTCAAATGTTGTTTTTATTCCAAGCATAATTCTCAACTTTTCAAACTTTTCTCCTCCAAGTCCATTAATTAAGATGTCAACAATTTTCTCATTTATGGAAGAATGTCATAAAATAATAGTTTTGGCCTCTACATGATATCAAATTAGATGGTACTTTGTGTTGATGTGGATAGTAAAATCATGGAATCCAATATTCTTATCCATATTGATTGCAAAAATATTGTTATATAAAAGAGGAGAAAAAATTATTGGTTTCCCCTATAAATTTTCGAATAATTTCATGAGGCACATGATCTCCCTTGTTGCTTGGAAATACTAGAGTTAACTATTTATGTCACCTTTGAGAGACAAATTATGATCAAAGGCTCATAATATAACCTCAAGTCATCACTCCATTCTATTTATCCCCTTCAATAATTGAATCAGAATAACCAACCTCACTAATTCATCCACCTGGTGTTACTTAATTATGTGGTCTTGAATTCACTTCAAGTATTTCAGCACTTTTTTTGTAGCAAAAAAATGTTCCTCACAAATTTTTTGCATTAACCTCGAAATAATTCTAGAAATAAATGAAATATTACTCTAAATATGGTAAGTTATATAAGACTTCCCACAAGCTATTTTTACTAGGTAGCATCCTCCAATTCATTCTCATCTTTTGATGTGAGCTTAAAATTGTATTCCATTGGAGTATAAAGAGGTTATACTCAATCATGTTGAACATGTTAAATACTTCTCCAATATACTACTTTTGGAAAATTAATATGTACTTTGCATGGTGAGTAATATCAATGCCCAAATAATAGTAAAGATCTCCCAAATATGTCATCTCAAACACTTTCTCCAACTCTTTATTTATGGATGTAATATTGCTTTCATTTTTCCTTGTTATCGAAAAAGAATATATATACACTACGAGATTACAATATTTATGAAACATTGTTGAAAAATAAAGTTTCATCATCAAGGTTAAAGTGCTTGAAATTCAATTTCAGAAGATGCTCAGATAACTATTCATATCAAGCTTCTTGTGACTGCTTCATGTCATATAAGGATTCATGACATTACATTCCTTCTATTCTTATATATTCACAACAAAACTTTTTGTTGACACATAAATGCACTCTATTTGATCTCTCTATTCAAGAAATTATTGTTCACGTCCATTTTATGAATTTTCCACCCATTATTTGTTTCCAAGGAAAATATAGTATAGATGGCAAGCCATTTTTCTATGGGAGAAAAAATAGCCTCATAAACAATTCCTTCTTTTTGTGGAAATCCTTTTTATGTAAGTCTTACTTTGTGCTTGATAAGTGACATATATTATTTTTACTTTTTATCATAAAATTTCCTTCATCCAATTGGTTTGGTTAGGATCCACCAATTTCCATGTTCGATTCTTGATGACAACAACATACTCCTTTTGTATTTATTATTTCATCTCATCATGAGAGTTGAAATAGTGTGGGCGGGGGGGAGCGGGGGAGAGGCAGAGGCAATGAATTAGAGATCAATAATTTTAACAACCATTATATGTGTGTATTTTTAAGTACTTTCAACATTATATAAGCATCATAAGGGAACACATAATCAAGTGATAAACATCATACAAATGAAGCACCCAATCATACACTAGAAGGAAGCACTGCTAGGTCCCTATCTTACTAGTGTAGTCCATTATTGTTGTTAGTGTAACCCCATTATTGTTATTGTTGTACCCTTGTAACCCCAATATTGTTATTATTTTTCCCTTACATTATTATTTTTAGGTTGGCTAGCATTATATTGTGGCCCCATGGATTACTATATATAGAAGTAGGTTTTGGTCATTTGTATCATCCAAGACTTGTTCATTTATGTAATGTATTGGAGGTTTTCCCCATCAAAGTGGCTGATTTTCTAAAGTGTTTATCTCTCTTTTCTTCTATTTTTGGATCTAATTTCATAACATTTGGTATCAGAGCTTTGGATTCTAGGGTTTCGCTGCTTCAAACAGGTCATCATGGAATTTTTGCTATAACGTTTTTTTCTACGAAGGCTCAGAAGTTGAAATTTTTACACTGCGAAGCCGAAATCCTAAGGAAAATCGTGGAATATTTTTATATCTTGGTTCGCAATATTTTCGGAGATATGATCTGTGGAAGTTAGGGCTTTTTTCAGGCTAATGAATTTAACCTAAAGAGGTCATCATGGAATTTTCGCAATAAATTTTTTTCTGCGAGGGTTCAGAAGCTGGAATTTTTACAGAGCGAAGCTAACATCTTGAGGTATGTTGTGAAATAATTCTAGAGCTTTATTCACAATATTTTAGGAGATAGGGTATGTGGAAGTTAGGGATTTTTCAGGCTCTCGAATTTCACCTCAAATAGGTGACCGTGGGAAAATAGTCATAACTCTCTCTCTCTAAGAATTAGATTGGAATTCTATAATAAGTCACTGCAAGTACACGAACTGTAGTATCCTGTATATCAATTTCAGATCCAAAGAAGGAAACAATGGCACATGGCACGTCATACAATTTCGCTCTACTGAATTAGTCCATAATTAGGTCATTGTAGGATATTAGGCATAACTTTGCCTTGAAGAATCCAAATCAGGTCAGACCTATGGCATTAGAAATAAGATTTAGAGTGCTACTACAGGGCTGAATTTCATATATTGAAGATCTGAAATCAGAGATATAATTCAATTTCAATATCGAGGTCCTCAAAAGCAAGAAAATGGTGTGTATTGTTTTTCCGAATTGCATAAGTCTTGTTTCAAGGATCAATTTGAATTGATTCCAAGGGCATATTGTAGAATAGATATCAGTATTGGGTTATAAAATGCCCCCTAAAAATAATTCAACACCTATTAATCCTTCAAAAGGCTATATAATGGCTCATGAAAATGAAGAAATACAACATGACTATCAAAATTACAAGAGAAAGTGCACCAAATTTCACTCTCGCAAAGAGCAACAAAAAATGAAATGGATGTTTTGAGGAAAAGCATGGAAACAAAGATTGATGGTTTGAAAAACTGTGTGGAAGATATGACAGATGGTTTGACGAAAGGTATGGAAGAAAAAGTGGAAGGTTTGAAGGAAGGTTTATCAAAGTTGATACAAGAAATGATTCCTAATGGTAAAAATATAGTAGAGGAAACTTATGATGAGAGCAAAATAAATTTTAATCATTATTTCATAAACTCTAATGTTGGATTAAGGAACCACCATATTCCAAAGATGGATATGAGGAATTTTGATGGCAAGGATCCCGTAACATGGATACTACAGATGGAGCAATATTTTGATCTCAATAATGTGCAAAACACATAAAAAGTACGCATTGAAACTTTACATTTAGAACAAAATACATTTGTATGGTATCGATGGATTTTCTCCTGTAATTTTTTTTTCACTTGGTCAATTTTTACGGAAGAAATGATAGCACATTATGAGGGTACAAAGAGAAACACCTTCTTTAGCTAATTGATAAATCTCAAACAAAAGGGTTCAGTGGTGGAGCACATTGAGGACTTTCAAAAATTGAATATAAGGGTAACTGATATTCCAGAGGAACACTGGATTGATGTCTTCATAGGGACTTTAAGGGATAGCATCCAACATGAAGTTCACATTCGGGAACCTGATTCATTGCAGAAG
This sequence comes from Pinus albicaulis, assembly GCA_034641835.2. Taxonomy (NCBI): domain Eukaryota; kingdom Viridiplantae; phylum Streptophyta; class Pinopsida; order Pinales; family Pinaceae; genus Pinus; species Pinus albicaulis. The sequence goes on along the minus strand of CM076571.1, from coordinate 604,351,508 downwards.
GAATTTAGGTTGGCAAGAAAAATTGAATGTAAAATTATGGCGACAATGAAGCCTACCACTCACATCTATAAAGATGGAAGTGTTTCTACTCCTATACTTCCACAACCTACAAGGTTGACATCACAACAATTGGAAGAAAAAAGAGAAAAAGGGCTTTTCTACAGTTGTGATAGAAAATACACTAAAGGTCATAAGTGTGCTAAGAAGAAATTATTTTACATAGATTGTGAAGAGAAGGAATAAAATGAACAAGAAACTTCAAAAGAAAAGGATATACACCAGGAACCATCCCTAGAAAAAGAAGAAATGAGTTCGACCATATCGTGTAATGCATTGGCAGGAATTACCACTCCTCAAAATCTCAAGATAGAAGTAAATATCAAGAAGAAAAAGGTAATAGTTCTAATTGATTCGGGTAGTACCCATAATTTTATTCATTGTAAGGTAGCCAAGGAATTGAGTTGTTTCCTATACCCAACACTAGAATGTCAAGTCATGGTTGCAAATGGAGGAACTATAAATTTCTCTGCAAATTCCATAATATCAAGCTAACCATGGGGTAATATGTATTGAATAGTCCAATGCTTTCCATTCCAATGGGAGGTGTTGATGTTGTACTAGGAGTACAATGGTTACAATCTTTGGGGATGGTAGCTTTTAATTTTCAAGAACTTTTCTTGAAATTTTTTTTGGAAGGAAAGGAAATCGAATTACAGGGTATCTCATGGAACCCAGGAAAGATAATAAGCTATAATTTAATGACAAATCTTCTAAAGAAATAAAAACGAGGCGTAATTACACAATTCATGCTCACTAGAAGTTCCAACATCAAAATCATATATTTCTCCATATCTCCAAAAAGTCTTAGACAATAATTCCAAGGTATTTGAAACTTCTAAAGGAATCCCACCTATTCGAGATCATGATCATGCTATTCATTTGATTCCAGGAAGTGTTCCTCCAAACATCAGGCCTTACAGATATCCTTATGTCCAAAAGAGAAAAATTGAATGTATGATTGCAGAAACGTTAGAGGCGGGTATAATTCAACCTAGTCAAAGTTATTTCTCTTCTCTAGTAGTATTGGTGCACAAGAAGGATGGATCATGGCACATGTGTCCAGATTATAGGGATTTCAATAAGCTCACTATTAGAGATAAATTTCCCATTCCTATGATTGATGAATTATTAGATGAACTACATGGAGCACTTTATTTCAACAATTTGGATCTTAATTCAGGATATCATCAAATTATAATGAAGACTTAAAGATATTCCAAAAACACCATTTTGAACTCATGAGGGCCATTATGAATTTTTGGTCATGCCTTTTGGCCTTACCAATGCACCTTATACATTTCATGGGTTGATGAATTCCATTTTCAAACCCTTCCTTAGAAAATTTGTGCTAGTATTTTTTGATGACATAATAATCTATAGCACGTCTTGGAAGGATCATGTTCAACATGTTGACATAGTGCTAAAACTATTGGAGGAGAAACAATTATATGCAAAAACATCCAACTGTTTTCTTTGGAGTACAAGAAGTGGAATATCTAGGTCATATTGTATCTCATGAGGGTGTTAAGGTTGAACATAATGAAATCAAAGCCATTAAGGAATGGAAAGTCCCCACAACCATAAAGCAGTTGCGAGGATTTCTTGGGTTAACATGGTATTATCGCAAGTTTTTTAAGAATTATGGGAGAATAGCAGCACCTCTAACAACATTATTGAATAAAGATGCATTTTCATGGACTCCTAAAGCAACTAAGGCCTTTGAACATCTTAAAGAGGCAATGTGCCTAGCACCAGTCTTATCTACACCAGACTTCACAAAAAACTTTATTGTGGAATGTGATGCCTTAGGAAATGGAATTGGTGTTTTTTTAATGCAAGAAGGAAGACTCATTTCTTTTGAGAGCCATCCAATCAAAGGAAAGTATTTACAAAGCTATTTATGAGAAGGAAGTGTTGGAAATACTACATGCACTAAAGAAATGACGACCTTACCTAATGGGAAGATACTTTAAGGTAAAAAATGATCATGATAGTCTTAAACACTTTTTGGAACAAATACTATCTTCAGAAGAGCAGAAAAAATGGGTCACAAAGATGTTGGGTTATGACTTTGAAATCATCTACAAAAAACAGAAGCTAAATGTTGTTGTAGGTAAACTCTCAAGAAATGAAGAAGAGGTGGAATCATTGCTTTGTGCCATTTCTATTATCCAAATGGATTGGATAACCGAAGCAAGGGATGAATGGAAGAATGTAATATTCCAAATCTGGAACAACTAGCAAGGCATGATTGGAAAACGCATTTTCCAGTAATGGATGTTACAGGAATTGAAACCAAGACCTGCATCCCTTAGAAAAATGTGTCTAAGTGCTGAATCCAAGAGGAGGCTCCAAAGAAATCCTTCTAGAGTGGTTAAACAGATCTCCCACTACTAGATGTCCTGTGAAATTGCCTGATAAAGGGACTGCAAATAATGCATGAACATACAATAGATCAACAATAGTATTTTTATGAGCTATGAGACGAGAAGATATAGATATCCAAAAAATAATTTTATAGCAGCAAAGAAAGTACAAGTTCTTGAGGAAACATCCACTCAAGAAAGGCAATGCAAGCCTCAGCAAGACATGTACATGGAAATGAAGAAATACTGATGCATATATGAAACCCTTGGCTATGACAACGCAGTCTATTATGGATAACTACTGAAAAATGATGTGAATACATGAATATGAAAATATATGGCTCAAATACAATATAGGAGCAAAGCTCTAACCCTTATAAACAATAATACATCAATCCTCCAAGGGATTGGCTGAAATATACAAAATGGAAAAAATGTCAGAGTTGTTGGGTAGCAGCTGCAACTCAGATCTGGAACTCAATAGAGAAGGCTGAAGATGATAATAAATCTGAATTATAACTCCTCCAATGGATCTCCAAAGTGGAAGGCTGATCCTTACACTTGAGATATCACCCTCCAATCAACAATACAAAACCCCACAACAAATGCACCATGAAAATAACATAGTTACTGAAGCAAACTGTGTTGTAGGGGAAAAGGAATGGATTGGCCCACTACCAAGATCTGCAATAAGCTCCAATGGCTTCCAATATTATCCTCCAAAGGAAAGAAATACTCTCCCTCTAAGAAACAAGAGATGGAAGAGGTGTTGTGACTTCTCACTGCAGCACCCTGCAACACAGAATTATGATGTTGTAGCAATAACGTTGTCCTGGAGGAGGATGCTTGGCCTCAAGCCTAGATGTGAGACAAATTAGTACAACTCCTTCAATATGCTTCTCAAGAAAGGAGAATGATTCCTAGTCAGGTAATCCTTGTGCTAAGTAGCACAACAACTCAGCTAAATAGTTGGGATTGTATAAATGTCTAAGCAGACATGAAATCAATAATCATATACATAATGAAACAATGGCTACCTTTCCATCCTTTTAAACACATGAGAGCTCTCTCTCCATGGGTCCCACTCTCTAGGGTTTCCTCCTTCAAGGAATATTCCCTCCTCTTTCTCTGTGCTATCCCATAGAGTGCTTCCACCTCATACCTCTGAGCTATTTGACTTGGTCAAAATTGACCAAACCTCTTTGCAAATGTCTCCTTTCACACATGAGGGTGTGAAATATAGTTCCAAGGCTGATCCCCTTTCATACTAGAGGGATTTTTTCTATGTTTTTATTGTGTTTGAGCCTCCTCACCCAATTATTCAACACCTAGGTGAAAATAGAAAAAGTTAATATTCTAATTTATTGCGGGAAAAATTTGGAATATTACAGTCCTCCCCTCCCAAATGTTGGTTTTCCTCAAGCAACTGCAAGGATAGAACTCGAAAGTCTCTACTCAAGGCATGGAGTCTTAAATTTGATGAGGAACACCTTCCCCATGTGGATCCTCCATCCCAAAGAAATCATCCAAAAAAAATGAGTCACCTCCCAACATGGCAACTCCTGAAAGTCTCCTTCCACCTTAAGCTTTGGAAATGAAGGTGGGATGAAAATCTAAACTTGGAAAGAATCATAGCTCATCCCATGATGTACTTCTCTCCACTCATGATAAGTGTAGAGTGTGTGCTAATCCTGGGCTACAAAAGTATTTCCCTCAAATGGCAAAGTGAAGAAAAATCCTTCAAAGAGTTCTCCTCCAACATTGAAGAACAAGCTGGCCCAAAACAATCCATCCATGATGAATAGGACATGGTCATCATAGAGTATACCAATGAAAATTTTTCTGCAAGTTTTACATGATGATGCAAGATAAAAACAATATCCCAAGAGGACACATCACAGTTTCATCCACTGCAATCTCAGAAAGTGATATGGCAAGTCACATACAAAATTCATCACATCTACTAATGAATAGTAAATGGTTGAATGTAACAATAATACTTGATCAGGAACTTGCCCATGGTTATACAATGGATGAATATAAATCTCATGGCCCACCTCAAAAGAGAACAAAAATGTGGTTGTGGTGGCCATATCTCCTCTCATGGTCCCATTAGAACATGTAGTGTGGAAAATAGGGAAATCTTCTCCCCTCAAGGACGCATCCAACTCATGTGTCAATCTCCCAATCATGCTCTCAACAATGATAGAAACAATATCAGAAAATGAAGACATGATCAGTACAAAAGTGAAGGAAATATTGATGGCTTCACGTGGTGCTTGAAGATACCAACAGTCTCCTAGGTGTGTACAGCGCAGTTTTACAAGCTGCTGCTTGAGGAAAGTACAAGGCAAAATGTTTCTCCTTACATGGTTGAGCATGCATGTCTTCATAGGGTACATGTTTGAGTGCAACAACTGAACATAAATGTGATGATAAAACATTTTCCCAAGGCCACATAAGAGATGGCTGCCTCCATCATATAGATTGGCCCAATAATTATCATGGAGCAATGTGACAAGCTTGCCCCCTTGTGAAGCAATGCACTACATAGTAATGGTAAGAGTATGAAAATCAATGAATGTATAAACAAAATTCTTACCATATGCCGTGAGTAATATGGTACATGGATCCATGAATGAGTCCTCCATAGTGTTTTGGCATGCTATGAATAAAAATGAACCATGTGCTGCAAGAAGATAATCCTCCTCATGCTTGGAAATCCAAGTCAAGAAGAATATGTCATAGTGATAAATGCCTCTATCGACTACTCTATCACCATCACCTCCTCCTTTTTCACCAAGTGCATACAATGTGAAGTTATCATGGAGACACTCCACCCATAAATCTCTGCTCCAAGGTGATAGCGTTGTGAGCTCATGCAAATAAGCTCCTGTCAATACAATGCTCTGTTCTTTTACATGCTCCTTGTCAAAGACTCCTTTGATAATGCTGAAACAAATATAGAATACTTCCCAAGATGGAAGTGCTTCCAAATCATCAAAGACCAAGGAGATAATGCCATCTCCTCCTCCTGCAACATTATGCCAAGTGTGAGAGAAAATCTGCTCATGCTCTCCCAAGAACAGGCAAAGCAACAAAATATTTTGATGCCTCCCCATACTTCCATCAT